>CM067495.1:18664388-18775793 GCA_034552555.1 Semaprochilodus insignis | reverse complement strand
GCAATATGCTATGCATTTGCCACTTCTTATATTCCTAATTTCATCAATGATCAAATCAGAGAAACACAGCATATAATTTACATTCGGTTCCAGGTAATAAGCTTAAAGCGTAAATATGCATTTTTGGTTGGACAGTTTTTGTGTACATAAATTATAGAGGTTTTTCAGTAGGATGAGGCACGAAGAACAAAAAAAACCTACTCATTTTTTGTGTGCATGCACTGGTGCTCATTGCTCTGTTAAACCTAAAACAATGATTTCATATAAATGAAGCTTTAACCAACGTTTAACCAATGTGTAGCCTTTGTCCGAATTGTATTGTGAATGCTACTGGTTTAGTTTGAGCACCTAGATAATCCTGGCCAGCTCAATTTCATAAAACTAATGGTCCTGGTTCTAAAATCTGCACCACATCCTTGTAAGATTTTTGATAAACACATAAATGAATGCACACATTATGACTGGAGATAATTACATTTATGACTTCATTCATGGATGTGGTCGTGGATCTCGGGCGAACGGAAACATTAGTGCTTGGTTTGGGCCAAAAATGACTGGGACTCTATGAGAGGAACGAGGGATGAATAAACAACACATAAAGGAGTGCGGGTCAGGATGACTGTGGATTAGTGTTTGGGGGCCTGCCCTTAGTGAGTATGTGAAGTTTGGTGGCTCTTGGGCAAAGGAAACAGCCAGTTTGGGTGGGTCCAACAATGAATGGGACTATATGGGAGGAAAAAGGGATGCGAAAAGAGAGACAAATGAATGAATGCGGGTCAGTCCAACACTGAATTCCTGCTCAGGGCTGCACCCTGAGCTAGCGTATCTGAAATATTGTCTCTAGGTCGAGCAGAAGTAGGTTAGATAGGCACGCATTTGTCCATCCTATTCATTCTCTGTGGGAAAAAAATCCCGGAAAATCCGGTCCTACACAGAATCCGTGCATCCAATCAAAAAGCTGTATACAAGACCACATCACACAAACATACCGGACAAACTGGAGTTGGAACAGAGTCGATATCTCGAAAACTGCGGGACGAGTTATGCGGCGAAGAAACGGCAGGAAAATTTTGAAAAAGAAGAAGAATATAAAACGGATAACAGTATAGTTGCACATTGCTTTGCATAATTAGGATTAATAAGAAACATACAGGGGTTGGACAATGAAACTGAAACACCTGTCATTTTAGTGTGGGAGGTTTCATGGCTAAATTGGACCAGCCTGGTGGCCAATCTTCATTAATTGCACATTGCACCAGTAAGAGCAGAGTGTGAAGGTTCAATTAGCAGGTAAGAGCACAGTTTTGCTCAAAATATTGCAATGCACACAACATTATGGGTGACATACCAGAGTTCAAAAGAGGACAAATTGTTGGTGCACGTCTTGCTGGCGCATCTGTGACCAAGACAGCAAGTCTTTGTGATGTACCAAGAGCCACGGTATCCAGGGTAATGTCAGCATACCACCAAGAAGGACGTTTTCCTCCACCAGCATCACGTAGTGACCTGGCCACTATCCTGCAAGAAGAATGGCTTAAAATCCCTCTGACCACTGTGCAGGACTTGTATATGTCATTCCCAAGACGAACTGACGCTGTATTGGCCGCAAAAGGAGGCCCTACACCATACTAATAAATGATTGTGGTCTAAAACCAGGTGTTTCAGTTTCATTGTCCAACCCCTGTATCTATGTTATGGGCATTGTGTGGCTAGAAGGAAACAGCATCCATCCTGGCCAATTCAGTAGTGCTGAATGACGGTATCGCTTCAGGAAAGGTACGTTCACTTGAATGTGTCTTCTTCATGCTCACACCGATAAATACGATAAACATGATAATACAATTAAAAAATGCAAAGCAATGTATTTTTTAAACATTTTAAATTGTTCTTTTATGTCCACATAGACGGTATGTGGCTTTGGTCAGGGTAAAAATTGCCTAGATTCAGCTTTACATGCCTGTTCACACGTATGGTTTGGCGCTGGAATGAAATAAGATGTTTTCCCTTGTTTAATTTGATAAGCTCTGCTCTGATTTGCTAGACAGGAAAATAAAATGAACCGCAGCATGAACACAGATTATATAAAACCTCTTGTGTCTGCTCAAGTGTAAGTAAGCTAGGTTGTCAAACTATTAAGCTAGCTATACTGTAGAGGTTAACCTTACTTAAGGCTTACTCGTGGATAATGTTACCTAGCTACTTGCTCTCTATCTCGGCATCAACAGTAAAATAAAGTTGTTATTCACTATGAAACTTGAAAATTTGTGCTTTGTGATTTTTGTGTTCCACCTTAAATGGTGCTGTAGCATTTAGGGTGGAACTGAACATTTGATTAAGAAGCTGGTGAACAGAAACCCGACTTCAGCCTTGTTTAAAGATGAACATTGCCCAAATTTGTTGACAGTTTCTTGGGAAAGAGGCTAACATCCCTTTTCACAGCCTGGAATGGTAAAGTTTTCCACATAGCCCATCGTTGTGGTTGCTCCATTATCGTTGCTTTTAGACATTTATTAAACAGACGTGTATTAAATAGACATGTATTTTCAATAGTCCTTAGAGACCCTGAAGGTTCTCCACTGTGCCTCGTAGTATGTGAGATTTCACATCAACATTTAAACATATTGAGCAAGTACGTTTACTGTCTTATTTTATTACAACATAGAATTTTATTGGGGAAAGGGGCAATAAAATTCCATTATTGCTCCACCATTGTTGTCAGACCTATCAGCAGAATGGCAAAAATGATCCAGTGTCTCTGATAGGTCCTTAGAGGCTATTATGGCTTCAAAAGAACACTAAAGGACCACATGTGCTTCTGCGCTCTCTCTCTCTCTCTCTCTCTCTCTCTCGCTCGCTCTCCCTCTCTCTCTCAAAGACTTAAGTGAAGTCATATTGACATTGACTTTTTGTATGTGTTGGTGGAAAGGGAAAGAAAGAGGAGGGAGTGCTTCATATATTTACTGGAAAAGTGATTGGAAATATGTGTGAGAATATTCACGTGAGTGACCGTCTGCTCTTTCACTTCAGGAGCACACAAACATACAAACACTGTCCAGCTGCACGCTTTGTGTCATACACAGACACCAACAGGAAGGTTCCTGCAGAGTCGTCACTTTACAGGAACACAAAGGGAGATATAGACCCTTTGGGCAGCTTAGGTGGAGTTCAGATGTTGGAGTAGCTGAAGTCTCTCTCACTCTGCTAAATACTGTCTCATCTTGCATGTGTTTGCTGGAATGACAGGATGGTTGAACAGTTGTTCATCACCTGACATCATCACCTTGGGTTTCTTACTGGCATGTTAAGGGAGATCTGATCTAGGACAGCTGTGCATGTTTGTTAAGGTCATGTGTGTATGTCCGCCTTTTGTGACAATGTCTGTCAGAGACATCTCTAAACATTTAGATGCCCCGAATGACGTGGGCTACTGCCCAACATTGGCAGTAGCTCCTTATAAAAGCTCCAAAAGTGTATGAACATTTTGCCTTACCTAAAAATGTGTTTTCATTGTTTTGAACGAAACTTCAAACCAAGATGCATTTATTTAAAAAAGACCAATCTGAGATTTTCAAAATGAGCTCATGATCCCATCAGTGAACGCAAACTCACAGACACCATTGTAAGGATCTGTGCTTTACGGTACCCCTTAGTGCAGTGTAGTTGGAATTCTTCCCCAGGCTTTCTCCAGGTAAAGACTCTATCCATCGGATTTTCCCTGAAACAAAGGTTTAGAGAATGTAATTATTCCCAACACTGCATAGAGCTAGCAGACATAAGAGTCTCTGGCTACAGCTTTGCACAGTTCAGTCCTGGAGGTGGTATGTTTTCCATGACTGAAAACTGAAGCCTTTTATGTAAGGCTTAGTGTAGTAGTGTCAATGTGAGTCAGTCCACATGTGAACTGATTATATGCAGACATGTTGAGTTCACCTCTGGCCACTACATCTTCCATTCGGTTAAAGAGGCTTATCAGCACTTCTGTCTGCTCATCACCTCCTTGACTTTCTGTCAGCATCTCTTGAATCTTTTTATAAGAGTAGGATTAAGGGTGGACAGCCTATAAACAATTCACTAAAAGTAGAATATAAGTACTGTGTTTTCTCTTTAAGTGCTCCCAATACATGACATATGATAATGGTGGTAGTAATAATGGCGATTGTAGTGAAAACAACAATGATAATAGTTTTATTTATTTGTTTAGATTTGTAAACACGTAGTTGGTCAGTGTTCTTCGAGTACTGATGGTAAGTACAATATGTTAAGCCTATTGTGCTGTTATGTATTACATAATTTATTTATTCATTTATTCATTCATCTTCTAAGCCGCTTATCCTTGGTGTAATGTATTGCAATAACAATAATAATTGTCGTATTGCCCACTCCTAATATTAAGCATAACACACCAGATACTGTATGTAATCAAGTAGTGTATGAAAAGTACATATCGCTTGTGCAGGAAATGCGGTTGCTGCTGGTTTACAGGGTTTATAGTAGTGTTTGGGTCACATAAAGTGCCTATCTGGTTTCTCAAGCAGAGTGGGTAAAAGGATCCCAGTCGAAATGATATCACTCACCTTTTTCAGCAATTAAATGGTGTGATGATGGTGTTGGGGGTGGGGGGGTCACTCATATGTTGTTCTCCCCTGGGGCTCTCAGTGACTCAGTTTTGGCTTCTCTACGCTAATGGTGGACGTTTGAGGATCAAAGCATACCGCTTTTCTTTGTTGAGAGCACAAAGGACAGGCGTGCTCTCATTTCTCCTCCTGTTGCTTCACCTGGCCTCGGGTTTCACTGCTTGGCAGGCTGGAGGCAGAGCAAGTGACAGTTATTAACGTTGAAGCATCAGCACTTTAAACTCAGATTGCAAATAGAGTTGTCCATTCAACTGAATTGAGTTCAGTTCAAATAGCCTTTATAGACATGAGTACAAATGTAGTTGTGAATTCAAGATCAGCTTGTTATATATCAGTCTAGTAATCAGTCCATGCACAATTATTCTCTTCGCTTACTCTCTCACTTTCTTGTCTTCTTTATTGATACTGTACATAAATCAGAGACCACCCTTTTATTTATTATAGTCCCAGTCAAAAAGGCCAAACTGGCACATACAATAACAATACTAAATTTAGCAGCCTCAACGACAAGCATCGTTTTTGTCTGTATTTACTGTGTCCACCCTTTACTGTAGCGTCCTTTCTTTTTGAGACACTTTCAGCTTTTTAAAGACATCTCCATGGATATTTTTCCACACCACCAGAGTCTTAGAAGTTGGTTGTGTTTTCCGCTTCTTAGATTCCAATGCAGTTACAAACTTGGTTTCATCAGTCCCTACAGTCCTAACTCTACACCTCAGATCTCTGGTTTCTTTGTCTATTTCCTTTGCTCAGTAATGGCTTCTTCATATTGTCTCGGACCCACAGTGCTGAGTTTGGGATGGATGGACAGAAACACCTGTGGATTTTCTCAGATCTGAAGCAAGGGTGAAGCTAAATGTTCTATGTTTTGATGAAAGCTTTAAGAACTGTTTTTCTAATGGTGACAATTTTGGTGATTTACTAGGTTTTACGAAATTACGTAGTAATTTCCAGTTTTTTTTTCACCTCTCGTTTCTTTTGTCTCATGCTTGCGAAGTGGATTATCATCTGTCCAATCTCCTCAGAAATATCTCCTTTAGCCATTTTAGATACACATGAGAAAGAATGTGTGTTTGGATGATTGTGTGGATGTCAATGTCTCCTTGAAGGGTAACATAATGTCAATGACTCCTTTGGGAACACCTTCCGTTGGGGGAGGACACTGTAACTCATTGGACAGTGTACTCATTAGTTTTACCCCTGGAAGGATGAAAGTGGTAAAGTGGCTGGGGGTGCGCAAAAGTAAGTAAGCACAGACAAAATAAAAACGGATAGATTTGATATCATACTTAGCGTTGGAGGCTTCTGTGTAGTTATCAGTTTAATATTTAATAATGCTTCCTGTTTGTTTCTTTACACTTAAAAAAACTGAATACAAACTTTTATTTACTTCATACAAATGAAATAAACAAAATATTTTTCTGTGTTTTATATTGTAGTGTTAGGCTTGTTGTGGAATCATAGTTTCTTACTACCCATCCTATTAAATAAAATATTTTGAAAAAAGTGCGACTTGAGGGCACCACAACTTCATAATGGATGGGTTTTTGAAAACCCCCACACAATGTAATGGTTCCACATTTTTTACCAGAAGGGACCTTTATTTTTAACCTTAAATTTTTTTTTTTTTTTTTTGCTCTCAGAGGTTTTTTTTTCTCTCAAACATATCCTGGTAAATCAACAGCAATCTTGTGCGGGCTAACTGACATTGTTGCTTGTGTGTTTGTATCTGTACATGGACATTTTGTTTCAAAAAGATGGAGCACACAAACACAAACACCCACACTAGAATGTTTCATGAGTAGAATGTTTGCACAATCTAATATGTGGTTGACAGCAATTACACAGTCCATCCTGTTTCACCNCTAATATGTGGTTGACAGCAATTATACAGTCCATCCTGTTTCACCCGAGTGATGAGCAGACATTTAACTCAGCAAGGAATACCAAGACTGTGTTCTGGCTAAACTGGTGACATGACACACGTTATGTATTTGATCCTCCCAGCCTGCCATTAGTTTTGGGAGACTTGCTTTTGGTTTTTCACAGAAATGTATGGATGTTTTTCTAACACCTCTTAAGTTTTAGAAGTTGGTTAAACTGTCTGCTTCTCACCATCATTTTGTATGTAATCTCATCAGAAATATCTCCTTTCGTCATTTTCGAGGCACATGTGGAAGATATTTGCAGAAGTACCAAAGGGTTTTATGAGTGATGGGTCACATCTAAGAAAAGCATTACGACTTGTGATGACTCCATTATATTTGTACAGTGCATCTAGATGATACAACCATTTGGAATCCCAGTCTAAGTGCTTTAGGCCTCGCTGCTGTTTGCAGCCTGTATGATGCAGCCTTCCAGGAAGTCATTTGACCCCCTGCAGAGACACAGACTGGGTAGTTTTACAGTTCTGACAGCTTATGCCTCATTCTCTCCTTCACTCCCCACTGCTCATTTCTCACCCTTTATTTCAGTTAAAGGGATTACAGTTTCAGGGAATTTTATTCCAATTTAAAGAGCATTTTCAGCAACTGTTAACTACTGCTGGAGTCCGTCAGAGTCTGAAGACAATGGTAATTAGCCATGCTAATGAAAACAAATGCTAATGAAAACAAAAAGCAGTAATTACTAAATTCAGTTTGATCTATATTCAAGTGAAAATGGTACAAAGACAGTATTTGACATTTTACTGTTCTTCTGTACTATGAAAAGCCAGTGTAAAGAGCCTTTACTGTTGTATTTTGAGGTTAATGTGACTTAATATGAAGTTCTGGACTGCATGCAATCAGTCTAATAGCTGCACTCTCTGAATATGCAGCTATGCCACTGTAGTGTGCAGAATGTGGCTCTGTGTTGTTATGTTGAGATAAGCATGGATGTCCTTGAAAAAGAGAATCAAGAAGCCAGCAGGTCTTAAGTGTGTAAGACACATTTAAGTAATACATTCTTAACTTTGAATATTGTGGCATCAGTGAAGAAGATATGGAAAATATTGCACTTTAATGGTGAAGGCTTCTTACTGAACAGGCAGCAATGGGGAACCGGGATAGCAGGCAGGTCACTCCTATACAGGGTTTGAGTCTCCAAGGATGCTGACTGAACAAAGGGGTTTGGGCGTTGGGAGTATAAAGGTCCATCTTTAATTGGGTTGAACAGGGTTTTGAAGATGAGGATGGACAGAATACACTTCAAAAAAAACATCAGTTCCTGCCAACTCTGTTCTCCCGAGCTCCCTTCTGTGGCAAACATTTACAATAATGCATCGGAACCTGTCAAGGGGTTTTGTGGAAGGGGCATTTGTGTTTTCATAAAATATAAATAAGTTTTCTAGCCAAACTGGAGTTCAATAACTTATTAAAAGATACAGCAACAAATGGCTCTCCTAACAACCATGCAAGACCTGGTAGACTTCCAAAACTGTCACCAACAAATAAACAGTACTTAAATTAGGAAATGAAACAAAGAAGCTGCTGGTGTCCTCAGAACAATGACTGAGCCACCACAGAGTCCTCAGCTCAACGTCACTGAAAGTAAGGACTTAAGTATGGACTTAAACTGGGTAAGTAATTAAATAGTGAGAGACAGGAAATGCAGCAAGAAATAAAATTTGAATTATGGAACAATGTCCTGGCAAATCTCCTGAAAGTAAATCTCCCAAAAGGAATGTAAGCTAAAATAAAGGCAAAAAATGGAAACACTGCATACTGAAGGAAGCTGTACTGTATTTAGTGCTAGAGGATTCTGAGTAGTCATCTATTAAATATATGATTTGGCTTTTTTACCTGATGTTAACGTAACGTAACGACCAACTTGACTTGAATTTAATGAAGCGTGGTCTCTGACTTTTGCTCAGCGAAATCAGTTTAAAAAGTACTTTTGATTAGTATGACTAACAGAACACCCATCTCTTGTCTCTACCAGTAGATGTCTCACACAAACACATACAGATCAATCAGGGAAAATCCCCAGCCCTTTTTCACAGTTCACAGCCTGACTAAGATGGCCTTTGCCACATTAATTCACTCTGAAACAGTTTTAGATTGTGTAGTGTGTGGTTTAATAGTGTGTGGTGGGGGAGGGGGCTGGATGTGTATGTGTTTTGCTAAACATTAAGACATGTAACAGTGTTTCAAAGAAATCCTAAACTTCTCCTTACTACCCACATTAGTGGGAGCGTATAACAGCAGTATAGCAGACTTATTCCACTATACCATCCGTGTAAGAATAATTTATACATTTAGGGAATCATAGCTTTTCACAATATTACTCTTTGTATTTGACATTTGATGCTATTCTTGTCTTGTCAAATAAATTATGTAAGACTTATTATTCAGTTATTATTCTTATTATGAATTAACTCTTATAGAACACTCATTTGCTACTATCAAACTTAACTATATGAATTAGACCATTAAATCTGAGGCTAGAGCATGTACCCTTCCCACTGGCAACAGAAAAAAAAGTATAATTCGGATTGGCAAGCATTATTGACTTGTTTAATCAGAGTAACAAACGGGATAAAACTTTTCTAGAAAAGTGTTGGTCTTAAAGGGTTAAGGTCTGTTGGAGCTTGATTAGTTTCACCTGAGGAGCTACTGTAATGTATGCGATTAGCAATGAGATCCATGATTTTAATCCAACTCAAATGTACAACATGTGTATTTTTTACTAGTCATTCTATTAAGAATGACCTTCTGTAACTGGCTGAACCTGGAGGTCACAAGTGTTGCTATTAAATGTGGCTCTTGTCTCATAGCTGTACATATATTGTCATATAGGTAGATAGATGTACATGTAATTTTCCATTCTAGACTATGTGTGGGATTTGGGGGAAATTACCCAGATTATACAGAGATGCTTTTTCCTGAATGAATCAGCAAGTCAGATCTGTCACAAACTACCTCCCCTTGTAAAAAAAAAAAAAAAAAGGAAAGCAATTTGAAAAGAGGTTAACCCTTTTATGCAGAGCCCTGATTCTGCCTGTTGACATGCTTTTCTGACTAAGAAACACAACGAAATAAATAGAATGGCCTAACAAAACAGACCAAATCCACGGTCTGACTTCTGATCTGAAGTTCTGGACAATCCTCCCTAGTTATGTCTCCCCCTTCACATCATGCTACCAAGCTAGGAGAATGAAGGCTTGCACTTGCTCCCNCTTGCTCCCCTCCGCGTCAGTCACTGCATCTGTTTGGCCTGCCGCTAACGCAACGTCATTGGACAGCTCAGCAGACGCCCAAGTGGCTAGTTTTGCACTTAGTCTTGGCTCATTCTCAGAGAAGGGTGACACTAATAATGCTGACCACAGATAATTTGATATGTTACTTTTACTAACCTTTACATCATACATCACAGATATCAGTGTCTACACCCCTTGGGGGCACACATGAATATGCTAATATGTATATGTCAATGATAAATAAATACACATAGTCATTAGAGTGTGGAACCGAAATGGGCACTTAGTGTGTGAAAGGTTACTGTGCTACTTCCGATCATCTCCACTCATACATTTAATTCTGCTCCCTTTCACTGCATGTCCAGTCTCCCCACACTGTGGCTTTTCTCAGGGTGAAGACCAACAGTCTGGTTGGCGGATTGACAGGAACAGGGTCCAGGAGGGGAATTCTCACAGTTTGCTGTTCTGTCTGGCCCAGATGCGCACACACACACACACACACACACNCGCTCCCTCCTCTCTCCCTTTTCGCTGGCCCTTTCTCCTTCATTTTTTCTCTTCTTCGCCTAGCTAAATTCTTTCCAGCATTTCTGCAACTGCTCCTCAACACTGAAAACACCAGCATTTATTACCACTGTGGATTATTTTTGATCAAAAGAAACAAAGACAAGTACTTTAAGCATTTTACCCAAAATAACTTCCCAGCCTGTCCTCATGATGGTGCTCATTTCTTATGTGCCAAATTAAAGGGAATCTTTTACTATTAGAAGTCCTAGTTATAACTGCCAATAAAAACAGCATTATAAATTTCAGTAGTTTTTAAAGCAGTTTTTCAAAACAGAGCAATTCAGTTAAACTGCGGATTATAAACTTTCAATCGTAATTTTGTGTTTGATGAATTTCTGCAGGGCATATTCTATTATAATTTTGATTTATTCAAAGTTTTAGTTGTTTCTCATATTTATTTTATGTTTTTTTCAAGGTTTGTGTTAAAAAAAAAGACCTACTGAACTGCAGATCATTTAGGTGCAAATCAAAGCTATTGATTTAGAATGTAGATCAAATGTACATGTGACTGATTATGAAACCTAATGTAGAATTACGTAACTGCATTTAAAATAATAGCAATAGCTCAACCTCAGAAAGTTTTACACCTGTGAAGATGCAAGTAAATGGATCTGCATCGAGAGGCCACAATGTATTGGCCTCCAAAATCTCAAATACATGTTGTGCCTACCTGTGGAGCTGTATCTAAAGCAAATGTCGATTGGCTCTCTGGTATTGTTGAGAGTAGGATGTGACAGCGGTGTGAGGATCGGCTATCCGAGGTCGTCAACGTCTGCACATGCTCACTGCACACATGTTTAGTGACCCATAAGCAGAATTTGAATTCATCTTTAAGGGTCAAATTGTGCTGTTTGGTGTAACGTAGTAAATGTATTGCAGTGTTTTAGCAATAAAGTAGACATTATAAACATGGAAGGCATGAATAACACAGCAGCTTTAAAGAAATCGCCACCCAATCGCTCACTGACACGACAGAGAAGCAGGCAGGTCACTTCAACACAACACAACTCTCTGGAGGCAACAAAACTGCAGTGCTATCTAACAGTCTGGCACAGAATGGCACAAGCAACACATGCACACACTCTTTAGCCTTATTTACAAGTTCAGTGGTGACCTACACAGAATTTAGGAAGAGTCTGAACCCAAAGTCCTTGGGAAGACTTTAAAGTGTTCTGCTCTTTATACCTGTGTCTCTGAATTGGGATAAACTGAGCATTGCAGTAAGTGATTGTTAGCAAAAAAAAGCTTATAGTGTCCAGTATTTAGCAATGCTGGTGTGGCATGACAAATGAATTCCTTGAATTTCTTCTTTATCAACTGTCCAGCAAGAAGAAAAGTGTTTTCTGATGGAAAGGGAAATGGAAGTCCAGTACCACAGCAAGTCGTCGTGGGAACACAGCAGGGAGTGTGTTCTTTTATACAGCTGTGTGTCCCACATATCAAACAAGACCCTACCACATGCACTTTGCTCCGTCCCTTTTATAGTATTTTCTATTTGTGCTGTCAGAAGCATTTTCAGGTAGGCCCAGACCAGCCCTTTTAATTTGTGACCCAACAAACCAGGGGAAAAACATTTATGAAAATGAATGTGTGTTCTCAGAAATGGCTTTTTCACACACTCCAAATATTCTAGCCTTCCAGACAGAAGCACTGTAGGCTAACCCTTTAGCCTGTCCGACCTAAAACTAGAACCTCTCCGGAAGCTGCAGCTGTACAGTGTCCATATTGTGTCTTTAGAGGTTAGCAGTTCACCACAATCTCAAAGTCCTCCTATTTGCACCCCTACTATCATACAGGGGTTCATTCAGTGTAATTTTTCAGGATAAATTTCATTTTACCCCTACATAACAAGTGATATTAAGATATTACTATTAGCAAATATCATGCAACGGAACCAAGTATCTCTGTTTTTTATTATAATAATTATTATAAAACTGTGAGTGCATGTCTGAATGTGTATGTCTGTGTGTCTGCTCTGTGATGGTCTGGTGGCCTGTCTTCTGTTGGTTTAAGGACTCAATAGGTCTATAGGCTTAAGCACCCCCAATTAACACTCCAAATGAGAACCCATCCTCCTCTGGATTACCCACCCAGTCATACTCATTCAAATGAGCAAAGACATTTTGTCAAAGTACAAATTCTTAACTTTTAATCATTGGCCTTTGTGCTTGTAAAATACGTCTGATGAAAAACTGATTTGCATACAGAATTATTGCATAACTGACTGTGTAATTCATATGGAATTCATATTCTTATGGAACTGTATCTGGTGGAATGTGTAATAAAATAAAGAAATAACTTTTGACTTCTAAGAGTTAAACCCTGCAGAGATCTAGCACTCGCAAATACCAGCATTTTGCCCCGGAGTGTGTCTGCGTCTCGGTTTGAAACCCGAGTCTAGCGTGGGTGGAGTAGCAGCTGGTCGTGCACGCTGATGCGAACCGCCACACTCCGCCCCACCATACTTGACTCTGATACCTAAATTGCTGTGTAGAAAAGTGAGCACAGGTGTGGGTGTGTTTGGCATGTGCAGGAGGTGTGGTGCAGGTGAGGTGTTGTAAGGGGTACGTTACAGGTGGGGGGCTAGGGGCAGGGAGTGGACGCAGGTGTCTGAGGGTGATATAATGGGCTTTGAGGGTTTCGGCACAAGGCCCTTCCGAACGTGGTGTTCTTTGCACAAAATTAGACGTTCACAATGGCTCGTTTCGTCACATGATGGACAGTGGGCAATGTGTGGTCAGTAGTCAGACTTGATTATCCACCTGTGAGACTATGAGTATAGGCTTGAGTACCCACCTGTGAAACCTGTAAGTATAAACCTGAAATGATAGAAACTAATAGAGACTTTATGTTTTTTACGTTTTGAAAATGCCAGTTGTAATTACAAATGTGTAAAAACCGCATGACGAGAGAACCAAATCAAAATGCACTTGAAATTTTGTCCTGTTACTTTTATTGTGCATTAAAGGTTATGGGTGTTGTTTTTTTTCCTTCTCCTGGATAGCTTCTATTTCAGGTGTTCAGGTGGTTTTGTTATAACAATGATACTTTCAGCAACAAGCAAAAACCTTTACCCCCATAAACAAGAGTGTGATCATTTTTACTCAGTGTTACTGTAAGTAAACACGCTATTCTTTTCTCTTGCAAAATAAGTAGATGAAACAGATATGAAAAGACATGTAAATTCTGACAAGCTGAAGCGGTCAAACGATGCCAGAGACACAGGGCTAATTGTGTGCTCTCCTGAAGAGAGATTTGCATTAAACTTTGTGTGCAGTGACTCACTTCTCTCTTACCCTCTCTCCAACACACAAACGCACTCCTGAACACTGCTGCTCTCTTACCTACTTCTACTCGCTTTACCCTATGTTGCATTGTTCCTTCTCGCATGTGAGAAAATAACACACATCAGTTTCCTCTTGTCGAGGGAATGGAGACGGGTGAGGGCTGGTAGACCAAGCCATGATGCAAAGCCACAAAGTTATACTGAAGAAAACGTCTGAACAAAAATGTCAGAATGAAATTTTCTTCACAGTGGACCATGTGACCATTTTGGCCCAATAGGCTTTGAGCAGTTAAGGTTAGGTTGCTTTTTTTTATAGAAGGGAAGAGTTAAACTTGTCGCCTGCCTTTGGGAGAAGCTTTCTGTGGGCCACCACAACCACAAACCAAAACTGTGACCAGTCACGGCTCTCTGAGCCCTGGAGAAAAGTGAGATAAAGATAGACCAGAGGGAACCAGAAGATAGAAAGAGAGAAACTGAGGGAAGGAGGGTGCTGAGTGTACGTGTCGATGTCAGTGTGAATCACCCGGATTACTAAAAAAGAGAGAGAGAGAGAGAAAGAGAGAGAGAGAGAGAGAGAGAGAAACCACAGCGACACATTTCTGCTCCTTCTCTTTTTGCACAAGGGTAAGCATCAGTCGACCGCAGTCTGACCGCCGATCACTATCTTCAGTGCACAACAACATGCACAACACGCAAGGACACAACTGCCCCGACACCACAACTGGACCAGCACTGGACGACCATGTGGTTGAGGGTGTGGGTGTGTAACCCTAGGATTTTGTTCAGATTTGGGCCACTGTGGATGATGTCTGAGCTAGACTCTTTAAAGCTTTGACTATGCACAGTTTCTGACATGTCATCATGGGTCCATTGGTCTTTGCAGGGCAAAGCACGGAGGCATTCAAAATTAGGAGCCAGGTGAAGTTGGAGGCACTGGACTCCGGGGAAGAGGAGGACGGTGTATTCGAGAAGCAACCTCTCACCATGGCCTCAAACAGCATCTTTGAGACCTTCTCGTCCTATCAGTCCTGCTTTGCTAGGGGTGAGTCCTTTTCCTTTTATGTCAATGGCTTCTACAGTGTGTCAGCACCTGTTCGGATTTGAAGTCCAGATTCTCAGCCAGAACTTAGGAATCACATTTTTTGAAACAGCTGATCACTCACCTTTTGTCTTATCTTCGCTGACTGCAGTTTATACACACAAATTTGTGAGCAAGATGGAGATGTATAAGCAAAACAGCAGTTCACAAATGTTGGTTTGCTGTGTCAGTGGTGTACTGAAATCTCGTGGCTGAATCTGAAAACCACAGGGCTGTGGGTTACTGAGTGTTCCACTGGTTAACCTCACTTCACCATCAACAACGCAGCGGTCTCTATAGAGTCGGTGTAATGCCCTTCTGTGTCTATTGCTTATGTGGATTATGTTATCTGAACATGAAAAATACAAACAATATTGTGCAAGATATATGTTTATTTAAACTGATCCTCAACTAACAGTGTTATAACAATAGTAAATTGTCATTTGGATCTCGCTGCATGATGGACATTTTGGGACGAGTCTATTAACAAGCTAGCAGATGTTGTTATGACTGATTATTGCAGCTCTTGGTGGATGTTGAATTTTGACTTCTATGTAGTCAGGTCTCCGGGTTCGAGAGGGAGGTTAAGGATCAAAGCTGTTGTGAAGCATTCTTTGGTAGTGTGTCAGATGCCTGGGATGGACTACAGATTCAATATCTGTCTTCTGCTCCCAGGGAAAGAGAGGGGGAGCTGGTGTTTGGATTTTATGATATAGAGACTGAGGCAGGGAGACAGATGAACTCATAAACACGCCCAGATATTAGAACCTGGAACAAAATCACAAGAGGAGTAATGTTGTATACTTAGCAAATGATGTTGTTCAATGCTTTGCACTGCAAACATTTCTACAGTGCTGCTTTGTACTTTCTTGGAATCATAAACATATTTTATGGTGGAGGAATAAGTAATGAATTTTTCACCATTAAAGAGCTTAAATAAGCCATAACCTCTGACAATAAGGAGACTGCATCAGGTATACGGACCCAACTTTAGCTGATGTATGTTGCTTTTTCATGCCTGCGTTTTACAGTATAGGCCTCCGTTTGTATAACACTAGGCAAATGCCTCACAAGATAAAAAAAAAAACTAAACAATGGAGATGAATCTATGAGTCTGTGTGACACACTGTGTGAGACACTCTGTTCTTTGTTATTATACTGCAGATGATACTATGTATCAGGTTTAATGCTGAGAAGCAGACATTTTGCATGTGATGATTTAGGTGAAGATTTCACCTGTTGAAAAAAAAGCCCGTTCAGAATAGTGTATCAAATCTTAAAACTGTATCCAGTGTGGTCTGTTCCTAGTGTCTGTCTTTTGTAGCCTTTAGAGTAAACTGTATAGAGTCTGTGTATATGCATATCGTCACATCCCTTCTCTGTCAGGACGTTTGTCAAATTTGCTTATATAAATGTAGCTCAAATTCTTCTTTGAGGATGAAGTGTACCGTTCTTCAGATGCAAGCTTGTCTGTGAGGTCTGTGTGAAAGAGATCTGCAGCCTTGTTTTGTTTCCTGACTCTTTAGTGCATGCACATTTAGCGGGCCTTGCTAACGCTGTCAGTTAACACAGGAAGTTTATCAGTCGCGCTTGACGCATGTTCACATGTGCTTACCAACCAGCAGCCTTGGAGGAACTTTTCTGGTTTTCACTGACAAGACTGCCTCTGTCCACAGTGCTTCATGAGGTGACAGTTGAAAGCCCCTGAAATCTGCTAATGGAGGGCCAGTATGCTGTGTTAACTGTATTAGTTAACTTTAGCAAACAATACACAACTGAATAATTAGCACTGGTTTTAGGTTTAAGGTTTGGTTGAGTGTGAAGTTACAGTTTCACTCTTAAAAATAAAGGTGCCAAATAGGATTCTTTAAAGTGATGCCATAGAAGAACCATTTTTGGTTTATGTTTAGATTTTGTGTTGTGGCTAAGGTCAGGGTTAAAGTGAGGGCTTGGTTTAAGGTTGGATCTGGGTTTTGAGTTTTAAGTTAAGGTGAGGTTTAGAGGGTTTGGTTTACGGTTAGGGTTTGGGTTAGAGTGAAGTTGGACTGAATTTAACGTATATTAATGTGGAGTATCAAAATAAAGTGTTGCCCTTATATGTAGTCATAAATTGAACAAACATTAGTTATTGCAGGTGTTCATTATGTAGTTAACATTAAAAAGTTAGCAATGTATGGTTTATCAATGCTGAAATTCATGGAGAATACAGATTAACTAATGGCAGAGTACCATGATGCCTGATTAGGTAGTTTCAGCGTACATGAACATGATGGTCAAGTGCTAACCCATAATAGAGTCGTAGATATAGGTTTGGGTGATATGCTTTGCTCATGAAGAAAATGTTTTCTACGGAGAACACACATCTGTACATTTTAATGGCCAGTTACTGATTATTTGTTGAATTTAATACATACAAATCTGTTAAATTCAGCCAATGAAAGTAAAAAAAAGTCATATTGAAGTTCTATGTAGAGGATGTGTTCACTTTTTTCTTTTGAAACGTCAACAAAACATGTCATTTGGACCTTGGAACTTTTTCACATGGCTATTTTCATGGCTATGTTCAATCCTGATACTGGAGTGCCACTGTCCTGCATGTTGTGGTGTTTTCCTGCTCTAACAAGACCTGTTCCACTTGTGGAAAGGTTTGTTAATGAGTTTATTTGTTGCATCAAGTATGCTGGGAGAAATGTGCAAGGCAGCGGTACTCCAGGACCACAATCGGGAACCACTGAATGTATACATTGCTCGCAATTTTCAGTCATTTTGATAGCATTGAGAACCCAAGCTTTCCCCAACTTTGCCCTGCACATTTTAACTGCTCCCAACATACCTAATTCAGTCAATTAGCTCATTACTAACTCCTTACTGAGTTGAAGTGGATTTGTGAAAGCAGGTAAATCGCTAACATGAACAGGGTAATAAGTGTCCAGGACCAGGGTTGGGAAACACTGATCAAGACCACCTTTGCGTTTGACTAAGAGTCACTGCACTGCACATGCAAATACGCACGTTTTGTGTGCACATGCGTGTGCATGCTTCTGCTTGCTAGAGCACAGATAGCCGAACAAAGCATAATCTCACATGTACATCTCATGTGTGTTGTTAGGCCATTTATGTTATTCTATATACAATGAACAGCACATGCCATGTGTATATTTTCATTTTCTGTATATGAAACATGCATTCTCTAATATATCACCTTATACACATGTAGAAGCATGAAACTGAAAACATGTACATGGTATTAACCTCTAGTTTAGTTTGCCAAAATGTTCCATTGGTTTCCAGTGCTATACTCTGAAATGGATTGGTGAAAGTCAGAGCTATGAGGCCATGTTGCTTACAAACAATAGAAATCAATGGACACCCAAATCTTTTCCCTATATACATCCACAAGAGATCTTTCAAACCCATGTCCAGTTCTTTATTAGGGTCATGGAGACTTGTTGATGTGGTTTAGAGCGCACAATGATATACTATGCAATAAAAATTTAAGAAATAAACTGTTCATTTTTAATTTTCAATCTTTTGTTTTTGTAAGTTAAAAAAAAAAAAAAAAAGTTGTGAATGAACACCAGCTATCATATGACTGTGTGGCACACTTAAAAGGAAGTTGGATTCTGTGGGGCAGTCCAGGTTTTATTCATTTTTATAGTTCACTGTAACTTATACTGTGCCCTGAACCACACTGACAAGTCTGCATGAGCTTATTGATGACCTGCATGTGGTTTGAGAGAAGTTTTGGGCATGCATTTCTGGAAAATGTCTTGACTGCTCGACTACATCTGGGCTAAGTGGACAATTGTGTGAATTCGATTTTTCATCAAGCCATTGCTGTAAAGGGTGATCAGATTATGTCTTTGTTGTCTTTACATTCCTTTTTCATTAATTACAAGCTCATTATTTATTAGATTACCATTGGGGGCATTGCTAGGCCAATTTTAGGATGATTAAAAGGTGACAGCTCTGTAGAAATTCAGTAAGGTGAGAGAATTTTTGTAATTCGGTAACCAAACATGTAACCAAACATGGCTAAGGAGAGGGAGAGAAGACTGACTTGAGACTGACTGAGTTGATGAAGCAGGTCTTAAAAACATTGCCATCAAGAATTAAACAAGTGAGTGTTGTTTAGGCTCTCAGGTGAAATGAATACTGAATTTGTAATTTCCCTTAATACGTCCTCATTTGTGAGACTTACTAAAAATGATTAAGAATATAATATTTTTGTTTTATCAAATGTCACCAAGTTTATTAAACATAACAAGCTTATCTAAGAGAGAGGAGATAGCATTGCTTGATATTAACACTTTTGTTTAATCTCTGTAGCTGGACAGATATTAATTTGAGAACTATAATTAGTAGATCATAAATATTAATATTACAACTATGAAGAAACAGATCATGCATGAGCTGAATAGCCTTTTCTTGACATATTTTCCACCTGTTGCTACTCCAAAACTTTATGATGAACAGACATTTTGGAGCCACTAATACATCCTCCATCGGATGCCTGCCCCCAGACCCCCTTGTTAAAGGCTTAGCCCTCCATCCATGAGACTCTTGTGACGGCCCTGCTCACAAATAATTTCCAATTGAATTATTTATAAACATATCTATAAGGAACTGTTGTTTCCAAATGAGTGAAATGTATGAAGTGGATGTGCAGCAACTTGACTTGCCATGGAATTGCATGGCGACGTGATTGGTGGGTTTTGGTCTTTGTGGTTTCCTGGTACCTTTCTTCTTTGCACTAGCAGTGCATAAGCAGGCCTGCGCACATACGTGTAAGGATTCTCTGCTCATCATTTCTGTGGTTTCGATTCATCACATCACCCCTGTCTTAAAATCTTCCACGCATACACGCCCTCTCTATCTGCTCGTATAGAATACTATGTAAAACCGCTAAGCACGTAGCAGCTTTCGGTTTGGGCTCTAATCTTTTGTGTTGATCGCAACTTTCTTAGTCAGAACTCACATCTATTAAAATGATATGTTGTGCTTATGCTTTTTACTAGTTGTCTAAGTAGGACCATGGAGAAGATCTCATCGTGCAAATCTTTCACACACGGCACACTGTCAGGTTGCTCTATTTGGACTAATGTTGTCCTTGGTAACCTAGTGGAGTGGCTATAAACGTACAGTCTTGGGATCTAGAGGATCATAGCATAAATTAAATCTTTATATTTTGGCCAAAAAATTCTTTGCAGACTGTTGAGTTTGCAAAAAAGTAAGCCAGTTGGCTTCATGATGATGCATATGGTCATGATTCTTAGGAAACTTTAGGCACTTCAAAGCCATTGTGGCACGCCAGTCCCATATGCTTTTTTTGACCCAATAAAAAATGTGACACGTCAGCACCTTACATTTTCATGTTTTATTTTATTTTTGTTGTTGTTGTTGTTGTTATATGGTATTTGAGCAAACTATATGCAAAACTTGTTGGAGAGAGTTTTGAGAGGCTTTCTGCTCTACGCTAACACAGCACCGGCCTCCAGGACAAGTTGTTCTGGGGTAAAATGCAGGCTTTAGTATTCACCACTTTGCCCCCTTTCCTTCCATTATCAGGACTTCTAATCCACCCCACTCTCACTTTTCTCCCAACAAAACTACCTTATTTCATTCTGTCACTCATCTTTACCTCTTTCCTTCTCCAAATTCCCATCCATCCTTTCTGGCACCTCCAGGCCCAGTTTCCGGCCCATATATCTATGGGTGTTTAGCTAAAGGTGATAGCTTTATAAGGTTGTTTTTATGCTCCTGTGGACCACAACCTCCCTCACGAGGGATTTATGGCTGTCCCCAGGCCTCGTGTCCTACACTGGAGGCTGGAGCCGAAGGGCCTGTATCCTAGTGGCCGAACGCCTGCCCATTGCTGATTCTGGTTATCAGCATCCACAGGCACCCTAGAAGGAAGCTGGCCACCCTCTCAGGTCCCCACAAATTTGAAAAGGGACTTACAAAGGACTATAATTCCTTCATTTGTCCTCAGTTGAAGACTTAGTGCGAACCATGCACTAGGTGAGTATGACTGATGCTCATATTTTACCCGGCATGCTATGTGAATAGCATTTAGGTGACACCAGCAGTAAATTAATTCACTTAAGGCTTGTTAATACATCTTTTAACACACTGATGCAAATGTAATGCTTCGTTTGTGGAGCACACCAATATGCTAATACACTAACATGCTGCTACTCCTCCTCCTACGTTCTGCTGTTGGAGAGAACTACATGCTGAAGGCTTAGCTGGGTGCACTCCTTCAGAGCGGCCTAGATGCATTTCTGGACCATCTGAGGCAATAATACCTGATCCACTTCAGTGTAGAATACCAATAAATGCTGATGTCACTATAACAGACTCGGGTGACAGCAGGAGCCATGCTGTTGGTCAGTGGCTCGGGATCTATTGAATTTCCTGTCCTGACTGCGCCCAGTGTATTGCTCGGACTGGATGGATTTTTGCCCCCACTGGCCTGCTTCCTTTACATGGACTCGCTGACTGGAGATCTACAGTACTGCTGATATTGAGCTTGCTGTCCACTAGACAAGCTGGCAGGCTGCTATCGAGCCCCACTGTCGGACAGCAATGGGACAGGGAGGTAGCAGAAGGCGCCACCGCTGGACGCAAGGCTCCAAGAACACAGATAAATGTACTGAAAAATGGATGTTGGAGACTAAGTGATCTAGGTTTAGGCGGTCAAAATGGGCTATACAAGTAATATAGTGACTTCTCCAAGTTTCAACCACAGGACAGTTAAAAATGTGGTAGATCCCTTAAAGTTCATTGTAATTGTGAGGCAAACCTGGCGGATGTTTTTTTGTTTGTTTGTTTTTGTGATTTGGTATATTTGAGCAAACTATATCCAAAACTTGTTGAAGAGATTTTGGAGAGACTTTCTGCTCTAAGCCAATTCAGCACCATCCTGCAGGACAAGTTGCTCTGGGGTCACATGCAGGCTATACTATTTACCACTTTGCTCCCTTTTCCTTCTAATCCATCCCACTCTCCTTTTTTTCCTAACAAAACTACCTTATTTCATTCTGTCACTCAACTTTACCTCTTTCCTTCTCCATATTTCCATTAGTACTAATTGACACCACACTTTTGATCTCCAAAGACAGTTGTGACTAGTTGTGGCTCAGTAATGTTATAAACTGTACTTGATGCTGAAACTGAAATCTTAAGGTTCTACCCTAGAGGCAAACAGGAAATCTAGGTGAAAAAGTACTATTGCCAAACATTAATTAAAATAATCTACTCCAAGAAGTTCATCAGATACTCAAAGAAGGAGCATCGATTGACTGACCACATCATATCACATCAACAGCTTGGCTGGGTGGCTATTGATTTAGTTAAACCTCAATTAAACTGAAATGTTGTGGTTCAGCTTGTTACAGATGGCAATTCTGCATTGTTAGATGCAACTGAAACAAATTATGCATATTTTTAATTTGCTTCTTCTGACAGTTTCATGGTTATCCATGGAGATAGAAAAGACTGCTGCGGGTGTGCCATGCCATGGAGACTGTGGCCCACTTTGCTTCATCATTTTTTCCCCCAGCATCAGATATTGAGACGATGACATGACCTGTAAAGTTAACGTAACTGCAAATTGATGTGATCGACTGTTGATAACATTTTTCAGTTTGTTGGTCATGGCAACAGCCAAGCTATAAAAAGTTACATAAAAAAGTAAATTGTGTTTTTATGCTTTAGTTGGCCTTATAAACAAACATTCACAGGCAAAATGGGAATAACAAATAACAAAGTTATAGAGACTGAAGCATCAGATGGAACAAAATATGTAGCCAAAAGATGATCATTCTGAATATATGTCTATGGAGAAATTTTTAGCACCAGGCAGGATTAGTACCATTTGGCCACTAGGACTAGCTGGGGGGACTCAAACAAACACTGCCCCGCTGCTTTTTTGCCTGACTACTCTTTACAGCAGGATAGTTGTATGGATTTTAAATGTGCTAGTTATCAGATGTCCGTCTCTGCCTATGGAAAGAGGCTGGGACATCATTTGGAGCAGATATGATGGCAACAGCATCTTCAGAACAACAGTTAGTTTTGTCAAGGTCCTTTCTTGGACATTTCCTTTCAGGTCAAAATGATTACTAGCTGATGAGTTTAAAAATCTGCTGTTTCAAAAAAAAGAGAATATAAGAATGTTAGTGATACTGTTTTCTTGTCTCTTTTAGAACATGGAAAATTGGTGTTTCACCTAGATACTTTATTTTTGTTTATACAGTAGTTATTTCTGATGCCATAATATGAGATTGGTTGAGAGCGTTTCTTAGTCGTCTTTTCTGCTGAGCACCAGTGATGGCTTTTTCTGCACATTTCCGCTTTAGTACATTTAAATAACAGAATATAGCTGCATTAGATAAATGCTATCAGATAGAAGCCTATCTGGAGCATGTTTGGATAGCTATGACAGCAACAACTAAACTAATTGGAATGAGTCCGAAATGAACAGAATACAGATAAACCAGGTAGACCTTAAATGTTTTATGGACTGGATGGAAGAAATCAATAGGTTAATATAAAAATAAAAAAACTTGGCAGAACTTTTTTATGGCACTGTCACAATTGACCATGTGATAATCCATGGTGCTTATGCTCAGCTTGTGCCTGCGACCAAATTACAGCCAAGATGTTGTTCACGGTGACACGTTCCCTCTTGTGTTCTGCTGCTTAAATGGAATCATAGTAGCATCTCAGCTGCCACATAGGTTTCATATATTCATAACTGCTTTATATTTACTAATAGTAAATGTGCATTCGCTGGAAAATGGAAGAAAAGCTATTGTACTGGTACCCATCTGAAACCATTAGTGACCACAGTGTATGACCAATAGGCATCTTTCTTTTTACTCAGGATGCACCATAACTTCTTGCTTTACTAATTAAGGGGTAAGTTTATTAGTAAAACTTAAGTGGAACAAGTGAACACATTCACAATGCCATCACACTACACATGAAAGTTGCTGAGCACTGCTTACACATCTCATTCAGTATGTGACCACCTAATTACAAAGCCTGTGCAGAAATGTGTGATACCTTGTCTATATATGGGCATTATGTTCCATAAACAGCACATAGAAACAGCATGTACAAACTCAGAACATCTATGTATAAACTTTTATCCTTTATCCATCTCACATCAAGGATGGAAGTCAACTTTTTTCCCAAATGGTTATCATAGTTCAGTTTATTGACACCAGGATATATGATGGCATTCACCCCTTTAACCTTAGACATATTCATTAACTACTACTTATTACTATTAATAACTATGATTAATCTGTCATTAACAATTATTAATTATCCCCTCACTACTATGAGCAAGCTCATTTTTATGAAAGCAGAACTACTAATCAACACATTGTGTACTCTCTGAGACCTCCGGCTTTGTGACTGTGATTGGTCCTATTCACTGTGTCAGCTTTCCCTGAGTTGGGCTTGGGACTGTATGCTGTATGCTGTTTAGTTTCTGATTTCTCAGAAATATCATTTCTTACATGCAAGCAAACCAGAAAGTGGCTTGTCATTTGTTTGTAGCCTGATGTTGGAGTCATTTTACATCCTCCTTTCTTCCTGAAGGGCCCGATGGGCCCAGGGCCATGTGTCAAACATTGGACAAAGCATGCGCTCTCACAGTGTCATAAAAGTGCGAGAGGGGAGAAAGACAGAGAGGCTCCACGGAGTAAACTCGAATGCACAAAACCACAGAGAAGCTTTTGCTGGTGCAGATAAGAGGTTGTGAACTCAAACTTCATCTCCTCCCACCCCCATCCCCCTTTCCTGTCAGCCGGCAAGCCCAGGGTTGAGAGGGAGACGTTGTTTTTTTGTTCGAAATAACCGTATTGCTGTCAATCAGAACTTTTCCGAGTTTCTTTTTTAACCGTGTGCCTTTTTTTTAATCTAAAAAGCGGAATAGGCTTTGTTTCAGAGCTTGGCAGGAAAGGGGTGCAGTTGCAAGGTGCAGGCATGCCTCCTGCTCTTACTCTCAACTCTTTCAATACACCTGGCTGTGTTGGGTACACAGGAAATGTGCAAAGGATCATTGCAACCTTAATTACTGCGAGTGCCTTCACATATATACCAAAGAAATGCTCACTGCTCAGATACATGGCTGTGCATCATTTTCTCATCCTCTCAGATTTTTGAACATTTACCAACAATAAATCCACTTGAGTGCACCAAGAAATCAGGAACAAAACCTGCATCTAAATAGACATAAAACATTAAGCACTTTATATTACCCTTCAGGATACTGTATATATGCTAACCTTGGAGCGCCAAAATGATCGACATTCCTAAACTTTTTTATTGATCGACTTGTCTTGTAATGTTTGCACAAAAAATGTAAACAGTTACAAAGTCTTGAAAACACAAAGGTGCGAAATTTCTTGTTTGTGTAAGTTAACTGTCTGAACTGTTGCCTTCTGGTGGCGTTGCTGCTCTGAGCTGTAAGACTGTTGTCTACAGTTCCATGCGGAATCATTAGCAGTGGCTGGCCTGTGGTAACTTAGCGGTGACTGTGGCTACTTGACGAGCCGCAGTTCCTCACCAACATGCAAAGCAGTCAAACCATAGGCTTATTCATCCACGAGCAGTGAAAGAGAGCATGAGCTTCAAGTCAGAAACACAAAAACAGGTGCAAGCCAGAATCACAAACACGCAGATGCCCACCAGTTGTTGGCAGAAACAGACTAAATGTTATATTTAAGCTTTATTTTAATTACTTATATAGACTGTGGCTCTCCATAAATAATGAATGATTGACTCAAAAATTTTAATTTGCCACAAAAATGACCAGGTTGTGCTTAGATACACCAAGTTTCTGCTTCTTTTTTGGTCAAATTCTCCTGTGTTGAACATACACAAGCCCTCATTTAAACTAATATGGTCAAATATGACCCTAGGCCATTGTTTGTGGCATGTGGCCAAACTGTAGTTGCAGGTATCTTCTACCAGTCAAAGTGTCCACACTAAAGCTTCCATTACTTTGTTAAATGATGGGGTCACTTTTTTGTGGCACATCCTCGGCAGCTTTAATTATTAGCCAAGCGTGTGTGTGTGTGTGTGTGTGTGTGTGTGTGTTTCACGAGATGTCACAAGGAACCTGTCAGTTAAGCCCAGACTGAGAGTTCCTAACGGTATCCTTACAGCTGTGGCTTCCTTCCTCCTCAGTATCAACTCACACAAGAGGACAAAACGAAGGGCAGAAAATGTATATATAAAAACTTCACTGTCAAATTTTTAGCTTGACAGTTTTTAACAGAAAACGTGTTGACTACAATATGCTACTAATAGATATTAAAGGGCAGTCTCAACTGCTTTGACACTTGTATATTAGCTCCTGTTATTTCAAAAACACAGTTTGTCTATTATTTATCAAAGTTGAGAGATGCTGGAGTATTCCTTCAATCTGGATGGTCTACCTAAACTCAAAATAGACCTTTTCTGTAAGTTCATGGATGTGTTTGTGTTAAGCACGGTTAATAATATCATTTAAAACACATTTGTTTTTGCTTTCCTTTGCTCTTTCATCAAACTGTAATGGCTTTTGCCTTTTTTGAACACACCTTTGGTTAATCACATCACAGTGCACCAGCAGCCAAGGGTGGGGGAGAAACTCCATGATACTGTGTCCTACTTTTCATATTAATAGTTGTTACGCAATAGTAATTTGAAATACTATAAACTAGACACCAAAACATAAACCACAGTTTAAAGTATTTTGGGAGCAACATAAAATTAGGACATGGTAAAAAAAATGGAAATGTTATTAAATAATAAGCTGTAATGTTCAGTTTCTTCATAAATGAATTCTTAATATTACAGTACCGTACAGATTTCTCAGTTGCTATGACATCACTTACAGCTCAGTTTATCAAGAAATGACAAAGAAAGAAATTATATATGCATACCTTCAGTTTTTGTATGAATCAAGTTGGCCCCAAACTTTTAAACAGTAGTGTACATATCACCGAAGGAAAATGTATCATAATTCACATTTACTTTAAACCATTGATCGGAAAAGGGCCAGACCAGTTTAGTGATTTCCCTGTTCCTGCACATCAGCTAAACCTGGTAATTGTAAAATGACTGGTTGTATCAGTTTGAGCAGGAAATGACCAAATTGCTGAAACTGTGGTCCCAGATATAGCCCCCAAAATTGTAACTACATTACTTAAAATGTAATAATAATAATGTAATGTTATAATATGTGCATATTGTGTAGTACAGTGTGATACAAAATAAATACATGTACTGGCCAATTGGACACAACGCTTTATTCCATTTGTCTGTTGTAAGCCATCCTCTAGTGCTTCATCAATGCACATTTTCTGACCACAAAACCGCTCTGAGCTGGATAAATTCTCCAGCAACAGACACTCATACCAGTGTCAAACACGCTACTACACCACTACCATGTTGGTGTCACTGCTGTGCTGAGAATGGTCCATCCAATAATATCTGGCCAATAGCGGTTTTGTGGTTATAAATGGTGTGGATCAGGGGTGTTCCACTATCGGCCCTGGAGGGCCCGTGTAGAGCACAGTTTAATCATTCTCATTCTCATTCATAATTCTCATAGACTAAACCTGGCAATTAACAGGGTTGAATTAGGTGTGTTTCACTTAACTGTGCTGTATGCTGGCCTTACAGGACCAGAGTTAAATAATCCAGATGCATTGTGTGTGACAACAGTAACTGTAATTGTACACCCATTTAGTGGCTCTATAGAGCGGTTGAACCATGTGATATAGCTAGTGCATTCCATAGCACAGGGTAGCTGTTTCTTACCCTGCGTTCACAGCAACAGCCGCGCAACATGACAAAATGGCTGGAGATTTTTCATTTTCAGTGACAGCTGCCGATTTCCGGTGACCGGAAGCAGTGCGAACTCTGGTGTCATGACAAAGTTTAACAGTGTTTAACGAATAAGGAGCTAAGCGATGTGTTGATTACCAATAGTAATCTGTAGAAATGAGCACTGTGCAGGGTGGTTTTGCCACAGTGAAACGTCATTTTTTGTTTCCTTGATCTTTGTTCCTACTAGAGACAGCAGAATGAAGGCAAAGTTAGAAATTGGACATGTGTATAGAGCTGGTCGGGAATTTGCAATTCAATCCTCGATTTGTAGTCATTCATAGGTATGACAGTTAATGATCTGTCAGTTTCAATGATAGATAAATTCATTACCTGTGGTTACAGAATCCTCAGGACGAGAAAGGGTGCCCTGTGATACAGAGTGATACAACCAACTAGTGCTAAATACTAACCATCTAGGAATGACGGTGCTGTTTTCACCATAAACATTTGAAAGAACCTGAAACCTTTCTTTTTCACAGTATCAGTTCTGATATTATTTGGATCTTACTCCATTTCTCATACAAACTGTCTCAGAGCTGTGCCTGAATTTTGCCATCAAAATGGAGTTGGCTGTAAAATAAGATTTGACTATGGGTTCCTTTTTTATAGTATTAATTATAATAATATAATATTATTTTTTAGTTTTAAATCCACTGTCTTGAGTCTCAGTGATGATTCTGACCACATTAAAAGCATTTAAACATCATTTTAAAGTCCATAAAAGAGTGCTGCATATGAATGCAAGATTTCAGTTGCAAAATTGTTGACATGTAATGTTGGGCTACCATACGGATTTGTTGTGTTATGTATTTCTGTTTAAATCAAGCTCTTAAAGCCTTTATAGCCCTCTTATAGCCTATTTGTTTCACTTTAAACAGTAACAACAACATGTAAATGAATAAAGAATTCAGCAATTATTTGTTTTTGTAATCAAGAAATGTAAAATATATAAAATCATAAAATTACCGACATCTCCTCTTTAACAGGATAAGCCTAATTCTTTATTTGCCTTTAAACATAAAAAAGCTAATAAATAAATCTAAACAGGAATGAGTAATGGATCTTTTTAAAGGACAGTGTTCCCATGCCCCAGAGTTTGCATTAGCTTCTTAAATCCTGCATCTTCAGGAATGTTTACAAGCCTCATATTTAGTGCAGTGAAATCTGCAGTGCTGTCAGTAATTGCTCATTTCCGTGTCTCTGTGGCTGGAGTTAATCTTAATCTTAGATGCAGTAAATGAGCTGTGGTTATCTTCACCACTGTACATGGGATGCCCCTGGCAGAAATATATATTACTTATATTTTAAATTTGCCTTGTAAACAGAATTATTGCCTGCATTACATGCATCTGCTCAGATAACTGCAGAATGGTTGCCTAGCTATGCAACTAAGCAACTATGGTGCTATGCCGTTTCAAGTAGTTTACTATGTTTAAAGTTGTTGGATGATAAGTAAATGTTGCATAAAGAGTTTGCATGTTACTTTGTTAGCGATGTCCTTCAGCAAGGGACGTCCTTGGAATGCTGCGGTACCTTAGCCTTTTTTGAGACATGGTTATAGCTAGCCTAGTTTATCAACCACCCCAACTCAGAGCTTAGCTTCTTTTATCAGTTAACCCCCTGTGCATCTTGTAAGCTTTTGTCTGTTTTATCTTGTACAGAACTGCACTGCTCAACTTGAGGCATATCTGTCCAATGATGGGTCTGTAAATCGAAATGTCAGTATATGGGCTAATATGCTCAAACTAGTGTTTTGTTATTTACTTCAGTCCATTTGTTAGACAAGTGACTCAAACTGGTGAGCACCCCAACCCCCATATCTCTTCTTTGTCCATACGCATGCCCCCAAGCTTCCCCTCTCGCTTATCACATCTCCATTTATAGCAGACGTGCAGCTCACGACTGTGAGAATGCTTTTGCGTCTGCTGGAGTAATTATGTCAGTATGATTCAGCTCCTCTTGGCTCGCCTCCTGGGCGCAGTTAGTGCCACCTGTTTCCAGCACAGTCGGCTGGGCGCCTGGCATGAGTGCGCACTCGTGTGCGTGTAGAGAAGAGGGAGATGGTTGAGCTATGCTTAGTCAGAGAAGCGACGCGGACGTGGCAGCGCGGCAGTCTATGTTTAGTCACAGCGCCTCACTGATGCACCAGAGAGAGTCTTGCTCGTCCGCCGTCTGGCAGTGGACAGAAAAGTCAGGACTTGGGCCTCGCCACCCTGTCTTGCACAGCCCAGCAGGGCGGAATTGGGGTCCACATGCACTGGTAGACCGTTTAACCCTTATAACTGTAGAGTTATTATTGGCATTTTGCTATAGTATTCATAATTAGAGGTGGCACATTTCTACCAGTTTTCTTCTTTACCTGTACAGAAATTGATGCTCAAACCTTGGCTATCGACTGGTACCGATATCCATTCTGTAAGAGCTACTAAGCTGTAAAATGAGATTTTAGCACCTTTGCTCAAGATGTAGGTTGTCATGCTCAAGCTACTCAAACACTCTGCTACACTACAGGATGAAATACACAGCTAACAAAATCACATCACTCACACAATATGAGTAAGTGATTTCAATGGGAACAGATTCTCTGATTGAGCCAGTATTTTCTTTTTATATTGACCAGATACAGTGGTGCATATCTAACATACAATATAATTTAAATGTTGTTATAATAACTGCAAATTCTAAATATTAATGTACAGCTTTAAGTACACAGATGCTGTAATGCACACAAGCACACTCATGTAATTTTCCTAGAAAAGCATTGTTGGACTCCACTTTTGGACTCCACTTTTACTCTTCCATTCTTCTGCCCATAAAACAAGTTACAGCTTTGGGTTCTTCTCACCAAAAAAGGTTTTTCTAATTCAAATATGTCACTGACATTAATCTCTATAGAGTCATACAAGCAAACCTACCCAAACTAACTAACCCAAAAACATATTGGCTGCTGTGTCATTTTTAATGTACATCTAAAGCAGCTAACTGAGATATTCCTGATGAGATTTAAGAGATAAGACAAAGCAGGGCCAAAAGAAGAAAGGTAGGCTACTGGTTCCGTCTCTGTCAGATAAACAGTGCTTAAAGCTTTCATTCGAAAAAACAAATCGGTCCATCCTTCCATTGTGAGAAGACAACAGCATGGACCTGAAAGGATGTGTAGTTTTCAAGTCATTACTGCATGTGAAGTAAGCAAGCATTAATGGACTGATGAGAAGCATAAGCACTACGTTTTTATTTGAGGTACTAACTTGGATTGTGAGAAGCAGAAAATTCAACCAGCCTCTAAGACTGATCTTTGGAAACTTCTGAAAGCAATTCTCCTGGAAAAAAATTGGAATCTGTAATAAAGGGGAAAAAATGAACACATATTGCTAGTTGGTGATGCCTTTGCGCCTTTAGGTAGGGTTTGAGGAAGGGAGACAAAGAGCAAATGAGAAGAGAGATAAGAGGTAGGGCAGATAGAGAAACAGAGAAGGAGACAGTATTTGTTTATCTATGTCTCTCTTTCTCTTCATGATGTCACACTCTCTCTCTCTGTTTCTTATAATCAACTGCATCTTTGTTCAACATTTGCATTTCTGCAGAACAGGACAGCCATTGTTTCAGGCGCTACTCATGGCATAGGGAATTTTCACCCCATGTGGACTGTTCATTCCACCGCAGGCATGAAAACACCATACCGTCTGGTCTTGAGAGGAGCATTGCTTTCCTCTTTATCATTTTACGGCTGTCGTATCTGCTCACACATTTTGCTGAGCTAGAGTGTCAGGAGTGGTGTACAGTTTGATCTGTCGCTGAAGCAGCTTTGGGAGATCAGCCACTTATTAAGCTCAAGGTTGAAGTAAGTTATATAGTCAGTGGGTTTCCCTGCATGAAATACAGGTACCACAAAGGGCACAATGTCATAGCTTGAACCCAGGTTAGTATTGTTATTGATTCTAATATATGATTAAGGGCTTTAATAAAAAGTGTGTAATAGGATTATTGAACAGTATTTTCTGCTAATTATTTAATTACTACTATGATATTATTTATGTAGTTATGACAGTGAGAAACTAAAGTGTAATAATCAGCGTTAAGAAACACAGACAAGCCAAAGTATAGCTGAAATTATTTTTTACTGTCCTATAAAAATTGTCACTTGTGTCAATAGGCTCAAAAAGACACATAGGCTCTTCCTAAATGCTCGTTAGCTTAAACATACTGTTCTACTAAATGGAAAATCATTTAATAGGTGTTGAATCCGTGTAACATTGAGTAGAGTTCCTAAAATGTTCACACACTCAACATCTCATTTACAAAAGTAGCTCTGTAAAGAGCCGTCAACTGCGAAATTGCTCCAGATATCCCTTTTGCTGGCACCTTTATTTTTAAAGCGTGTCAAATATTTTCTGTGCCATCCATTGCAGGCCATTGTTCCCCGCTCTGGTGGGCCTGTCTCTCAGGTTGTGATGCGTGGGCCTTCCTGAAAATTTCAGACTGACTTCCGAGTCGCTCAGTCCTGCACGGCTTCTTCTCTGTCTCATGCTTCCCTCCCCTCCCTGCCTACATCCCTGGGGAGCCTGAGCCATGTGGCGGACTGGCCTACGATCAGAGGGACAGACGCTGCGTTTGATCTGCTCGTCCCAGTGCTACACGCGACATCCGCGGCACAGGAAGAGGATCTTTAATAAAGCTCCTTCATTTCCTTTTATTTTCTTCTCTTCTCCTTGCTCCCTTTCTTCCCCTGGTCTGTTTAATCGCTCCTGCATTTCCTCCTATGCTTTCTCCTTCTCCAGACGTGGCCTTTGTTCCCTTTGCTGTTCTCCTTCTTTGACACGTCTCTCTTGGCTTCGGCAGTAGCTTAGATGTGCATCTGTGAGGCCTAATCTTGAACAGGTCAATAGCGAGCTTGATTGGGTGTAAATGCTAGTACTTGTTGTGGGTACATTGATATACTGTAATTCTCCTCACTTAGGCCTCAGCTGCCTAGCATAGATCCGGTATTGGGAGGGTAAGCATGGACCTGCTGGTGGCAGACTGGAGATATTGATTTGTGTTTCATAAAGCTTGAATAGACTGGGTTAGACAGAGAGAGGGACAGGGAAGGTGGGTGTTACCATTGATTGCACAGTGTCTCTTGATCGGAGTCTCTTTTGTTCCTCTTTCGGATTGTAACTAAATGCGCTAATCGCTCAGCAACCGAAGGCTTGTCTGCTGTCTTATAGACCCGAATGGTGGCTGGCACTGTCTATGGTTACAAGTTACATAAAAGAACTTCAGGATCGCTGTTGATAGTAACAAGGACAAGAGCTTTTTACTCCATGCCAGCAGATTCATAAAACTTCACAAGCAGGAATACAAGAGGAAGTAATCCTCTGTGATCATTCCCTATCTTTCTAGCCCTGCTTTATGTTTTCTTGATTGCAACTACCCTTAGTTGTTCTTCCTCCAGTTGTGGCTTTCATAGGATTTTGCAGCGATATGAATATTAACTAATAATATTGCCACATGCTTGATCTCTTTTAGATCCACCAAGGGATGAAAAGGCAAATAATGGTAACTGCAGTCAAGAAAACATTATCTACTTGTAAATGTTTCTTGTGTTAGGTATATCACCTGTTAAGCCTTTTCAGGATAGCCGTCAAAGTGTTTTCAGAAGCAACAAAAGGAAAGATTCAATGCATACACAGTTAAATACTTTCTTCTATTATTCTATTACTTTCGGTACAAATGTGCACTGATGATGATCACTGGGGACATTTCTGAACTCAGCACAGTGGTTCAAAGTGCATGAAGTTCCCATCATGCTCCTCTTCACTGCCATTACCCTATGCCGTGAAACCGCAACAGAAATAAGCAATATAATGGTCGATACTGTGAAGGTTCTAGACTGGGTCAGTGCCACTTTTTGCAACCACAGAAACTCTTTGAGATCATGGTAATGGATGAAATGGGGCACCAGCAAACCCAAAGGGATGTGTTCCCAAGTGGAACTTCTGTGTACTTCGTCAGTGTGGTTAACGAGGTTTAGATGCAAAGTGTGTCTGGACCATCATTCCTCTCTTCCAGCAGGCCTCGTTTGGGAGCTTTTCATTCAATGGCTGCTAATTTATTTATCTGAAAATACTTCCCTGCATGTCGCCTTGTGCATGAATGTCCCCATTTTCCAGAATGTTCTTCTGGCTTATTTAGCAGGGTTCCTCTTCTGCACGATAGTCTAAGTGTAGGTGAGAATGACTAAATAGGCCTGCTGGTGGAAGGAAGAGGCTGGGGCATGTGCAAGTTCAGGCCCGGGCCCCTTGGAGTCATTAATTGATTTTGTGGGTGACTAATGACTTTTTTATTGAGCAGTGTCCTAATGCTCCTGCAGGGGGGAAAGGCCAAATTGACCGCATCTTGTACAGTGTCCTAAATTTGCAGGGAGGTCTTCACAATGGCCATCCACCTGTGATTGCCATCAAATGCACGTGAACCATAGAGAATGAAAGTAGAGTTTGTCTGCATTTGCTGTAAGGTTAACTTAGCTCCTCGGCAATTGTTCAAATGAATTGACCAACAATTCATGACAGTTCTTAGCACAGTGTATTGCTGGCTGGACTGATGGAACGTTTTGCATTATTTGAATGGAAGTGCCAAGATGCAGGCTATTAGAGAAACAAAAGGTTTCTGCTGCAAACTCTATCAATTGGATCTGTTATGACAGAAAATCAAAATGAAATTTAATTCAGAACCACAAACCTCTGAAATTCGACATTGCTGTGTATCATGTTCGGCAGATTGAACTGGCCATTGTGCATAACCAAAAAAACACACACACACACATACACTAAAAGTTTGGACTCACTATCACTAATGATTGATGGTAAACTTCACCAAAAACTTATACAGTATAGAATACTACACTACACTTGACATCAGAAGGTATTAAAATGCAGGTTTAGGTTCATTCGGGACACATCTAAACTGTACTTTTTACCATTTATCTGCAAATTTTGAACCTATAAAGAACCATATTACCAGTTTGGTTTTGTATTATTGTATATGCTGATTGCAAACGTTACATTTACCTATATTCACATGTAAATCTTCTGTATTCAGGAACAGCATCACAGCGACTACCTTTATTTACTTCACCATGTCCCTTATGTCCCTGTTTTAATGGGAAAAAGGTGTGGATATTGCTGAGGGTCTGTCTGTGTTTTGTTGTGTGTTTGAGGTCTGAGTCAATGCCTGTGGAGGCCATCTGCCCATCTGACCACAACTGATCCATCCTCAACCGCCAGCGTAGCATAGCCAAGAGTCTAGCTCAAAACAAAGCCGCTGTGTTTGTTGCTATGGCATGGTACAGTTGCTTAGTCACTAGCTTCCTGTGAGGTGACAGAGCTATAGGCTTGTAATTCGGCACTACCATGTTAGGACTGGTGAAAGATCCCTGTTGGTTGGTTCTCTATGCATTGATTTTTGAATTATGGCCAGGAACAGTAAAGTTTACAACACAGGAATGTGCCATATGAAGTTAATAATTATAGTAATAGGATTTTTTTTATATAGCCCCCTTAGGGTTCCAAACTCTGAAAGTATGATTGTAGGAAAAGAAAAAAAAATTTTTTTTAGCTTAGAACCTGTGGAGGTTCTTCCACTATAATAAATCACACATAGACTGTTGTTTTAAAGACCCATCCATTGCAAGTGGTAATTCTGTGGTATCACTCCAGAAATGCCTCTTAAGCATCTTCCTTTTGAGTGAATTGATGTACAGTGCCTTACGAAATACGAAAGTTTTCACCCCCCTTGGCTTTTTACCTATTTTATTACATTACAACATGTATTTAAATGTTTTTTTAAATCTGAATTGTATGTGATGCTTCTGCACAAAATAGTCTAAGTTGGTGAAGTGAAATGAGAAAAATATATTCCAAAAAATTGGAAATTGAAAACTGGCATGTGCATATGTATTCACCCCCTTTGCTATGAAACCCCTAAAAAGTTCTGGTGCAACCAATTGCCTTCAGAAGTCACATGCTTAGTGAAATGAAGTCCACCTGTGTGCAATCTAAGTGTCACATGATCTGTCAGTATATACACACCTTTTCTGAAAGGCCCCAGAGGCTGCAACACCATTAAGCAAGAGGCACCACTAACCAAACAACACCATGAAGACCAAGGAGATCTCCAAACAAGTCAGGGACAAAGTTGTTGAGAAGTACAGGTCAGGGTTGGATTATAAAAAAATATCCAAATCTCTGATGATCCCCTGGAGCACCATCAAATCCATTATGATCAAATGGAAAGAACATGGTACCACAACAAACATGCCAAGAGAGGCCGCCCACCAAAACTTTCAGACCGGGCAAGGAAGGCATTGATCAGAGAGGCAGCACAGAGACCAAAGGTAACCCTGAAGGAGCTGCAAATGAGTTCCCAAGCAGAGACTGGAGTATCCATACAAACACAATAAGCCGTACACTCCATAGAGCTGGGATTTATGGAAGAGTGGCCAGAAAAAAGCTTTTACTTGCAGACAAAAATAGGAAGGCTCGTTTTGAGTTTGCCAAAAGGCATGTGGGTGAAGGTGTTCTGGTCAGATGAGAATTGAACTTTTCGAAATTGAACTTTTCGGCCACCAGGGAAAACGCTGTGTCTGGTGCAAAACCAACACATCTCATCACCCCAAGAACACCATCCCCACAGTGAAACATGGTTGTGGCAGCAGCATGCTGTTGGGATGTTTTTCAGCAGCAGCAACAGCAGCAACAGGACAATGACCCAAAGCATACTGCTAAAGCAACACTTGAGTGGTTTAATGGGAAACGTGTAAATGTATTGGAATGGCCTAGTCAAAGCCCAGACCTTATTCCAATTGAGAATCTGTGGTCAGACTCGAAGATTGCTGTTCACCAGCAGAAACCATCTAACTTGAAGGAGCTGGAGCAGTTTTGCCTTGAGGAATGGGCAAAAATCCCAGTGGCAAGATGTGGCAAGCTCATAGAGACTTATCCAAAGCGACTTGCAGCTGTAATTGTCACAAAAGGCGGCTCTACAAAGTACTGACTTTAGGGTGGTGAATAGTTGTGCACACTGAGGTTTCCTGTTATTTTGTCCTATTTGTTGTTTGCTTCAAAATAAAAAAGTCAAATGTGCAGGCATGTTCTGTAAATGAAATGATGCAAACTCTCAAATAATTCATTTTAATTCCAGGTTGTGAGGTAGCAAAACACGAAAAATGCCAAAGGGGGTGAATACTTTCGCAAGGCACTGTATGTCCTATCGTTATAGCTCCATCAGCTTTTTGTGTATATCTCATTTTGTTGTAACTACCTTTTAGTTTAGAAAACAGTCCCTACCCCATGTAAAGGTAAAAAAATAGAAAGATAATGCAGTGAATAAATGTATACCTAAAATCACTGTACATTTCACTTCAGCTACTTCACAAACTCTGAAACAACTGGTTGATAACAATCATTCAGTAGATTCTGTGATGAAGATTTTCATTTGGTGGGCACCTGAGATGGTCTTTCTATATCTGTTCCTTTCACCATCACCATTATATGCAGAGCAATATAAACACCAGGTCCAGTTAAGAAAGGGATGTGGAACAGCTACAGTGGGTTTTCATGCCTCACGTTCCAGTGCTTTTCTGTCATCTTTTAGCTTCTGCTTCTTGTTTCCTCTTGATCTCCACCTCCTATCCCTCACTCATCCTTTCATTCCTGCTGCAGGGCAGCATTTTATGGCTGCTTTTCTCTTTTCCTAATTTTGAAAAGATATCATTTATAAACATAATGTTAGAAATGTTGTGCAAATTTTGGAAAGTGTATTACACTTACACATAAATAAATTATATCGGGGGGAAAAAATTGAATTACATCAGATAAAAGACAAATATGGGTATATTGCTTCTGTATGAGTTCTACTGGGGATCCTACAAATGGCTCTGATTTGACATAATAAAAACTCAGTCATGCTATTTGTGTTTTACAGACAGTTTGATTCCCATTGTATGGAATAATGTATTTCTGATACTGAGTCAATGTATGCATATTATTATAAAGTAGTTTTACGAGAAATCCTGGCTTAATAAAATATTACTGGAAGCTTCAGTTGTCTTGGGAAAATGAAATTACCTTTATTTTGTCGGAATTGCTTTAAGAATGAATAAAAACATTAATGACCCATCAAAGTCAAGCCATTAAATCATAAAGAAGCACAAAGTATCAGGTCTACTTATTTTAGGTATACATCAAGAGATAGAGAGAGTGCCACAGTGCATGTATAAATTGAACAATCGCACATATACTTACAACCGTCTGGTCGATGTGCACTGTCTTTGTATGAGTGTGTACGTGCTTCTGCTTCACTGCGTCTTCTCATCAATTCAACATTGCACTAAATGGTGCCTGAGGCACGTCTCCAGTAGCTGCCTGGCCTCTCCCTCCCACGCTCTACTTTGCCCCACACAAGACTAAGCCAGGCCTCAAGGGCTGTGCACATACCCGGCCCGCTTATATATCGGTCCTGTAGAAACTTAAAGTTTCCCCGTATAGTTTCAGTGAATTAACCAGCACTTTTGGTATTGGCTTGCATTACAAGTTTCTTTGAGGGGATTTATGTTCTTTAACTAAGAGGGAGGTGCAATGAATTATTGTCTGTGATAAGCAACCATATGTTACAGTTATGGCAGATACAGATTATAGAGTATTTCTTCGAGTGTACAAAATGTGCTTTCTCCATACCAGATATAGCATTTGTAGTGGTGAACATGTCTGGGTCTTCTTGTCATCCCATGGTTTCCTTGAAAGGGATTAACATATTCAGTAATGTATCTTTGCACCTCTCTATCTTTCTCCCTCTCTTTCTCTCTTTTTCTGTCCCTCTCTCTCTTGTTCTTTCTCTCCATCTCCCTACTTTCAGGCTGTTGGTCCTCAGTGCATGGTCCTCTGCATGCACATGAACATCGCTTGTGTCAGAAAATCAATCAGCAATTTAGCTAGAAGTGCTCATCATAAGGCTGATAGTCTTGGCCAAGTTGAATGGTTTTGAATAATTCACCATATATGCCCAAGTTAGCCCAGCCAGGGCTGCAGCACATTCATGGGTTTGCTCTGTACTAAACCTTACCTGTTTCAGTCCATGTCATGGCCACTATACAAACAATGGGCCTCGTTTATCAAACACTCTTAATAGGTTTCTATCTCTTTAAGGAATTAAGAACATTCACCAGTGTTTTCTTATTTTGTTCTTAGATAAGAATACATACACACTCGCCAACAATTCGGTGGTATAAGGACATGTTATGAATCTGACCTTTTCTCTTACAACCTTTCTCAAGAGCAAATTTTAGATAAAACTTAGGGAGACATTGGTATATGAGGCCCAGTGGTCTGTGATATCTTCCACTAATGCAGGATGTTTAGCACAATGGTCAGCTGCAACAAGCATCTTTTGGTTAGTCGTATTTTGTGGTGATTTTTGCAGCATATTATTTTTCCATGCATTGTTCAACATTAAAGTTTAAAGAGGGATTAACTGTTGCTGTAGTGTTTTGTTTGCATTTCACCTGCCCTTTACTTGGTATGAAAATGAAGGATAATAAGGATAATACATAAAAAATCTTCAGAGTTACTTAAACATCTCATTACTTTACATTAACTGAGAATGTTTGTTCTCGTTTTTTGAGACAATCATATGCCAATCTGTCAGGGCAGTTGATTAACATATTGATACCTTTTTGAAACATACAATTGGTTTACTGTATGTTAATGTACATATATAGAAAGAGAATATACAATAGAAAAAACAGTAAAACAAATAACAAAATGAAGATTATGCTTCCGTTAGGATGCGCTGGACCTTTGGGAACAGTTCTGAGAACAGATTGAAATTCACACTGGGACTATTACACTGCTGTGTCGTTATCCTCTTAAGAGTGGAGCAGTAGCCCTACCATTCCTTTCGCCCTCTGGGCAGTCCCTCCGTGGCTTCTGATGGTGCTTTTATCCTAAAACTAAGCTGCTGACAGACCATGGAAGATTTATTGAAGGTATTCTGAGGACTATTGGTAAAGTCTAAGTCACATATTTAATTTGTTGATATGCAGTTGTGCATTTCTACCTCAGCATTGCCTTTAGCTCTGTTTAATCTTAGAGGCATATTTGTCTCACATCACTGCATGATAGATAGATAGATAGATAGATAGATAGATAGATAGATAGATGCTTGATTGCTAGCCAGGCTTGTGTAAAGCTGGGCAGGTGTCTGCGGCAATGCCAGTAACACTATAAAAGAGTGTGGACCTATCTAGAGGACCATGGGAAATGACAGTTCTCAGACTGCGGTGACATCACAGCATGTGATGCTATTAAGAAGCTTCTTTCATCAGTGGTAATGTTAATACAGCTGGACGGAGTGCGTGTGTGTGGGCTGTCCATTCTATTCTAAAATAAATAAATAAATGGAAGCAGCACGCACACACACACACACACACACACATGCCAGGGTATGGTATGAGTGTTTCAGAGTGTAATATACTCTGTGTGTAGTGTTAGTGACCCAGTATCATGCTCTCTGAATGCATGTGTGCGCGTGTGTGTGTGTTAGCCATGGTGAGAGAACAGGACAAAGTGCTTTGCTCTGTCACATGGCTGAGCTGCTAACTGATATGTCAGAAAATCAATTAATTACTTTTAAGTAGCAGTTAACAGCATCCACACAATACAACCACATTAATTATTGAAGAGAACTAAAGCTGAGTTATTTTCTCTCCCTCTCTCTTAACTAACGGGCCAGTGCAGTGTGAGGAAACAAGAGAAAAGAGGAAAAAAAAGGAGAAAATAAAGGCTGATGATGGGACGAGCAGGAGAGCAGGGAGGATTAAATATAGAGAGGGGGAAAAAGGCAGAAAGGTCATTGGTGGCTAAACAGTGATGGTTTATTCTTGGCATAAAAAATGCATGGATATAAAAGCTATTCTGAAACTTGTTGTAACTACAGATGCCAGATGAAAATGAATTTGAGATGTTGAGTTGTTTGAATCTAACATAAAGTAGAAGGGCCTGCATGCCCACTGATTCTGGCAGCAATTGATTAATGTTGCCCTAGGAAGCTCAGGGGGCATTATTGATCCTGTGTGCCCAGCACTACTGGCCCCAGGGTGTCCTGTCTCTCGGGGCCTAGAGGGGATAGACTGCCTCTGGCGGTGAAGAAGAAGACATCTTTATCTGGGGTAAATCTGTGCTTGGGTAAGACACTTTGAGCAACACACTAACTAACCGTGGTACCAATGGAAGTGGGCACTTTCTAGTCCCGCAGTGTGACCATGATTCTCTGTGGCTTACCAGCTTTTCCCTTTTTTTATGGAAGCTGGCTTCTCTCCCGAACCATTGTCACTTCTCCACCCAGTCAACCAGAGAACGCTCATCCCACTGAGGTTCTGCCGTGGCCTGGGTGAGGTTTGGAAGGGGACTTCTAAAACCTCTGTGGTCACTTGCTGCAAATGAAACTTTTTTTCACTTGGCCATGGATCAGTTGTAAAGCAACCACCATGATCACTTACAAATCAGCCACGATTTTGGCTGTATGACTTTTTCCCGAAGTCAAACTGAAACTGCCAGCTGCTCCTAAATTTGTCTTGGCCAGGGTATATGATCCCAGGAAATGCATGCATCATTCACAGAAAACCCACTGAAAGGTGGGTTGAGGAATTAAAAGTGTATTTTCTGTGGCATCAGCTCATTTTGGCACCTTTTTAAGAATGGACCTGCATCCCCTGAATACAGGTACCAATGCTGATTGTCTCAACAGGAAACCAGTTCCCAGGAAAAGACCTACACCATCATAACGTCTCTCTCTACTGAAAGAGAAAAGAGTTCAAGACTTCATAACCTCTTCCTTGTGTTCATGAAAACTTCACATTGGCTGCTCCTCAGCCTCCACATTTGTGGCATGAAGAGAAAAAAAAGAGAGGGAGTGCAAACAAGACTGAAAGAGAGAGTGAAAATCATTTCAGTCGCTAAATGAAATTAGCAGGTTTGAAGGGCCCTGAGGCAAAGAGCTGGGCTTGTCTCCTGAGGCCAGGGTTAGTGGGGGAATATATTAGCTATGAATGCACACCACCTTACGCTCCTTCAGCCTTTCTTTTTTTATATTAGCTTTTTACTAATATGGAGGAGGGTGCTGGGTGAAGGAAGAGTATAAAGGGAGAGAGGTACAAGAGGCAGTATATCTGTTTTTTTCCCTTGGCCAAGAAATTCTGGACTCTCCCTACTTGGATCTGCTAATCTGGACAAAGTAAATATGAACTCTGGCCACTTTAATACATCAGGACCACTCACATGGGCCATGTACCTTATGAGGAAGGGTCGTAACAGCAACGGGCTCTTTGGTAATGTTGAAATTGTCTGGCGTTTCGTCCTTCTTTGTGGTGTCCAGTCCAGTGTGTTGTCTTCTTTCCTTTGTTGCATTTTCCCCCTCCATATAGTATTCTTGCAGTGTGATCTTCTACTAATATTCCCTGTCTTCCCTTATTGTCTTACTTGTTTTAATATTGAACTTTATGAAGGCAGGAATCTTCAGGACAACTTACTTAATAGACAGCATACAATAATTGTTTGGTCTTAGTCTTGCACGTTTTTTAGGTTTCTTGCTCTATCAAGTAATCATCAAGATGTTTGGTAGGTGCTGCATTGGACCATTAGGGCTTATAAGTACTGCTTATCCAGTTATGGTCTAATTTAATGCCATACTCTATATAAATGGATACTTTAAAGGCTGTACCTAGGTGTGTTTAAATAATAATAGTCTTTGCTTTTTCAGAATCATTATTCCTATAGTCATAAAAATATTCTTGGGGAATTTTATTTTTCTATATTATTTGAGGTCAGCGGCTACCCTTCGCGTTATGTGAATATTTCATCATGAATTAACCAATACTATGCACCAAAACTGCATAGAATAAAATCTCTTGCATTTAAAGTTAACAATTTTTGTCTTCCACTGTAATGGTACCATTTTTGAGATACATGTTTTTTTCTTTGAGCAGCGATGCATCACTGTTATCAGGACAAAAACCTCATGTCTTGATTTTTGTTAACTCTCAGTTTTTAATACTATTTGTATATAACATTTGTCACTTGTGTTAACGTTTCATGATAAATAGACCAATAGAAACCTCCAAAATGCTTGGTTTCATATACAAAGTCCTTCAGAGTACACACATATTGCATTTAAAGAAAATGTAAACAAAGTTATTCCGAGTAGTAAGTAAGGAAACTTACCCACTCGGATTTTCTTTACAGTGGTAGTCATATGAACCCGGTTAGCGCTGCTATTTAATATTCATATAAACATCAGGAAGCATATTCGTAATCATTTCAGACGTCAGATTCCAGTCATCACCACTATGAGCAATTCTGCTTTTTCAGTTTTCTCTAGAATGGAGGATTTCACATCCAACCATTCTGAGTTACTTAGTTACGATTTAATTATGCAGAATGTTTATAAGGCTGTTGGAATTCCCCTTTAAGTCTTGTTGTTGGACGGGTGTCATAATAGATCTTCCAAGCATCGCAGTCTACATGTAACTTTTCGACGCTGGTCAATAGATTTTATAGCTGACTACAAGCACTATTGATCTCTAGGCTCTAAAGTTATCAAATTACACCAATTCAGACTCGCTAGAAACGGAAATGCGGTATTAGTGCTGGTACTCCTCAGTTTGCAAAATCGCTCCTGTCACACTTTCTGTGCGTGTAGGCTGGTGTGAACACTGTAATTAAGCCCAGAGCCCAGGAATAAATATCATAAGATTTTAATAAACATTTTAACATTTTTTTTAAATAAATTTAGTTTTACGCTTAAAAGACTCCAATCGGAATATATAATTACTGATCCTTTTTTTAGGGAGGCTTCTATATTTCTCCCGTCCCGGCCGTGTCTTTATGGCTAGGAGTGTAATGTATGTAGGCTAATTATATTTACCTTGCTTTATTTAGACGCTTAAAACGAATTCAACCCCTTTTTGTGTATTTATTACGAGTTTAATTTTTACAGCTAAAGTACAACGGATAGGCGGCCGGTCTGGTTTTAACAAGATATATTTATATAATAGGTTTATTAGATCCTGATTGGTTTTTTTTCCTGATTTTTTCATATTTTTCATATTTGCGGGAGCTTAAATGCATTTCACAAAAATAGGAGAAAGAAATGTTTAAATGAAATCTCAAGCCCTTATTAGCGCTTGTCCGGATTAGTCTGAATGTGAATGCGCACACGAGACAGGTCTTCAGATCATAGTAAAATATGAACGTCACTTCATCCATCCACATGATACATCTTCCTTCCTCCTCTCGAATTATGACTTAATTACTTTATACATGCGGTGCAGACAAGACTTTAGATTAGTCCAGTAGTGACGCCCTTTTAGTGAACCTAGAGAGTCCAGATCACAACTGGCACCGTTCACCAGCTTTCTTCTAGAGAAGTGACTGATTCGTCCGTTTTAGAAGGAAAAACCAACAGTTAGGTTAACTGGTAATGAATGCTGACCTGCAAAGAGCAGGACCTCAAAATGATTCATGATCTGAAGTGAAAAGGCTGGAAAATGTAAACTAAAGTTCCACGTAATTGGATGGTGGTGGTGGAGAGGGGGTGAAAGACCGTTAATATCGTGCATTATTCAACCCTTTGATCTGCTGTCGCAGTTTGCTGTCTCCCGGACGAGAACACGTTGTGTTATATTAATCAGACGAAGAGTCTTCTTGACACACGTCTTGAAGTTTTAGGAGGAGTGCCAGTTGCTTGATTCCGTGTCCAAGCGCGGCCTTATTTTAAGAGCTTAGCCAGAGGGGTGTGTATGAAAAATGAAAAGCCCTCCTGCTTTCTGCTTCGATTCAAAGAGACCGGCCTTCTCTCACCTGACTGTAAACTGTGAGCCCTGATAGACGCATTGTGCCTTTTTTCCCAAGTGACATGCTAAGTAGCATGCATGCTATATACAAGACTGGGTTTATCATGAGGAGGACGAAGCTGAAAGTAAATAGCAGATTTAGTCTGTGGGGGGAAACAGCTCCTCCATAGCAGCATTTCTGCTTCAGATAGCCTGAATGCGTCTTTAGCCGAGACGAACTGTATCTGTAAGATCCTGTGAGATATGTATTCTGTAAGCTTTCCTCCTTCGCATCCACGGATATGCGCTAAACTACAGTTTGAACATGAAGACAAAGTCACCATTCAAGTCGTTTGCTGCCCCCTTCTGGTTGCGCGGTCACAGCCTCATCTCAGCTACCGGCTCAGTTCGTCTCCCATGTTTGAACTGATGCTCGAAGTGTTGCTCTGGTCGGTTGTGGCTGCTGTGTTGCGTGTTTGTTGAAATAATATCCTAATAAAAGAAGAAGAAGAAGAATCGAATTTAAGCTGAGTTTTACGATCAGAAATCAGACTCGCCTGCTCGATCAGCTGAATCACTGAATCGCCTACTTGTTGACAGCCAGCCCAGTAATCGTCACCATCTCTAAAAGGAGCGAAAGAGAAAACAAATCGCGTCTGTCGAAAGTTTATGTAGGGTTGGTTGGCATTGCTGAGAACAAAAGTCGTAATTTTCGGTAGATATTGTGTCGTCTACTTCCAACGTCAAAACACGAAACTACCGCAGATCTCACGAGGCCACGAGCCGCGCTGAGGAATTCCATTGACCGCTGTGGCTGTCGCGAGTCCGACTCTCGCTCTCGCTTCGGACGCTCCTCAGATTGGCCGAGCGCGCCGAGAGCGATAGTCGCTGGCCAATCGCGGCGGCCCGGAGGAGGCTCTATGCAAATTAGACCCACTGGGCTGCATTCCTGCGCTGGTCACTGCCGGTAAAAGGCTGCGGAGCTGCCTGGACCCTTCATTCATGTATCAGCGGTCTCCCCGCGAACACACGGGCTTTACAGGGGGTGTGACCCACCACACGCACACTTACACACTTACGAGACGGCCAGGAAGAGTACGTTCCTTCGGCAGCAGCAGCGCAGATGAATGAAGGCGCTTTCGTAGTTGGTAGAAAATAACGCCTCAGACGTGAAGGCTCGCGAGAGAGCTGCGGCAACAGACACGTTTCAAAAAAAGACCGCACGAGTGTCAGCAACAGCCTCGCTCCTGTCAGCTCTACCGCCGCGAGGAGAAGATTATGGGCGAGTCTGTGTAGAGTTAATGGATAGTTTGGTCACGTCTAGGAGGCTTTAAAACGAACACTATCAGCATCTGGAACTTTCTTCGCTGCGAGGCGGCGCGGATACAGACAGACGAGCAGGCTGCCGAAGCTGAGCCCGGCGGCCCGGTGTGGCACACTGAACCTCTTCACTGGCCGGAGGGAAGTCAGTCGGTGAACCGAAAGCGTTCGCAACTCGTCTCTGGAACCGTAGCCGAAAGAGTAGCGCCACAAACAGGATACCAATGGTTTTTCTGTGGGACGCCAAATACGGTAATGATGCATTTCATCGAGTTTAGCGACCACACACGTGCAGCCGCAGTTCTTGAGTTTTCATCAGGTTGATTCAGGCGGCTGGTCGAAACTTATAGACAAGTAACTGTTTAAAGAAGATACGTGTAGTTTGACTTGTTTGCATGTGCGAATGTGCTTACAGCGGTCGGACCTAAGCCAAATGACCAAAATAACGTGCCGAGCGGTGCCAGCGCACCTCTCTCTCTCTCTCTCTCTCTCTCTCTCTCTTCTCACTGTCTCACTCTCTGGTGTGAGGAGGCTGAGTATTTGGGTGCTGTTTGGAGAGTGTGTTTGGTTGAGGGTTTTTTCTGGCTGTCACTCTCAGCCCTGCGGTCTCACCACTTTTCAAGCTTCTTCAAAGCTCCGTTAAACCACACAGGAGCTCCGCAAGTGGGGCCGATCTTTTTTAGATTTAATCGCAGAACCAGCATTTATTTATTTTTAATGTGTATTGGAGCTGCAGCCGATGAGTTTTTTTTAGCATTTTATAAACCAATCTTTCTTTTTTTTATGAAAGTTTTTTTTTCTGATCCGGCATATTGGAAATAATGATATATTACATCAGTTGTTTAAGTTACTTCAGTCTTTGATATACTCTAAACATGGTTATGTAAGTGTTCTTTGTAAAGGCTTGTTTTTGCATGGTTTAATGTTTCTTCTCTATAACAGAACACATGTCGTATATGGTTCTGTCTCTATCTAGCACCAAAACACGTTCCACATAGAACCTTTTTTGATAACATATAGCTCCTCCTTTGCTAAGAGTGTAGGCTGTACCATCCTAAGAAGAAATGTATTTATTGATTTATTTAATGTTTATTTTATGTAGCTTTTGTATGGGCAACATCTGTCCTTCTTGTTCCTCCCTTTAAATGTAACTTTGTGTTGTGTGTGTGTGCGTGTGTGTGTCTCAGACCCTGCCCCCGGGCGCCGCTTCACTCCCCCGTCCTCCAGCCTGGGTTCGGCTAAACTGGCCGAGGCGCAGGAGGCCAGTGGCGCCGCCCTGGTGGCCAAAGTGCGCGGGGCGGAACGGAACATGGTGGAGGTCCTGTCTGACCACCCCGGAGAGCTTGTGCGCACTGATAGCCCCAACTTTCTGTGCTCCGTGCTGCCCACGCACTGGCGCTGCAACAAGACCCTGCCCATCGCCTTCAAGGTAACTAAACACACTGAGCCTGGCACATCACTGAGGTGTATATTGTCTTTATTTTTACTCGTTTATATTTATTCTCCTTATTTATATACACTGCTGAGCAAAAGTGTCTGCTAATATTTGCAGTAATAGAATAGTAACAAGCATTTCTTGTTTGTCTGCAAATGCACGACCAGCACATCCGATTTCATTTAGTGAAGTACTAGTTAATGAAATCAAATATCAGGTGGAAACTACTGTTACTTGCTTATCAGTTTGTCTGCATGTGCATTCACAATGTCTGCACTCTTGCCTGTTAACAAAGTCTTCTTCATATTAAGGTTAACATCTGCAATTAGCTATTGATGAAAGTAGAAATGGTATATTTACCAATGTATTGGAGTATTTTGCCAGTTTCAAGCAAGTCTGTCCAACACGAACTCCAGCAGTCTGGGGGAAAAAGGTAGAAGGAGAAAAGAATTGTATTCATCAAGAAGAGAACCCATGGCATATCTTTAAACTTCTCCAAAGCCATATTTTACTGCGTTGCGGGAAAACCCCTCCGTAATTCTTGCCATTGATTTCTCATATTTTTACACTCCATCATGGAGTTCCAGGCAACTGCGCGTTAAAGCCCAGTCAGACAAAGGGTACATCTGTACGTGCCCTGATATTTCAGTCACATTACAGTTAATATGAAAATAAGGCTATGAGTGCTTGTTTGCTTTAGGTGTGTGTGAGTGTGTGTGTGTGTGTGTGTGTGGCGGGTGCCAGATGACACATGAAAATTACTGAAAGAAAATAATAACATTAAGAAATTAAATAAAATATAAAAGTACTGATAGTCCAAGTTAGATAGACTTAGTTAAATAGACTTAAACTAATTTGCTATGTACTTTGTTATGTTACTTAATAATAATAACAATAAAGAAAAATAAATAACAGTACAAACTACAAATTCTATTCTAAAAATATGAATATTTTTATATTATTATAAATATTATTACCTGACCACTCTGCCTCTGGACGCTAGGTGGTTGCCCTTGGCGATATCCCTGATGGCACGTTGGTGACGGTGATGGCAGGAAATGATGAGAATTACTCTGCTGAGCTCCGCAACGCTACGGCAGCTATAAAGAACCAGGTGGCCCGATTCAATGATCTGCGTTTCGTGGGCCGCAGCGGACGAGGTAAGCTGTGAGCAGAGTGAACAGACAGCTGCTGTGGATTAACCTGGCTTTCATCTCACGTGTGATGCGTTTCTCTCCTCTCTTCTAATGCCCATCATTGCCTTGTTCTGGTCTACATCACTGAGCTGGCAGCGGGAAGACATTGCTGTTTTTCATTACGATGTATTCCTGTAGTCCATGACAGGCATTGTCTGGTGGCTTTGCCACATGCACTCTATCTATCTCTCAATCTTTTCCTTATTGTCTCTTTTTACTGTCACACACCACACATATAGGCAATTCAGTTAAAACTAAAGCATCTGGATTATTAAGGAATAAGGTCATGTCCAGGGTACAGTCAGTAATGCCAGTGTGTGTTGGATCTGGGTTTCTTGATCAGAAATGGAAGAGTGTGAGTCCATGCCTGTATGAATGTAGATCTGCATATGCAGGTACGTGTTTGAGTGTATTGGATTGTCAAACGGCAGATGTCTTGCTGCTGTGAAGTCGTAACCTGTCATTCGAATTTCCCTTAACAGACGGCTAGACAAGGCTCGGGTAAAATCAGGTGCAGTCAAATGCGCAGCCCCTTATCTATTTAAAACACAAGCTTCTATTTACGCTAGCCAAGCGGCCAGCCCTCAATCAGCCCATTGTGCCTCTAGTCAAACAACCGTCCGTTGAGCTACTGTACTGTAATGTGTGGCAGAATAAGCGAGTAACGTCTGATTGTCTAACTGTGGAGACTGTATGTACAGCAGTAAAAATCAAGTTAACCTGAGACTTCTAATTTGCTCGTCTCAAATTAACACAGTGCTTATATGAACATTTGCTGGAACATCTAGAAGACATTTTAGATTGTGTTTATTATTATACTAATATAGTAAGTGTCCAATTAATGTCCAACACAATAATTTAGTGTGGATATCAGAAAAGCATGGTTCATTTGAGAGATGTATCACTGTATTTTGAAATACTCATGCTCCAGTTCAGTGCGGTTTCTATGATCTCTAATCAATAAAGTTATTTTTGGAAGAGGGATACAATAACAGTGATAAAAGTAGTGGCTTGTTTATCGTACTTCGCATAATTTGTCTTGGCAAGTTTACCATGGGTTTCAGAATGCTGAAATGTATGTAGGTAAATGTTCTTGTGATATCACATACGTCCGTCTGTGTAGGTGTATGTGAGAGAGAGAGAAAAAGAGAAAGAGAAGGAGAGAGAATACCTTTGCTTTCACAATGACAGAAAGATTAGTCAACAAAGTGCCTGACTTTTAACACTCAGACACACACACACACACACACACACACACACCCCTACACAGCTCTTCTGGGAAACAGGGAGTCCCACAGGGTTCTATTCAAGGGTCTGATATGATTTAGCTGATAGAACCCACCTGACTAACCTGCAGCTGCTGAAACCCACACATGCCGGAGCCTGCCACTCTGAGCGCATATGTTAACACAGCCTTTTGTCCTGTATTATGTGTATGTGTGTGTATGTGTGTGTGTGTGTTTGCGCGTGTCTGGCCTTTTCTGTGCGACCAGATAGTTGCCGCACTCCACAGTGATGGAAGCGATTAAGGGTTAGTGCCGGAAAAGAGTGCGGGTTGGAAAAAAGCAAGAGAGTGTTTTAAGTAAGAGAGAAATGTAAACTCTACACACACACATTCACTCACACACACACACATAAACATGCACTACCCTGATGCACCTCTGATGGTGTTTGATAAAGTGAAACAAAGACAGCATCTGTCTCTATTTCTTTATGTCTATCTCTCTATTTTTCTGTTTTCCTCTCTTGCCACTTGTTTTCTCAGACTCTGTGTATGGATGGACTGGTGAGTCACAAGCAGTCCTGAGGCAATGATCCACACGCACGCACGCACACGCACAGACACACACACACACACAAACATAAATGCACACTCACAGAATTGTGTGTGTGGGGATGTCCCCTTGAGGAACGCTCTGCACTTCCTGGCAGTTTGGACAGTGTATGTGTGCTCCTCCCAGACAGAACGTCTCTCTCCCAGACACTTAAACTACTCAACCATAACGTGCATGTGTGTGTGTGTGTGTGTGTGTGTGCATTTGTTTTTAATTCAAGGACCAATAATGTTACCACTTTTTTTTGTTTACTGCAGTTAGGGTATGGTTTAGCATTACTCTTATGTAAATATAAATATATAAAACTTTCTTTAAATAAATTAATTGCGAGCAGATACTTTGTGCATGTACGTCTGCCTGTGCAGTAAAATGATAAAATGCAAAAATGCTGATATTTTAGTACAGTATCACAGCGTCACCTAAACATTCTGCTCCTTCAGAGTGCAATAAATATATACCAAATATTATGTGGAATATCAGTCAAATCTAATCATCTGACCAAGGCTTAGGATTTTTTTTAAAGCTGTTATCTGAATAGGAATATGATGTTATTTTGTATAATAAGATATGCAGTACTGTGCAAGTCAGATCCCCCTTGAGTCAAAGCTCAGAATAGATCAAAATCACCCCCTGAAGTTCAGTCTTAGAAATTGGTTACATTTTCTGCTTCCCACTATCCAAGTAATCTCAAACACATTCTGTGATGTTGAGGTGTTGACGTTGGGGTGGTCAGTCTATTTCCTGTTTTTAGTAAGCCTTCTTGACAGCTACATATGCCTTTAGATCCGTAGCGTTGACTTCTCACAGTAAAAGGATGGACAGAAATACCTGTGGGGTTTTTCAGATCCTAGAACTTGATTGTCTTTCAGAGGTAAAAGCGATGGTGGAAGTTTTGATGGCCTACCAGGTCTTGCACGTTGTTAAGATCTGATGTGACTTTAAATAAGTTTTGAGCTTAATTTTTGGACGCTCCTTTTTTTCCACATATTTTTCTTAAATGTTGCCCTTTGCAACCATGTTATCTTATATCTAATCTTATCCTAGACAATGAATAAGTAATTAATGGCTGTTTCGTTTAGCAAATTAATAAATTAGGCATGCTTTCTGACTTTTGAATAGTACTGTATATGACAATATAAAAATGATATTTATTGAGTTTTAGGAATTTATAGGAGTATTTTGGTCACTCACAGTCATCTATGGTAAATATTACACCCCAGGTAAAATCCGTTACTTTGTTGCTGTTTGTTTTAATGGTTGTATGCTAGTATTAGTTTTTATCTGTGCTGTGCGTGTTATAAATATATGTGTGTGGTGGGTTGAGGTGAGGTCATTTCTGAAAGTGTTGTCACAGTAACAGGACTGAGAATAGTACCTGGCACCACCTGAGTGTGTGTGCTTGGGCTGTGACCAACCCACTCATCCTCACTATGTGTGTGTGTGTGTATGTGTGGGCAGAAGTTTGTCAGATTTTTGGGAACAGCTTGGAGTTCTTCCCGGGTCTAGTCATCTGGTCTGAGTAACAAAGCGTGCGTATGTGGGTGCACGTCTGCTCTTTGTGTGTGTGTCCCTGTGTGTATCCGTGTATATGTGTATGGGGTAATTTAGTTGGGGGGGTCTAACATGGCCAGACCTATTTAGCAGTGTGTAACTGTAGCCTGTTGTTGGCTCTAAGGTGGCCATTTCCCTGGGGTCCAGCTCATTGCCGTAGCGATGAGAGACAGGTCACTGCGACCGCTCTTTTTCTTTTTCGCTTTCTCAAAACAGTCTTTCACTCGCTCTTTCTTTCTTTTTAATCTCTCTCTCTCTGTCTCACCCCCCTCTTACTTTCTCTTTCCCCATGTTCACCTATGCATTTACTTAACATAGTAAAAGAGATGATATTCAGATGTTATACTGACTAATTATTCTAAGTATGTAAGATTTAATATAATTTCTGTTGCATTTAAGCTTTTCTAAATCTTAATTATCTTTATCTTGTCTTTCAACTGTGGTCTGAAAGATGCAGTTGTCTAAGCAGCTTTGTTTCGAATGCAGTGTACAACTGATACTGATGTGCCTGAGTGGTGTGTGTGTGTGTGTGTGTTCTGTATTTCAGTCTGTTTGTATGTGTTTATGAGGAGTAAAGTCTGTCTGCCCATTAGATATGTTCTCTCTCATCTTTCTAGCCTCTCTTTCTTCTCTCTTGCTTGTTCTTTTTCTCTCTGTATCTTTAACTTCTCTCTCTCTCTCTATCTCTCTCTCTCTTTCTCATGGAAAAAGCAGTCACTTAATGGACCCTTCAATCTTGCCTTTGTGTGTTTGTGTGTGTATGTTTGTGTGTCTACATGTTTAAGGTAACATAGAGCTGATTGATCAAGTCTTCTTGTTTGCATGTGGCGAGTGTGGACTGATTTTTCCCAATTGTTTTCAATGTCAAGAAATAACAAAATCATGGTCATTTTATAAAAGAGTATACTGTCTATACAGCTGTAACTTGTCACTAAGTTCAGATCATGATGCAATATGTTATGTTTAAAAGCATTCAATTTACACTCCTGACAGAATTTCTCTGTTTCAGTGAACTACAAGAAAGAAATAGTGGAGATCAAATTCTAGTGTGGTATTGCTTTGTCAGTGATAACTGTACCTTTAAAGAGTGCTACCTCTACTCTATAAAACTGTCTGCTCCCTTTTCAAATCTATATATACACATGTGTGTTCATGTGAAACATTTGGTGTCTTGTTAGCTTTTTTACAAATGAAATGAAAAGTAATTTAAATGACAATCTCCATCATTTGCATTTTGATAAGCAAAATAACTCTCCTCCACTCTCCTTTCTTTCAGGAAAGAGTTTTACTCTCACCATCACCGTGTTCACCAACCCCCCTCAGGTGGCTACTTATCAGAGAGCCATTAAAATTACTGTGGATGGACCCAGAGAACCGCGGCGTAAGTTTTACCAGCACTTTATGAACCATGAATACATCAGGGATTAGTCACAATCTGCCACATTTGATTGGATTGTAATGTACAGTAATTTGCTTAAAAATAGAACACCCACTGATTCAAGACATACTAATACAGTGCATGTCAAAGAGAAGATTATATTTTTGATTATTATTTTTTTTACTAGCTTCTATTATAAGTGTGTTCAGTCAGTTTTCTTTTTCATGAAGCACAGGGCAAATTGTTACCCAGATGGGGAACTGCTCTGAGCCCTGCTTAAAATATCAAGTATTATGTCCATCATAGATCCTTCCATTCAGTTTCAGTACATACAGTATGGTCATTATTGTTTACGGACAAGTATTATGACATTGCATTCAAAATAACACAAAGTAATCTGCCAAATATCATGCTGCTCTTATGTCCACCAATGCATGATTGTGTGTACATGTGTGTGTGTGTATGTGTAATTGTGTTTAAGGTTTTATACACTAGCTGGTTATGGTAATGTGGTGGCTAGTGGTATGTTAATAGCAGTAGTGTGTTGATGTTTACAGATGACTGTGGCACAGCTTTTAAAACACTATAGCTGCTTATAGCAGACAAATAGTTGCAGAGTAAAGCATGTTGGAGCTCCCTGTTTGGAGCTTACTGTTTGTTTATTTGAGTTCAATCTCAAGTATTGACAGCTAGGAAGTAATCCGCCTGTTTTGGCTACTTTAAACTTGTGCATTAATAGTTGCAGTAAACTGATTATTTATATTTATATTTATATGTAGTGTGTTTGCTTCTGGTTCAGTCGGAAAGGTGCCCATAAGAGTTGTATTATAGACATTAGTGTTAAGGATGTCTGTAGATCACTGTCAGTTGAACAGAATGACATTTAAGTGCAGATTAATATAGTTAATTGACTTAGTCCTGGTATTGTAAAAAGTAAGTCCTTCTGTAAGTAAGATGTCTTAGAAACTTTTTTTTTGTTGGGACAGTTCTGTTCTGTTTTCTTTACTAAAAATGAGACCAAAGGGAGTCTTACACAGTACTGTAAACATTAACCAGACAGGGACAGCATTTCCAGAAAGGAAACTTGATGTTTATTTAGAGTTTAGAACTGTTCTCTCATAACAGCAAATGTCACGCATCACGGTTTACTAAGCTTTTATTTTCTGTCAATACTACTAAAGCTAAAAATGTGTGTTGTGTTGCATCAATACCCATCAGTCGAAATAGACAATATCCAGAAGACGTTTGGTGGTATTTGTGGCACTGCTGGATTAGGATTTGTATGTGTATGTGATGCAGTTCATCCATATAACTTTATTTAAGAGACTTTATATAACTGCATTAAAAAGAAATAGCCACCTGTCCTAAAACAGCCTTCGTAGGATACATTAAACTCAGCTTAGCACAGTCAATCATTCTTTTCACAGCTATACAGTGTTTATCATACTGGACCAAAGCATGTGTGTGAATTCGCATGCAAGTGTGTGTGCAGGTGTGTATGTTTGTACAGTACTGTGTAAAAGTCTTAGACCAGCAGAGAAATTTGTATTTATTTATTTATTTGTTTGTTTTTGGTCCGAGCTATAAGTGTGTTTTTGTATGCAATGGCACTATATGTATTTAAAACATTACAGGCAACATAGAAATTAGTTTGTGAGATGATATAAGAAGTTTTGTTCCTCTTATCGTTGATACACATCTGTGAACACAATATTTGTTAAATTGAAGAACTAGTGTCCTTAAATATAAAGTGCAACTTAAGTATAACATTAGCTGAACAAAGTATTGGATGTTTGAAATAGGTAAGCTAAGAATGTAATTACACAACACGCATGCAAATAATGTAAGGTTAATACTGAAACAGCTTTAATCTAACCTCAGGAGTATAAGCAGGAGATATTTTACATATTAATGTACACCATTGTGTATATGAAGTGTACTGTCGAATGTGCAAATCTGGGTCTACGTTTGTGTGCTTGTAGGGAAGACAGTGTGCCAACTTTATAGAAAGAAAAAAAAAACACGTTCTGCTGTCAAAACAAAACCTCCTATACCCAAAAGGTAACATTACAGGGAAGTGCAAAAAACTTACTTATAAGTATACTTATAAAGATTTTTTATTCATTTTAGACACATTATTTAATGCATTATAATATAATATAATATAATATAATATAATATAATATAATATAATGCAATATAACGTAGAGAGCAGCTGGTATTTTCAGTAAATATAGAGCTAGTGAGTTTTTTCCGCTTCTCCTGTAAAGTTACCATTTTGGAGATACAAGGTTTTGTCATGACAGTGATGCTATAAAAGTATATGGGACATATGTATGATCATAAGGTCTTGGCATTGTATGAAAACAAATCTGCATGTGTGTGTGGAGGGGTTAGAGGCCCTGAGGTTTTTATAGCACGGGTTTATATGAGAGCATATCATGCTCCGCCCTTGTGCTCGCGCCTGCCACTGGGCTATTCCCCCTTGGTCCGTTATTCCGGTCGGGAATCCGCCGGGCGGCGCCTGTCCACATATGCTGGCTCTGTCTGGCCGACTCTGTCCACTGGCCTCCTCTTCAAAGCACTCAGACGCAGGCTCTGGTTTCAGGAGGACTTCCTCTCCTCGTGTCCGTGTGTGTGAGGGGGCGAGTGTGGCTGATGGTTTCGCACAGCTGAGAGACTTGTCTTTTTTGTTCTTTTCTTTTTTTCCCCCCTCCCTCTCTTTTCTGCCTCTCATCGCCTGCGATCATTAATCCCTCCTGCTCCCTGCTCGACTATGTGTGCGGTCGGCAGGATATGTATTCAAGTTGTGAGCTGGCCTGTGTACAATTTAAACGCGCACAAGTTACCGTGCATGCACAGACACAAACAGAACTGTACGTCACCTGTCCCCTTACACGCATGTAAATACTCTGACTGCTTCATCAGCTGAATAAAGAAACCCACAGTGCCCCCCAATGGACTAACATCTATCATTGCTCATCTACTGTAATAATCTGACATTTTTAAATATAATTTGTACTGCTACACCTGCAACAGTTGAGTAAGCCAGACTATAATTTTATATCCAGTAGGTTATAATCGGCCATTGATTACAGACACAGCACATAGATTAACCCCAGCCTTTAAAATGGACTACTGCCAATTTTCCAAAGTTTCTGCATAATTTAATCATTTAGGTATAAACACAGGAGGAGTACTTTCATATGGAAGGGTGCATAGTAGTGACAAACTCCTCTTTTCTCTTTTCTTTACAGTGGTGATGATAGAAACCAGGAATTGTGTAGTCTGCAAGCCATTTTATTCAATACTGAAATCAACCAGTGAGCCAGTGAATATGTCTTGGCTGCTTTGCATGTACCTGCCTACCAGTAATGTTTTTTTAGTGTGTGTGTTTATACTGGTAGTTCAGTTCCAGACCAAAACAGAAAATTATACATTATTGCATTTTAGCTTTGGTGCGCTTAGCATTCACGCTGACATATTTAACATTGACCCAAAAGTCACATAAGTCACAAGGTCACAACTGATTGGCCAGAATTTATGATGTACAATGACTGCCTGATGTGATTTAGTGATATTAGAGCAATAAGCTACGATACTCGCTCCATCACCATGGTTTTACACAGCGCAAACCAGGGTGAAATCCAATGCTTTTACGAAACAGGGAGACACTGGAATATCGGCACACGATTCAGATATAGTTCCTATCACCACCATCATGAACATTCTGACCTGGCAAGTATTTCAAAGGAGTATAGGAGTATTTGAAATCTGACCACTCTGAGTTCCAGCTTTAGGTCTAAATTAGGTCTAAACTCTTGCATGTTTGATGCATTTCCAAAATCTCTCCAAATTGCCCAGTAGATCCAAGTCTTCACCCTCAACACCTCATTCTACCATCTCTTCTAATATTTCCATTTCTCCAATCTTCCATTTCTCCATCCCTCCTTCTTTAATTTCCATCCAGCCCACAGGCCCTGCCAAGTGGCTTCCTCTCCATCTAACTCAAACATGCTGTTCCGAGACATTATAGTGCCACTGCACCAGCAGGGTCTCAACACTTAGATATACAGCAGATGACAGAATCTGGAAGTCATTATTGACGTATGAAAAGGATCTGGAAAATAGGAGAGGCAAAGTGTGTGCTATGGCACCAGACAATGTAGATCTTAATAATGATTAGTTAATATCGTGGGTGGGCTGAATCATCAGCTTTATTGCAAGGGTCCGAAACATGTGCACCTTGTTATGGGGTTCGTGCTTTTTACTGTAAATAGGTCATTATAAGTAGGTATATTATACAGTATAGTATTTATAATGCCTTTACGTTTTGGTATTCACAAAAACCTATATCTTCAAAAATACACAAAAAATATCTTAAAATATCTTCTGGTTTCTAGCTTGTAACATTTTATCTATGCTGTATGAGTTATTGTTTTGGATAAAATAACAGCAGTTATTAATATCAAGTGATATTGAATATTTTATATATATATTTGGCTGATTCATAGATCCAGCTGTCTATCTAGAGAGTTGATCGCTACTTTTTATTGTCAAAGTTTTACAGCTTCTTCAGTTAGAATTATGTGCATGTTACCTTCATACTTGTGGGCAACATTTCTTCATATTTAACTGAAATTGTTGTTTACTGAAGAGATCCAAAGTTTAGTTTAAATTGTGTGTGCGTGTGTCTGTGTATGTGCAGGCCACAGACAGAAACTGGAGGAAGCTGTAAAGCCCGGAACACTGGCCTTCTCAGAGCAGTTGAGACGAAGTGCCATGAGGTGCAGCCCCCACCAAGCCGCCACCCCCAATCCCCGGCCCACCCTTAGCACACCTCCCTTCAGCAGCCCTACCCACAGCCAGATACCTGGTGAGTTTCCTAGTGAATTTAAAGAAAGGAATGTCAAGATGTGTTTATCTGACATCATGTTCCATTCTGTTATGGTCTGTTCTTTTCTGTGTCCCAGTAGGGAACGTAGCTTTTCATAATCTGAAATTGTTCTTATTCTACCGCCATAATGCTGTCTTTGGAATGCCATAGAATATTATATTTTTTAAATGCGGATTTATTTCAGTAGCTTAAGTTTTAAAAGACTAGGACTAGTTGTGTGTAATATATTATCATCAGAACTTACATCATAAAAAGTGTAAAAGTCAACAGCAAGTATAAACATGACTGTATAAACTTGTAGTAACAAGTATCTAATTGGTTGTCAGCCCATAATGCAATTATCTTTTTATTAACTTGTGTCGACACACATTACAACTCAGAATCGTTTTTCAGTAGTGACACTTTGATATCAGTCATTCCTGAGCGCTACTTTATTTTGAATCATTTTTTGGGGTAAATTAAATCAGAAATAAGTGTAAAGTGTTAGACGTGGGTATGTTTACTAACTGTAACTATAGATTTTGGAACATGCATGCTTATTGGCTCACTGATGCTAACACTTGATGCAACAGTCGTCCCTGACCCTGCAAACTGGCAGGGGTGATTTCTCCTTAAATAACCTGATCTATCAATTATAAACATTTTATACAGCCTTTTGTTCAATTTGTGTCACAAACATTTGTACTTGAAAACCATGAACATGAAGGAGTCACATGTCAGTTGCATATTATCAACAATAACAGTAATAATAATAATAATAATGCAAAAAACAATAATAAAATGCTTAGTAACTCTGGGGAAAAAAAAACACTGAATTAATTGAATGGCAGTTTTTCAGTAGAACTGAGTTAATTAGGTTAGTACCGGTTTTACAATTCTATAAGTTTTGTATCCCTAATTCTGATGTTACAGTGGTATGCTAAAGTGCGGGCATCCCTGGTCAAGTTGCATGATTTTCTAAGTGAAAATAAGTTAACCCATCATCTAGAGAGAACGCACTTCTGCACACATTAATGCACTGAACATATTGGAAAACGACAAAATGAAAACTAGCTGTATGGCACATTTTATATTCAGTTTGTTTTTCAAAATTTTCAATTCAGTAAATAAATAGAATTAATGTATTGTAAAAATGCCGTATTTAACTCTGTAGAGAATGTGTGGAATTCAGCAATACATGTCACTTGCCTGGGGGCATTTAAACTTTGGCATATGACTTTGCCATATTGCCCATCCTTAGCCACAAGTCTTATTAGAAAAGCTTTTTTTATAACGTTGAGGCCCTAGGAAAGGTCTTTTAATGAGAAAGCAATGACAAAATGGACAGAGCGGGTTTATTTCTTATAATTTATTATGGCGGTTGTTTTTCTATTTCAATGTCTGTGTGTTTGGCGTCTTATTTGTTTCTGCCAAGTGACCTGAGGGGATGTTGGGACACACACTTCTTCACACACCATCGAATATACAGACATAACAAATAAAGAGAACAAGGCCACCTTTGATTGGAACTTAGATGAGCATGCCTGAGCATGGCAGCACACACTCTCACACACACACACACACACACTCATTCAGTCACATACTCATGTACCACACACAGATACGACAATATCTGAGCATGGCACCACAAATACACAGTCACAGACCACGTACACACACACACACACACACACAGTACACACAAAGGCTATACATTTCAGTACGCATCACACAGCAAAGTTTTCAGCCTAATTAAACAGCACTCTGATTGGTTGAGAAGCATTCTACCCATGTTGTCATTTGTGATCATGATATGCTTTTTTCTGCTAAGCGTTGGTACCTAAGTAACACCTTGCTTTATGTTGCAGTTCATACTACAGTTTGTACTTCAGCTTAGAAATGCACAGAAAGTGAATACATTAGATGTCTTTCATATGTTAATAATTGACTTGCAGCTTGTTGTGTTAGATAGCTGGCCTACATCGCCTTCCAAAACCGTTGTTAATCCTAAGCATGGTGTTTGTTTGGAAGCTGTGACAGTGGAACAACTGAACAACTAAACTGTAATTAGCTAGAAAGGAATAGAATACATTTTGGCAAACATGATGAGATGTGAAATGATTTACAGACTTGAAGGAACAACGTGACATTCAGATATTTAATGTCAGAAACAAAGAACCAGGACCGACGCGCACAGAGCTAAAAGTCAGATGGGCTTTATTAAACAATCGGGTAATTGAACACAGCAACAAAACACAAACAGACATGGAGGGAGAAAGCAAGATTGGAGTCAAGGGACAGGCTAAGGTCAGAACCAGGGTAGTCAGGCAGCGAGGTAACCAAGATAGAAGGAATAGGCAAATAGAATGGTCAGAGAAACGAAAAGAAGGTCGATAGCCAGAGAGTAGATCAAACGAGAAAGCCGACAGGGATAAAGCAGAAAGCGGTAGTCAAAAACAAAGGGAGTCAAAAGCCAGAGCAAGGAGAAACAGAGAAGAAACGCTCAGAGTTGCAAACAAGGTTTGGCAAAACTTCGCAGTGAGGAAGTGTTTGGGTGAAGCTTATATGCTAGTGTCTGATTGGAGTCAGCTGGGCTAAAACTCAGGAGACCTAGAGCGGAGCTGATTGGACGGTTGGGGACATGTGGGTGTGACATCATCGGACGATGCCCTCTGGGAAGTTGAGTCCGGAGGAGCGGAGGAGTCTGGAAAACCCGGAAGCCTGACATTTAGAAACAAACTGAGCTGAACTGGCTGAATGTACACATCTTCTTTGTATATGTAACACTGATGATGGTGAAATAGTTGTAAATCTGAAAAATGGATTTGCTTTGGGGACCATTTTTCCTTACAACAAACTGCGCAAACTTTTGAACATTTGGTGAACTCTCCTTGTAAATAACTGGTGCCATGACATTTCTTTAACCACTTAAAGAAGCAGAAATTGGTCATCATTTTTGGGTTGAAAAGCCTCACTCACCCTGCTGGGTGCAAATAGTGACATAGTGCAGTTTTCTGTAAAAGTTAATAGATTAATAGTTTTCACAGTGACTTTGGAGCTTAATGTGTTTGTGGGAAGCTCCGCATCATTGTGCTATTAACATGTTTAGTACAGTAGCTGTGCGTAATAGCTTGCTGTGAAATGTGAGTAATGCCTATTTAGATTTTTTTGGCCTGTTTATCACATAAGCAAAGGTCTCTTTTCTGGGAAATTTGTCTCGCTGAAGGAAGTGCTAAGCATTATATTAGCATGCTAACAGTACTTCTGCTTTTTTGTTCATTGTTCTGGGCATTTCCTAATCGGCCTAGTTTAGCAGGAGGGCCCTATCTCTGAGAGAGATAGATTGTTACTTTCTGTTCCTCTATAAGGGATTGTAAATAGGAGTAAGGTGTGTATGTGTGTTTGTGTGTGTATATGTGTGTGTATTGTGAGAGATTGAACAAGAGAAAGAGAGACAGAACGAGAGACATTGCATATGTATTCTAGGGGGAAGCAGACCAGGGAAAGAGGGAAGTGAGAGTCAGCTGACAGGAAGCAGCCGTATGTGAAAATCCCCAATTAAAAATACAACTAAATCAGAGATTTTAAAACTCGTTGGTGGGAAAACAGAATTTGGCGGATAAATAAGCCTAGTGATTGAGCTTTTGAGAAACAAGTTGTGAGGAGAATGGAATAACAAACATGGCATGTTGTAAACCAAGAGAAGTTCAACTTTACATCAGTACTAAACAATTTTATTGATATATATTTATATTTATAAAAAAATGTGTATTTGCTACAACATTGTTTTTTGCATTTTGCAGTTGCTGCAGTATGTAAACGTGCTCTCTAAACATTGTTTTATTCATGTGATTGTGTGTTGTCAGTCACAATGAATGACATTTCTTTTATTTGCTCACATTTGACGCAGATTTTTTTTTACTGCTGTGTATTTCTTTATAGCTATATGAGTGAAAGAAATCATTTTTATCATAGTATGTTTATTATGTTCAGTAATAACATTATTTCCATTATGTGATTGCATTACCTTAATAATTACAAGATTTAAATAAGAATGAATGCAGTTTCCAGTTTTCTTCCCTGACATCCATTGAGAGCAACAGTAGCTGCATGTTCCAACCCATAGCTCTAACTCTCCCTTAGCTGTGTAATTGTAGCTGTTTCATTCTTGGTTATACAGCTTGTAGTTTTTTTGTTGCGATGGCCTGTAGCTTCCCCCTTTGCTATTGCTTTTGCTAACATGCTGCTGACTTATCCATCAGTCTCCCGTTAGTTGTGTCCAGTGTAGTCTGCCAAAGGACATCCTGTGTTCCTACCATTGCACATATTACAGACACTACGATATGAGGGGCATGATTTTTTTTTCTACTTACTGTTTTGGTGTTTTTTATAATTATACAATTGCAGACTGTAGTCCACCCCCCTTTCAAAGTGTTCTTAAATGATCAGGACCACCACAGGGCCAACACAGAGCAGATGTTATCTGGGCGGTTGCTCATTCTCAGCACTGCACTGATACTGACATGGTGGTGGGCTTTTAGTGTGAGTTGAGTTGGTATGAGTGGATTAGACCCAGCACTGTGGCTGGAGTGCAACACACACACACACACAGGCCTACCTCCACCACGTCAGTGTCACTGCAGTGCTGAGAATGATCCACCACCCAAATAATAACTCATCAGGTGTCCAGACCGCCAAAAAAACAGGGAGGGGTTAACAAAGCAAGCATAGCAATAGATAAACTACAGTCTGTAATTGTAGAACTACAAAGTGCTATATATATATATATGGTAAGTGGAACTGATAAAATGGACAGTGACTAAGTTTTTTGAGTGGTAGATCATTCTCAGCACCTCAGTGACACAGCGGGTGTGTTAGTGTGTGTTATGCGTGCTGGTGTAAGTGTATTAAGTGTATTAATCACCTCAGTGTCACTGCTGGACTGAGAATAGTCCACCAAACAAAAATATCCAACCAGCAGCATCCTGTGGACAGCGTCCTGTGACCACTGATGACTAGAGGATGACCAACACAAACTGTGCTGTAACAGATGAGCTATTGTCTCTGACTTTACATCTACAAGATGAACCAATAAGGTCTGATTGTTTAATAGAGCGCACAGTGAAAGTTAAAAACTCCAGCAGCACTGCTGTTTCTAAATCCACATGTGTAACACTAACACACCATGACCACATCAGTGTCATTGCTGAGACGAATACCTGCTCTGAGGTGGTCCTGTGGGGGTATATACATATAAACCACACAGTATGATCATTGAACGAGAAAAGGATTGAATGGAGTAAGTAAGGGATGAAGTGAGAGTGGAATGATGTGAATGGCTGAGAGATGGAGGGATGGTGGCAGCCCTGTGCAGGGCTGGGCTATGTGTGCACGCCATTGGAACAGTCCATTTCCTGCCGCGTGCTGCTCTCTCCTCTCTGATCCTGCCGCCAGAAATAGCAGTGGGAACGAAGCCAGCGGAAACCGTTATTAAGTCATTCAAGAGCTCGCTCTCTCTTTTTTTTCTCCCTCACTTCTCTCTTCGTTTCTTCCCCGCTCTCTCTCTCTCTCTCTTTCTCTCTCTCTGTATTTTTCTTTTCATATTATAGAAAATCAAGAGCAGCTGGGGCCACGGGCTGGCTGGTGTGCGTGTATGTGTGTGTGTTTGGTGTTTGTAAGCTTTATTGTGTCCTCATTTTAGCGAAAATAAGGAAGTTTGTGTTTGGAGAAGTTTGTGTCCGGATCATTTGTTTGTATCTATGTGTTGAAAGGAGGTGGCATAGCAGCGGCCAAATGAAAGAGTGTGTTTTTAACTGCCTGAGTGAAGTTTTAGGAAGTACAGCCTGAGATTTGGCAGCGCGCTTGAAAAATATTTTGGTGTGTTGATAAGGATCGATAGTAAGGGTGTGTGTACTCTTTACACAATGTAAAAAGTCAACATCGCCTGATATGTTTAGTTTCCTTGAGGAAAAAAGAGGTAAAATGAAAGAACATGTTAAATGGAGTTTCTTTTGCTTTCCTCATATCTAGTGGAAATATCTCCTACAAGAAATCTGATGTAAGAACGATCTGGTTTTATGAAAAGCTCTGAAGCCACTTCAGTTTCCACGGTTCAAGAACTGACATGTTTTGAGACCTTTTTCCACATTACTCTTAAAAAATGCAGGTACTAAAAACGATAAAAGGATTCTTTGGAGTGATGTCACTGAAGAATCCTCAAGAACCTTTTCAGTTGATGGTTCTTTAAAGTCTCATGTATTAAACATTCATACACACAGATGATTGTGAAAATTCTTGTGTAAGTAGTGATTTATGAAAGTGATTCCGACACAAAAATATGCCAAGATGAACGCAAGTTTTCAACCTGATGTACAAACAGTGGTCTGAGTATGATTCAGGCATTATGGAATGTAATTCATTATTTTTATAAATGATTTGTACTAGAAAACTGGGAGCATATTTTTAGAACAAATTAACAATGGAATTGAAATACGTGTTATAAATTAGGCTTCGTTCCTGTAAATTAGAAATGAGTAAAGAGTGTGAAAAACTTTTTTTTTTGAACCTCCACATGATGACTAAGCTAGGAGCCACTTTATTGTTAAGTAAATAACACAATTACACATTTACACAAAATAAACATCTGAGCATATTGACAGTGCCATTAGAACTGACCCACTACTGAACATGACTAGGCTTTGTTGACTGGTTAATTGGTTAATAACCGCAGTGCAGAGTGTAAAACGTAATAAGATTAAGGGAGTGTGTGTACATGCACTTAGCAATTTGATCATAATTACATTTGTGCTGTTAATTGATCATTTAAGTGGTCATGGTCAACAATATACTTCAATATTTTAGACTAGATTAAGGTCCCGTAAAGATACTCAGATAAACAGATCAGCATTTTCGCTCAGCAAGAGCGTTTTACTCCTACTCTCCATGCTCCAGATTTCCATCCAGAGTTCCGTCTTTCTCATTCTTTCTCTCTCCATTCTTGAAGTGACAATGTGTTTATGTGTTTTCGCCCAGCCCTTCTATCTCCCTCTCTCTCTCAGGTCTCTCTCCCTCAGTTCTCTCCATGTGTAGTACATTGCATGTGTGTGTTTGTGTGTGGGAGCCCAGTAAAAAAAAAAAAAAAAAATGAATGAGCCTTCGCCGGCACCGGATGCCCGAATCCGCCTCCAGCCGCCCACCCAGCCATGTGTGACTCCTGCCCCAGATCAGAAGCACCGGGCCTGGGGAGGGGAGGCAGGAAAAAGGGGGGCTTCTGGAAGGAGCCTTGAGGGGGGGTGTTCGGGGGTGCTTTGGCAACGGGCCGCACTCTGGCTCCACTTGAAACGGGCCGAAACTCGGCTTTTGGCCGCCGCGCGTAATTTGCTTCCTCTCTGATGGCTCGCCCTCCCCTTCTGTCTGGAAGTCTGCAGGCTATCGGCGAGCGTTTATTAGACCGTAGGGAGCGAGGGAGCCTGAGAGAGAGAGGGAGAGAGAGAGAGAGACAACAAGAAGGAGAAAAGAAACAAGAAGAGAGAGAGAGAAGAGTGAGACAGAAGTACAGTAAAAGAAAAGAAAGAAAGAGGAGAAAGAAGAACAGTGAAAAATGAAGACAGAGATGATGGAAACGTTTAGAAGAGAGAGAGGAGTAAAAGATAAGAGGGTTACAGGAAAAGGGGATAGAGAAGTAGAATGACAGTAAAAGAATAGAGATATAGGGAGAGAGTGGAAAAAGAGGCAGAGGCGAAAAGAGTGATACAGTAAAAGAGGGAGAGAGTAAAAGAAGAAGAGGAAAAGAGATGATACTGAGAGAGAGACCAAAGAGTCAGAGAGTGAGAAGAAGAGGGAGAGTGAGTTCTTGCCCCCATGCTGAGAGAATGTCTCCTTCTACCTCTTCTTTCACAATCGCTTGGCCTCTCAGTGTTTGTCTTGCCCTGAATGTTTTTAGAGGCTGTTCTCGAGACGTGTATTAGCCTTGATATTGTTGTAGGATCAAGGCACAAGCCACGCAAGTGTCAGCTGAGCGTATCATAGTTTGGCACAGTTGTTTCTTCGCCTTTGCTTTCCTTTACTTCATCTTCCTCAGTCAGTGTGTGGCCTGGCACAGAGATGTTTAGCGTCATGAAGTACAGAACAGGAGTTTTGGAGGGGGGTCACCGGGCCTTGGCTAGACTTGTGCTTTTAATGTAGGCCAAAAAACTGTTACTAGCATATAATTGTGCAAAATCCACAAACTGTTGCTCATACTTATATATACATACCTAATTTTTTCCCCTTTATTCCTTTGTTACCATTTGAAACTAAAGACTGCTCTTTAAAAAATGAATATACCAAAAGTTATACCTTGTTTTAAAATAATCAGAAGTTGAGATTGTTTTCCTTGTTGAAAACAGGGCGATTGAAAGTACCCTTACAGGCCTACCAGTATCAAAAAGCAAGTAATAAAGATGAATTTGCTTTATGCATGCAGTTAGAAACTTTTTGAATTCTGTGAGCGACATAAGCCACAACAAGCATCAGTTTCTTCCTAAAGCAAGTTGACCGTGGTGGAAATATTGAAAACTCTGTGGTTTAATGGTTAGCATTACTGCACTACTCAGCTCCAGGTGGACTTTACAACAGTGACAAACAAATATGCACAGGTTACAGTACTGATTTACATGTTAAGGTTCGGTGTCCTCAGTGGAGGCGTTTTTCTGCATGAATGGTTGTGTGGGTGTTTTGCATGTCTGCATCTTGCTATTTGGTACAGCTGAGGCGACCGAAACTAGGCCGATGATGATGCATAAAAACATTGTGTAAATATGTATGACAGGATGTTCTTATTTGTTAGCTTTTTTTGTGGGCTCTCTTTTTTTATTTAAAACATTTCTTTCTTTGTCTTGGACTGCACATGCGTTGGGAGAAAAGATCCAACAGACTTTTTTAAATCACAGATCTCATAACTGCAAATATGCTCACTCCACTAAAACAAAGTAATAAAAGTAAAGTAATAAAAAAGCATACAAATATGGTGGTTATGGCTGTTTAGTCATATGTTTAGTCATATGAAATCCAGGTTACGTTTTATGTTACTACAACTTCGTTGTGAGTCTAGTGCTGACGTGTTCTTCGTGTTCTCCCTGTTTTTCAGACTCCAGACAAATGCCGACATCTCCATCCTGGTCATACGAGCAATCTTACCCCTACCTGGGCCCTATATCTGCACCCACCGTTCATCCAACAACGCCTATCTCCCCCAGCCGCAATCCCATACACTGTAAGCTCTAAATATGAAATCATGTTGCGCATGATTCTTCATACTTCCTTTGTACTTCATTATTATATAATTAAGGAGGCTTTGTTGTAAAGGTTTGAATATATTGATGAGGTGCATAGTAATTGATTTGATTTAAACGTGTAGTGTGATATATGGCAAGAAACGCTAATCCTCAGGAGGCTATAAGTCTGAGAATTCGTCTAAATGTTTAATACATTTTGGTTAAAGTGATGGTTTAAAATATACGCAATTCCCGTCTTTCCCAAATATAATCATACAGCCAGTACATGTTTATATATGTGTAAATTGTGAACAATTTGTGACTTCAAACATGCATGCCTGAAATCTTGCATTAATGAGATCCTGAAGTATTATTTAACAGTAGGGAAAACACACAGCCTGTATAGACAATTGGGACATTTTGTGAATTGATATAGAATACATACCGTGTCTTTAGCTACATTTCTGCAGTATAAATTTACATGCATAAAGTCTTTTGACTGACCCAAAACTTTCCTCCTTTGCAGGTCCAGATCTGACAGCATTCACTGACCCACGTGTGGGTCTGGAGCGCTCCTTCTCCTCCATCCCATCGCTCCCTGACGGCCGCTTCTCTGACCCCCGCGTTCCTTACCCCACCGGAGCCTTCACCTACACCCCCACCCCTGTCACCAATGCCATTGGCATCGGCATGTCCGCTATGACTGCCCCCACTGGCCGCTACCACACATACCTCCCACCTCCCTACCCTGCCGGATCCTCCCAGGGCCAAGCTGGGCCCTTCCAGGCCAGCTCTTCACCGTATCACCTCTACTACAGCACCGCTGCCGGCTCATACCAGTTCTCCATGATGCCGGGGGGAGGTGGCGGAGAACGGTCGCCACCACGAATTCTGCCACCCTGCACCAACGCCTCTACAGGCTCTGCCCTCCTCCACCCCTCACTGCCCAATCAGAGCGATGTTGTCGTGGAGGCGGAGGGAAGCCACAGCAGCTCCCCAACTAACATGTCCGCCGAAGCAGTGTGGAGGCCATATTGAGCACTGGACAGACTGGCATATTGAACAACAAGAAGTTGACGTTGGGCAGCTGAATTAGGTGGGCTCTCACTGGAGCAGTGGATGAAGAACTCATTTTGGCATGAGACTCATCTTTGTTTTTATTAAAGAGTTGTGGATAATTTGTTTCATTATTATTATTATTATTATTATTATTATTATTATTATTATTATTGCAATAATATTTCAACATTATGTATTATTATATTTGTCAATGACACCAGCTTCTTCCATTTTTACACAAATACACTGACATGGCACTCTCATCAAACTTGAATCTATAAAATAGCAGGCGATCAGTAGCCACATCATAGTGCTGTTTCCAAAGGAACATGTTTAAAACTGTAACAGCAGTGAAATATGTACAGCTGCCAAAATAAAACCTTGGTTCCAGGCCCGTCCTCCGGGAACTTTTCACTTAACTCATTTAATGGCAACGGCTTTTGACAGTTCTGCCTTTTCACTGACAATGAGTGAAAGAGGATTCATGGTTGAGGAGGCCCAGCATGATGTCTGAGTTCATGGCTGCTTGGTATTAACCTCTGAATCAGCCTGTCTGATTCACAGAGCTCTGCGAGCTAAGGCTTGTGCTTTGCTTACAGCTCTAACATTGTAGCAGCCCTCATTGTCATGGGCGATTTCCATTCAAGAGTTAAAACAGACATTGCACTCCGTGGTACGTGCAGTTTACGAGGCTCCTCTCGGTCACTGCCTTTCAAGGTCTACCTCTCTCTACTATATTTACAACTCAAATCGGTCTGCATTTCATATTTCCACTTGATCCCAGCATAAAACAATATGACGGAACCATTTCGGATGTGATGGAAGAGACTCTGTCCCACCACTGCTTTTGTGTAAATAAACTGTAAAGTATTTCCTGAGGTCACAGGCTGATAGCTAGTTGACGATGCCATCGATCACACGACACTGTCCTTCACCTCCATAAACTAAAAACTAGCAGAAATGCAGCTCAGCCCATTTGTTTTTGTTTTCAGCACTGCTTTATTTTGTGAATGTAAAACCTTTGTTTGTGAAGAAGCCAATCGTTTATAGAGCATGTCGCGTGGTGTCCTTTTTTCTAAGCATGAGAAATCAGCTGGAAGAAGCTCTCTGTCTGTCTGTCTGTCTGTCTGTCTGTCTGTCTCTCACATGCACACACAGATGGGTAGAGTAGTCTTAACTCATGCTTAAGGGGGAATTCCACTGACTTCTGCGTAATTCAAGACTTCTGCATAATTATAAAGTTAAGATACTTTTAGCTTAAAATGTATAATTTTATATATTAAAATTTGTATTTAGATATACAGGACAAAGATGTACATGCAGGTTGTTGTAAGTGAAAATAGTCCATAACTTAATAAATAACTTATTTTATGTGCATTAGATACAAAATGTGAGAAGACACAAGTAGGTTCATTGGTGGTTTTGGATAGTGAATAAATGTTGTTGACCAGGCGACCTCTGGTTCCCATCACCACCACTGTGAAGAAATTTGAATCGGTTGATTAACCATTTCATTGAACCACTCTGAACAACGTTGTTTAAGCCTTAATTGAACGTATACAGAAATGTAGAAAACTGGCGAGAAGCTGGGAAGATAAAGGCGAGCATGTGCTTATTGTAGCCACTGCATCTTTTCAAACTGGCACTGAAGCGATGTCACTTAAACACACATCATGCATTCAAATGTATTGTTTTTGTATAAGGTTAAATGTCACATTTAAAAAAAAATTACTCAGGCTTACTTTTGGGTTTCTTATTTAATTGTTTTTGATTTGGGCCAATATTTATATGCTGTTTAGCAGGTTTTAGCAGGATTTCTTGGGGCTGTTTTCACATATGCATCCTATCCTGCAAAGCTGGTTATGCTCTCTTGCACAGTTGGCTGTGTCATGGCCACAAACTCGTGATCTTCTGAGAAAAGGGCTGGCGTTGCTGAAGCAATGCTGAAAAATAATGGGCATAAATCGGCCTGATTATGAGATAAAGAGTATAACTGCTTCACTTAATTGAGAACTGCATTTGGATTTCTTCGGTCTAAAACTCCAAAACACTTACAACACTAAGGCAGTACATGTGCCTTTCGAATTAATTTGAACACAAATTAGTGAGAGTGCTTCAAGTGGAACTGAACACAAACATTTCCTCACACATACGCTGGAGCAGAAGTAAAAGAATTACCATTACTATAGACAATATCCAAAGACGTTCTAAATACCATCAGAATTGTGACTGTAACTAGTTTCTACACACCTATGCCCTTCCTCCCTCTCTTTCTCTCTCTCTCTCTATCTCTCTCTCTCTCTGTCCCTCATTCTCTGACAGTGTCATCTTGTGCTGATGGGACAAAAACGGCTAGTTTTTTGAAACGATGCCAGCTTCCAACACCCTCTTCTCTGCCGCTTCCATGTGCTATTCCTGACCCAGGAAGAATTTATACAGATGAGCAGGCAGGCCCCAACCTGCCCTGTTCCAGTCAACACTATATTGCACACAAACAAGCTCTCTTTATATCCTTCTTCGCTAGTCTCTCGCTCTCTTTTACATTCTGTCTATTAGTTTATCTTCTCCTTTACTCTGAATTTCTTGATTGGTTCCACATCAATAAATCACAGGACATGAACATGATTATTACCAAAAGTAAGTAAGTTGTTTTGATGTAATGTATTTTATGTTCAAAAATATGACGTGGAACCAATTTATTGTTTTAGTTCATCTCCAAACCAGTGTCCCCAATTCATTTGACATTTTTCTCTTCCTTGGCTTCTTATTTATTTAGCTAACACTTTATTTATGTAATTTAACACTTTATATATGTACATTTTGCATACTGGATAAACTTTTTGCTAATATAAAACAGTACAATTTCCACAACACGGTGCGCACATTTGGTTCACAGCCTTCAGTATGCAAAACACGTGCCTGTGCGGTTTCCTGTATACGGATATTTTATAAGAACACGCTGCTTTTCTAAAATCCCCATTTAGTTTTTCTTTATTTCTTACTCTGTCTCTCATTCCCGTAGCTCTCTCTCTCACACACACACAGCACCCAGGCGAGAGGAGAGGGCAGAGGGTTGTGTAAATGCAGACCTGTCCCAGCAGCCAGTGTGAAGAGACTGCAGAGCCTCAGCTATAATCCTGCTCCAGGATTCAGGCCAAGGTCCATAAAATCAAATCGTCTTTATAAAAAGAGCCTGGGGTGTCGGAGCAGCATGACACCACCAACCGCACACACAAACACATACCAACGGTCTGTATTTATATGTGGATCTCTGGGTGGATGTCTGTGCGTGTGCATGTGTACGGCAAAATGTCCCTGAATTGCAATATAAGGTTTTCCTATCAGTATGGGGACATTTTGTCCTTCGTAAAACTAATTACACCGTGTCCACACAGGAAAACATCGAAATTCTCACAAGTGTGGCGCACGTGCCTGTGTGTAAGAGAGAACTGCAAAATGTCCCAATGCGTCAGAAATTCATGTGTCGCAGTGAGTGTGGGGACGTTCATAAAACACACATTGGTCCTCATTCATCAACATCCTCTTAAGGTTTGTCTTAAATTTGGTGTTGTGAAAAGTCATGGCATGTTTTTAAACTGCAGAACTGAATATGTATATAGTTGGAAGCCTCCTTAGATTATGTTTTTACCTAAGAACAAATCCCTCATTTAAAAAAAAAAACAAAACGGAGAACTTCAGAATTGTTGTGAAAACTGCATCAATGGGTTTTCAGAAGACGTTTTTGGTGAATGAGGCCCAGCGTCCCCACACTGACAAGAAAACATGAAAACGTGATAACATTTAAGAACCTGCGTGTGTGTGTGTATGTGTGTGAGATAGAGAGAGAGAGAGAGAGAGCACTTGAAAAGCTAAATATCCCTACAATGTCATGTTTTTCTTACAACATGGGGAACTGTTGCCTTTAATAAACTCACAATGTCCCCAGACTGCAAGGAAAACCTGAAAACCTGGGGACATTTCAGGGCAGGTGTGTTCGTTTGTGTGTGTGGATGTGTGTCTGCATGTGTGTGTGCCAAATAGCCCNTACAACATGGGGAACTTTTGCCTTTAATAAACTCACAATGTCCCCAGACTGCAAGGAAAACCTGAAAACCTGGGGACATTTCAGGGCAGGTGTGTTCGTTTGTGTGTGTGGATGTGTGTCTGCATGTGTGTGTGCCAAATAGCCCCACAATGACAATAAAATGTGATATTTCTGACACTGGAGAGACATTTTGCTCTTCCCACACAACACTTCTATCAAAGGCTTTATCTGAAAAACTAAAAGAGACAAAATTGCTTTTTTTAAGTACCTTTTAGTTACTGAGGTAAAGGTTAAGGTATTTAGCTATAATAATACACAGTGGAAAATCCCTGCAGAGACAGTAAATGTGCCAGCGAGAGACAGACAGACAGACAGAGAGAGAGAGAGAGAGAGAGAGAGAGAGAGAGAAAGCGGAACAACTGCATAAAAACAACAGCAAGGAGACATTAAGCCTGAGGTAGCCTAATGTGAAATGGAAGCTATTTACAGCAATTACAGCCCAGTTTAAAATAAACCTCACTTCTCAGAGCTCGAATCTCAGCTGCTGGACCTAGAAAAAAAAGCTGCACAAGTAAAAATGAGGAAAATATATCAGAACTTTTTCTTTTTCATTGAGTATTCGGGATATATAGTAAAATGGCAGTTCCTTTTTTGTATTTATACTTTATTAAAAGTAATGATCATTCAGATCAGTCATTTAGGGTGGCTGGAGGTGAAATTATTCATTCTAGAAAAATTTGAGAGGTGCAGTTGTCTATAGTGGTGGCAAGCACAACACAGCGAGGTGCCTTCCTTATCAAGACAGCAGACTGATATCTGGGACAAGAAGAGAAAAAAATCGATAAATGTAGATACAATTTGCTTCTGTAATATGGATTTGTGAAAAAAACTTATTTTGATCTGTCAGATTTTAAGTTGAGACAAAAACATACAAGGTTTCTGTACTATGACCCGAGAAGTCTAATAAGATGAAGGCTTCTAAAAAGAGCCCTCACAAAAAGGTACTACACACAGTGTGCTGCTTAATGTCTGTGACATTGTTTCCATTCATGGGAGAGTAGTTTATGCCAGGCATTCTAAGCCCTAATAAACCGCCCACCACTAAAAATAAAAAAAAACCCATATTTTTTAGATTTACTACTAGTTTACAATCTGTATAAACATTCAACATACAAAATTATATATATAGAAACATAAAGATGTAAAGGCTGATTAGTCATTTTGGATGGTAAATAAATTATATATATACACCTGCTCTACATTGCCAAAAGTATTCACTCGCCCATCCAAATCATTTAATTCAGGTGTTCCCATGACTTCCATGGGCACAGGTGTGTAACACCAAGCACATACGCATGCAGGCTGCTTCTACACACCTTAGTGAGAGAATTTGTTGCTCTCAGGAGCTCAGTGAATTCCAGCGTGGTACCATGATAGGATGCCACCTGTGCAACAAGTCCAGTCGTGAAATTTCGTCACTATCCGTGGGGTCAGCGGATACTGAGGCACATAGTGCACAAAGGTCGCCAACTTAGTTAAGTTAATCGCTGCAGACCTCCAAACTTCATGTGGCCTTCAGATTAGCTCAAGAACAGTGTGTAGAGAGCTTCATGGAATGGGATTCCATGGCCGAGCAGCAGCATCCAAGCTTTACATCACCAAGCGCATTGCAAAGCGTCAAACGCAGTGATGTAAAGCATGCTGCCACTGGACTCTACAGCAATGGAGACGTTTTCTATGGAGTGATGACTCACATTTCTCCGTCTGGCAATCCGATGGACGAGTCTGGGTTTGGTGGTTGCCAGGAGAACGGCTTGTCTGACTGCATTGTGCCAAGTGTAAAGTTTGGTGGAGGGGGGATTATGGTATGGGGTTGTTTTTCAGGAGTTGGGCTCGGCCCCTTAGTTCCAGTGAAAGGAATACCAAGAGATTTTGGACAATTTCATGCTCCCAAATTTGTGGGAACAGTTTGGGGATGGTTCCTGTTTCAACATGGCTGTGCACCAGTGCACAAAGCAAGGTCCATAAAGACATGGATGAGCGAGTTTGGTGTGAATAAATTTGACTGGCCTGCACAGAGTCCTGACCTCAACCCAACAGAGCACCTTTGGGATGAATAAGAGCGGAGACTGCGAGCCAGGTGTTTTTGTCCAACATCAGTGTCTGACCTAACAAATGCACTTCTGGAAGAATGGTCAAAAATTCCTATAAAAACATTCCAAAACCTTGTGGAAAGCCTTCCCAGAAGAGGTGAAGCTGTTATAGCTGCAAAGGGTGGGCCGACATTTAGGAATGGGATGTCACTCAAGTTTATATGTGTGTGAAGGCAGACGAGCGAATACATTTGGCAATATAATGTATATAAGGACATTGCAACCCCTGGGGTCTACACTTCATAAATGGGTTTCATTTATGTCAATTTAATCAGCTACACTTACCATATCAGAGCACTTTGTAGATCTACAATTACAGACTGTTGTCCATCTGATTCGCTCCATACTTTGTTAGCCACCTTTCATCCTGTCCTTTAATGGTCAGGACCCTCACACAGAGCAGGTATTATGACATGGTGGTAGGTATTATGGCATGCTACTGTGTGTTGTGCTGGTACGTGTGAACCAGACACAGCAGTTTTAAACACCACTGTGTCCACTCACTGTCCACTCTATTAGACACACCTGTTTTGTTGGTCCACCTTGTAAATGTAAAGTCACAGTTTGAGCTGGTCTTCCTCTAGTACTTCATCAGTAGTCTTAGGGTGCTGCCCTCAGGATGCTGTTGGCTGGATAATTTTGTTAGTTGGGTTATTCTCACTCCAGCAGCACTGCTGTGTCTGATCCACTCACACCAGCGCAACACACACTAACACGCCACCACCACTTACAGGTTTAAAGGGGGCTAAAATAGCAGAGAAACCAATGGACTATGGACTATGTACTGTGCAGCTGCTGTTTTCAAACGTTCTTTTTGAAAAACTGAATTTGAAGGTTTTGATACAATGGCAATGATACAGTTAACTGCTTAAATTCTAAGGGCTATTATTTTGTTCTGCTTCAATAAGTTTTCTTATTAATAACTGTGTTTATTAATAGCTGAATAATAGCAGGGCTTGAGGGTGAAAGTATGGCTAAAAAGTGTAGACGTTCTTGCTTGGAAGTCAGCTCATATCTTTAGACCTTCGATTAATATTTCAGAACGATTCCTCAGCCTAATCTCCATATTCTTGTACAGTTTAGCTTAAACATTCCAAAGACTGATTAAGGGTCAAGAGCTCTTACCTAGCAATTATGGGCCATTCATCAAGTGGACAGTGCATCCCAGAATCATGGCTGACAGCCTAGAGAATCGATACAAAGGGTGATAACCTCTGAAGACTCGTCTGCATCAACACCTCTCGTCTCCTGTCATTTCAGTTGTGTTCAGTTTGCAGATTTCCGACTGTGATAAATCACAGATGATAATGGTAAACAGCAGGAAATTAACTGTGCCGAGAGCTGACATTCTTCCATTAATCTAAACACCTGACACCTCAGGGGTGGATAAGGGGGTGAAAGGAGGAGGAGTTATTTAGAAGGAGTCATTGAATAGGTCAGGTTTACTACAGTTGTCCTGGAATTTTTAATATTAATTTACTTAATGAAGAAAACATCATTTTATACATAATTGCATAGTAAATTGAACAATATAAAAGTGTTATTACAGAGATTACAATTTGCTCATCTAGAGATTTTTTAACAGAACGACTCTAAAACACTGTTATTTGTGTCACAGGTGTGCAGGATCAGAAGGCGGCACATTGTGCCCTTATAAACTGGCCCTCTTTCCAGCGAGGAGGGAGGACATCGGGCTTACACGCCGTTATTTAGACATAAAGTATCAAACAAACTAAAACGTAACTTAAATACGAGGCTTACTTAGCCCTCTCTATGGGTCTTCCAACCCTCAGTCTCTCTGGCTCGCTCCAGTGTGTGGCCTCACACTCGAGAGAGTACCCCCACCTCAATGTAAAATATGATAACTTTATGGAGGATAACTGTATGTAGTTTAGTGTGAGAATTAGAGAAGTCTGACTGCAATCTCCCCGCATCTGCACATCATTCATTCACCATGCTGGATTTCTGCAGATAATGATTCACAGGAGCGGTAAAGAAGCAAGAGGAGCATACAACACAGGAGCAGTAGAGAAGCAGGAATACCACACACCAGAGTAGCAGTAGAGAAGCAAAATACCACACACCAGAGTAGTAGTAGAGAAGCAGGAATAGCACACACCAGAGTAGCAGTAGAGAAGCAGGAATACCACACACCAGAGGAGCAGTAGAAAAGTGGGAGGACAGCACACCAGAGGAGCAGCAGAGAAACAACAGGACCACACTACAGAGGAGCAGTAGAAAAGTAGGAGGACAACACACACAAGGAGCAGTAGAGAAGCAGGACCACACACCAGAGAAGGAGCCAAGAAGCGGGAATAGGACACATTAGAGGAGCAGTAAAGAAGCAGGAGGACCACACACCAGAGGAGCAGCAGAGAAACAACATGACCACACTACAGAGGAGCAGTAGAAAAGTAGGAGGACAACACACACAAGGAGCAGTAGAGAAGCAGGACCACACACCAGAGAAGGAGCCAAGAAGCGGGAATAGGACAAATTAGAGGAGCAGTAAAGAAGCAGGAGGACCACACACCAGAGGAGCAGCAGAGAAAAAATAGGACCACACTATAGAGGAGCAGTAGAAAAGTAGGAGGACAACACACAAGGAGCAGTAGAGAAGCAGGACCACACACCAGAGAAGGAGCCAAGAAGTGGGAGTAGGATTTCGGAGTGTGTCTGTGTATGCCCATTCAGTAAAGAGAGCATTTGAGAGGTCAGGAACTGATGTTGGACAAGAAAGCTTGGCTCACAGTCGTCATTCCAGTGCACACCCATGAGTTTTCAGTAGGGTTGAGGTCAGAGCTCAGTGCAGACCACTGTTGTGTGAGATGTTTCGTATGCTGTAACACTGACATCACCCCTCACTGGAACAAAGTGGCACAAACCCTGAAGAACATTCCAGAGCATTATCCCTGCTCTACCAAACTTTATTGGTGGTTTTCCAGTAAGGTAGTGTTCTCCTGGAATCTGCCAAACCCAAAATTGTCCAAACTGGTAAATTGTGAAGCATGAATCATCACTTCAGAGAACAATTGCTCAAGAGTTCAGTGGCTGCATGCTTTACCCCACTCCAGATGATGCTTGGCATTGTGTATCTTCAGCATGTGTGCAGTTGCTTGACCATGGAAACCCATTTCATGAAGCCCCCAACAGTTCATGTTGATGTTCCTTCCAGAGGCAATGTGGAATTGTATAGTGAGTGATGCAACAGACATCAGGTGATTTGTAGATAGATAGATAGATAGATAGATAGATAGATACTTTATTGATCCCGAAGGAAATTTAGCGTATGTGCTATGTGCTTCAGCACTCAGCGGCCCCACTCTTCTGCATCCTGTAAAAGGGCTAAATTTAAAGTTACTAAGCTCTTTTGTGTGACCCATTCTACTGCCACTGCATGTTTATGGAGATGATTTTATACACCTGTAGCATAAACACTGGTGTTAAATCATTAAAAGGGGTGTTCATATAGTGTACCTACAAGGATCAGAATACTATTATGTTTACAATCCAAAATCCCAGTTTTGGAACAAACCAAAACTGAACTGTTGACATTTTTAGGTGCAGTTAAATCAGATAATAGAATTCTGCCTTGCTTAAATGTAAAAATGTAACTGCCACAAGTTGCCACAGTAGCTTACTGTAGCACAACCATCTTACTTCAGTATTTTATAAATATTATTTTATTATCAACTTGCAATGCTACAAAGACATCCGGAGTGCTGGCTTGTCAGAAAAGTCTACACTCTTTTTCTCATTGGCAGGTTTGTATACTATATAGGTGCACTTTATAGTTATACACTGTAGAAGCACTGTAGTCAATCTTCCCAATTCTGTTTTGTTACACAGTGTCATCTACTGTTGTGGCTGTATACAACATTGACACTGAACATAAAGGTATGACTAAAAAGCTTACAGCACCAAAAGCTACAGAGTGAGCTCCCATCTGAGTACTAACGGCTAACCCACCCAATTATTATAATAGTTGCACCCAACTAAACAATATCAAAGATTCTGAGTATGTTTCTGTCTTTTTAAGGCTGTTCTTTGTTCATCTACTTTACTCTGTACTAAAAAAATCATCTTTTATAATAAAGGTAAGGCTGAGAAGAATAAAGTGGCTACTTCAAAGTAGTCACTCATCCAAGTTCTACCCAGACTCCAACATACTTCTGGATCAGGCAGGAGGATCTCAGAGCTCTAAAGCCATGAACAAAGCCATGCAGATTTCTTCGTTAGATTTCTTTTACTCTTTTTTTTAACTTGACTTCACAATGTTATGCTTGTGTTTGGTTGGTATTTAGATGGTGGATAGCTTTCTTTTACAGTATCCAAAGATAACTTTCCAAATAAAGGTAGAATTGAAAGGTTTCCAGCATCTGGGACTCCAAAGGGATCTCTCATCCAAATTTTAACAAGACACACGCCAGCTTAGCTTCAGAAATCCGACAAGACCAGACGGCCTCAACACTGTCAAGCTTTAAGCAAGAACTGACTGGCAAATCCATCCATCCAAACATCCATCCATCACCTAAACCACTTATTCACCTGGGTTGCAGGGGGTGCTGGAGCCTATTCACTAGGTGGAAACACCCTGGATAGGTTGCAGGGTCTGCCATCACAGGGCACATACACATTCACTCACACCTCGAAGCAATTTACTATCTCCAACTCAAAATACACAGAGGAAATCTATGGGGAGAACATGCAAACTCCACACAGAAAAGACCCTGGTCACTCGGCTAGGAAATTGGACCCAGGCCATTTTTGCAACAGCAGTTGCATTTTTTAATAAGTGTTTCCTAGTATTTCCGCAATGTCGGTTGTGTATGACTGTTTAAAGACTTACTGCTATTACAGCATAGTATTCTTAAACTCAGTTCTTTAAATCAGAAGTCTATCATACTCTTTCTGTAGTATCTGCATTAACAGGCACCCTAGCTAATCCAGAACTGTAGCAGAACAACACTGCTGAAATGATCTCTGCAAGAATCAAGAAAAAGACAGACACCCTGATGACATTGCACAACCAAAACTGTACAACTGAGTGTACTAAAGAAATCCAGGGATTTGCCCTCACAGAGTGAGTCGACATATGAAGGTGCTTTAAGCTACTTGTGGGGAAAGTGCTAAGAAGCTGCCAAAATATGCCTAATATGGCTGAACAGTAGCAATGCATGTGAAACCTTAAAGTACTTGGTGTCCCTGACAAAGCAAAAAAAAGACCAAAACCAAAGAACCAAGTTCCAGAAATCTGTCGTGCTGGTGACAGACGATAGTTCATAAACTAGTTCAGAAGAGGCTGAAGACAACCATACGGCAAAACTACATGAAGCATTGTTGGGATAAGTGGCAAGGAACATTTGACCTCTGTTGACAAGTCACCGTGTGCGAAGCTGTGGTCCATGATTGCTGCTGCTAAGAAAGAAGGGAAGAAAGCACACTTTGCTGGAATCTATGTGATAACTGATGGTAAAGAAGTTTGACCAGGCCCAGGCTTCTTGAATAGAGACATACTGAGTTTAGAACTAGGGGTGAGTCTGAATTTTTGAAAGTTTAAAACATTTAGTAGTACATGAGGCTTTTCTATATGCATATCCCAGTAAACAATGGTCGTCCGTGAACGTCTGAAATGTGTTTAAATAAAGTCAGATACGTGATTTCAACATTGTTTCAGCGGTTCAAACGGTTCAAATGTTTACTGGGATTAGCTTATCTCAAACATTGCACATTCTCAAATGAACCTTGAGATATCTGAACTTATACTCTGCCAGAGGCGAGTGAGTTTCTTATCTGTTTAGTCCCAAGAAAAAGACTACTAATACAGGTTACAAGATACCACAAACCAGACTACAGGTTTTCTGGTGCCATGTAGCAAAGAGTGCAGCTATAGCACATTGGAAGTGCTACACCCATACGCTTCGATACACCTGCAAATTCAACTACGTCCTTCACACTATGGCCTTTGCCACACCCTACTGCAATCACGTCTTTTTGCAAATCATTAATATCTGCTTTGTGTCTTATTTTCCACACACCTCACGGGTATTTATAGCCCAATCATCCTTGTATAGTGCCATCAGAAAGATCCTGAAGTTACTACCACCTTAAACATGCAAGATGACTCTTTTTTTTTTGTCCGGTGAGCTTATAACATCCAGGAGAAGATGACTGGAGGAGTACAGTCAAACCTTGCAAGCTTATTCTTTACAAAATGGATATGTTACTGATGACACCCCCCAAAAATACACAGTCCCTATAACCAGTGTAGCCAAATCAAATGCAGTCCATATGTCAATTTACAACTACTTCCCAAAACAAATAGAACTGATGATCATAAAGACAACCAACAGACCAATATTAATACTGGGAGAATTTACACATGCAAAAGTCCAACAGGCCCCCTGGAGTGGACACTCTTACCTCTGTAGAACATTTGCTGAATGACTATTCAGACCACATTGTCTGAAGGTCTACTAACATTTATTCCCAAGCCTAAAAAAGATCTTATTTTCATAGACCCAACCTGCCTTCAAAATAAAGACTAAAAGATGATTGCTGCTAAAAGCATTAGGACTCTTCCAGATAATATTACTGATGAGACTCATTTACAATATCTACAAAGATTAGGTTAGTCATGGATTTCATTAAGTGCTCTAATCCATTTGCAGAAGATAGCCATATTTTATTAGACTTCCATCAAGTTTTTGATGCGGTTAAGTGTTGTTGTTTTTTCTTGCATTAAGGAGATTTGGATTTGGTGATTACTTCAGTAAAGCAGTTAAGACCATATATAAAATGAAACATTGCTCAGACTCTGTATCAGAAAGGAGTGTCCTATCTTATGCTACCTTTCTTACTTTGCACCCAGTTATCAACTGCGTTTACAAAGCATAGCACCTTTCAAAAACGAAAGGTACAAGTTGCTGGCAAAGAAATAATTAATTGTCAACTAGGAGAGATAGCACATTGTTGAAGGATGCCTATCAGGACTATAGGTTTCGTTTGCCTCTGAGTTAAGGCCTCATTAAAGGTGTGTAGTTAAGAGTCGGGTGATATGGCATCAATAGTACACAACACATCAGTTTGTTTTGCTAATAGACAGTATGAATCACAATACTTAGTTCTTCTAAAGTCTGACAGACAATTGCATCAGCTAAACAGAACTTCTTATGCTCCCTCTATAATAAAACATACAGCTAATCAGAGCTATTGATTCACAATATGCCCAGAAAAGTATATTGTGACTTAATGAGACATTGTTTATTATGTTGGTGACCCTAATCGTTACTGATACTGGTCAGATTTGACTCTTTCCAAAAGTGTGAGTCAATGACTATAGAATATGGACATTATTCCTGAAAGATGTCATTTCTGTTTGACTGGTTTAACTCTGGCCTTAACTGGGGAAAAATCATGAAATTTAACCTCAGAATACTCAATTGTGAACCAAGAGAAAGATGTACATGTGCAAACGTTTTAGACACTTGATAAAATTGTTTCTTTGCAATTTGCTCAGAAAAAAAATAACTGTAATAGGTAATTGGTATATTATTTAAATAACTGTATAATACAATATGTAGTGATATTGCATATATGTTAAACCATTTTTAAATCTCTCTTCATTGAAAGTCCAGTATTATTTGTGGCAGTCACCCAATACCTGGTTTGGCGATCAATATATTAAATCAAGTTTGATGGTGATGGAATTTAACAAATTAGTGTGATGGCTGTAGGCATTGAAATTTGGAACCAAACTTTATTCTTCAAACAGGCTCATTTTTTTCTAACTACTATTTTGTTTTAAATAAGACATTTGTGTTAACTGTGTTGCATCCTTTCTAATGATATATGGTGTTTCTTCTGGCAAAAATGTGCTTACTGCCAACACGAATACATTGATTATCAAATGAATAGTTGCATAAATAGTTGCACCCAGAAGGAATCAACTGACAGGAATGAAAGTTGGTGGGCAGGTTGAACATTGTGAGACATGAATGATTCGAGTTTCACGCTTGGCTGCGCATAAGGACAGGCCTTATCGCGCTACCTGACTAACCCAACAACCACGATTGCGGACATTCAGGGAGCAGCGATGCCCTCCATGAGTCATCCTGTTAGTGCCAGCACCATTGGCAGATGGCTGCACGATGCAGGATTACATCAGCACCAGACTGATACGACGCCTGCCCTTAACACCACGTCTACACACGTCAAGATTGCAATGGTGTTGTGCCAGACTGTCATGTAGTGACTCAGAATGGCAGCGGGTCATCTTCTGTGACGCGTCCCACTGTTGTCTTGGTGGAGACAACCAATGAATCTGTGTGTAGAGGGGTCATGGTCTTTGCCAAGATGAACAATTTGTTGTCACGCATCATGTGTCCAGAAGGCCTGGTGTCACTCCACCTCCACCCCTACCACAAAGTCTGCAGGAACTTTGTGAGAATATTCGAGCTGCTTGGGTGGATTATCACAGGATACTTTGAGAACTACATGAAGAACCTCTACAACTCCATGCTGAGACGTATGATTATTGCGTTAGCAAACATGGCGCCCAACGCCATACTGAGAGACACTACTTCTGTATGTGTAGTCCAATAAATATTGCCCATATGATTCTAAATATTGTATCATTTATTGTTTTATTAACTTTTGTCTTCCTTCCAAATAGCATTGCAATCCAACACTTCCTTCTCAGTACAACTATTCTGAGTGTAGTAGTTTGATGCGCTTATAGGCTCCTATAAACATGTTTGCAAATTATACATAAATATTAAGTGTATTTTTTAAATGATACAGATTTACTGAAAACGTATTTAATTTGCTTAGGAACCTCCTCTACTCATATTGTTTGTGGAAAGATATCTGTACTCATATTACATGACAAGCTGACTGTGGTTTCTTCGTTTGCTTTGAACATGTGTTGTAATACCTTTCCAAACATCTCATTTAATAAAGCAGTTCCATTGCACTATTAACAAACTCCCATCAATTCATGCATGTAAGCATTCAAAATCAAAGTCATCACGTGACACTACTTAATACTTAAACTAAACAACATTGCAAAACACAAACACGCCTTCTCACCCATCCTCTAACCCTGTTGAATTCTCTGTTAAATCCGATTCAGATTAAAGGCATAGAGCGCCCCCAGCTGTCTGCTGTCAGCATTCGAAACGTGCGACACATTTACACGTTGTACTACATGACGTGCCGTGTACTAGATTTTATTTAACAGTATATCAGTGATCAAAGCAAATAAATGAAAGTAAAAGACAGACGCGGCGTTTTAATGAGCGTTTTCTAAACACGGACTACAAAGTTTGGCGCGCTAATGACGTCACTCGCACACGTCCCGATAGCTGAGGTCATGGGTTTTGTAGTTCACTTAGCAAAATGTTCCGATATTATGCTGTATTCCTATTTGCTGTGTTTGTGTGGTCGCTAAAGACTCTTGGTTCGTTTTCAGGTTGTTTAATTCTTTTAAAAATGCCGAAATAAACGGTGATTTTGAAAGACACCGAACGTAACTAGTAGGCGGTGTCTGTACGTCCCTCCTCCTTCCGTCTCTGACGTACTTTCGTCACGCGCGAATTTTGGAACGGGGACGAAACAAAACAAGAGGCCACGGAGGCTGTAGGGTTTTATGTACAGGGTGCCGTTTAACTTAAGAATATATTTTATTACCTATAAAGGTCGTTTATACCTCTTTGTTTTTTTAAACGATGTCGGAACAAGGCTGCTACTCTCCGAGCTTTAAAAAGCCGTCCGATATTCTTCGCATGAGAAGAAAAAGGGCCCGGAGTGAGGGAGTTTGTGCGGGAAGCAAAAGCACCGCAGCTGGATCTCCCGCTCCAGCGTTAGCGGGTATTCGGCCTTTCTCACCGGGTCCTCTGCTGAAGAACCAGGGACGGACAGGCGGCGGTGTGAAGCGGAGAAATCCCTTTGCTAACATAGAAAACACATGTAACAGCCCAAAGAAGAGAGCTGTGTCGTGTACAGAGGATGCGTCCGAGTTTAAACAGGCGTCCGCTGTGCTGTGCGAGGGGGGAAATTCAGCAGAACGAAATGTCAGCTTCAGTGCTTCGTTCGGGAAACTTCTTTGCAGGAACGTTACTGAAAACCAGAGCGAAATTCAGAATAAGGTAGTACTGTAACATAAATCAAAGTGTTAGCAGTTAAAGCTTGTCTTGGCTATCGCTAATAAACCTAACCTAGCTATCTGGTTCGCTGCTCTTAGCTGGTAGCTAGCTAACGTTAGCGTATTTGGTGCTAGCTATTGTTCCCATGTTTGCTAGTGTTGGTCCATGACGTTCTGACGTTTAGTCAATGTTCACAATGTGCCTTGTAATTTAGCTATTATTAGACTGTATTTATTTCTAATAGGTGTTGTTTTCTAATTTGACATCAAAGTCTTTTGTGAACGTACACTGGAGTAAAGTCGACTGTTTCTGTTCTGCTGCTAACCGTAGAAACCTTTCTGTGAAGAAGACTCTTTATTCGAAGAGGATTTATTTGATACAGAGAAGGTCATCCCCATTTTGGAGGTAAAGTAACGTCTTGCCCATCTTCTGCACTGACTCATTTCTGTAACTCTACAGAATCTTATTACTTTTTTATTTATTATTATTGTTTTTTATTTTTGAAAACCTAGAGTCCAGAAGCTCCTGAGATTTGCGATGCACCTCCTGTAGAAATATGCAGAGAGTATCCAGCAGACTGGAGTCTGAAGACACGACTGCTCTTCACATCTCCTCATTCTTTCTCCTGGGCTGAGCATCTGAAGGCTCAAGAGGAAGCACAGGGCCTGAGTTTGCACTGCAGGGCAGAGTACGCTAGTCTTCCACAGAATATCCAGGTAATATTAACACTTGACTTGAAGGCAGGTTATAGTTTCGCTTGGTTGTTGTCATGTGTAATGATGGGCATGATTACAAAAACATTGTACATCATTATGTCATGCACTGCCGTGCAAAAAAATGGGCCAAAATATAATGGTTCTTACTGGTGGTTTTGACTGGACTTAAACCCTATAGAGAATATTTTGTCTCAAATTAAACCAACCTGGCATTTTTTAACTGTTTGAAATCATAATTGTTGAGTTGAAAAATGTTGACTCTTCTTTTTGTGAAAGGTTGTATGCACGTTTACCCGCAAGACTTCAAAACCGTAAAACTTAAATTAAAAGCTACTTGATCTGTTTGCTCAATGATTTCTTTAGTAAGGCCGTTAAAAGCTTATTTTTTGGCATTTTGAGTGTGGCTGATTTTTTTTTTTTTTCAGTTCAGTAGACTTGGCTAATGAACTGTTTGTGTCAGATGCCAACTTTTCCTTAGATTGCTGCAATTTCCGTTCGTGAATTGAAAGCAAATAAGAAACACGTGTAATTATATAATGATGTAATTCTGAGAACATTGCTACTGCAGAACTCAAAATGAAAATGTTTCTAATATACCTATATGTTGTTGTAATGTATATCCAGAGTTTAATTGATCGTTTATTTATAACAAAAAAAGAATTCACTGCTGTCAAAAGCCTATTCCACATTAGATGACCTGAAGAAGAGAGAACTTGATACCTAGCATCTATCATAATCTGTGGACTAAAGACCCCATTCAAAGTGACTACTTTAAAAGTAATTCGGTGCAGTGGAGAAATTTATTTTATAGACGCTAACAAGTTGACACAGACGACAGTTGCCGATAATACTTGCTGATTGGGTGATTGGGTTCTTGCTGACCTCAGTTTCACTGTATTTTTCTTGCTTTCTAGGACCCTCGTAGCTGTACAGAGCTACGCTGTGGTTTTCAGCAGTGCCTGCAGTACTGGCAGCACCCTTCTCTGCCCTGGCTCCCTCTGTTCCCCAGGATTGGAGCCGAGCGCAAGTTTGCGGGCAAGAACACACCATGGGCACAGGATGCTGCACTTCAGCAAAGCCTAATGAGCGAATGGTGAGTGAGAAAGATGACAGTGTGTGTGTCACTGTATATACAAGACCAAATTGCCCTCTCTGCTTTTTGTAGTGTACAATATGTCAGATTTTGAATAAGGTACTAATCCACATTACCTCTGTGGTGGACAGCTGCAGATGACTTATGTTCATTTGTTTGTGTATAAATTGTATTATGTATTTTACAGGTCTGTGAGCCTCACCTCTCTGTACAGCCTGCTGAAAGCCAGACTCTGTCCTTACTTCTACGTCTGTTCATACCAGTTCACGGTGCTATTCAGAGCAGCAGGGCTGAGTGGAACTAAAGGCATCACTGCACTGCTTTCCCCCACCACCAGGGGTCTGCGGGAGGCCATGAAGGCTGATGGTACGAACAACACAGTAGCATAACCCAGGCATTAAACATTAGATTCTGAGCAGAATGCATACTGGCCTGTGTACGTAGTGATTACGTAGGCTCCAGCTTTTGTCATGTAATTGGCTGATTGCAGTTATTTAAGTTATGCACAGTTATCTTCCACAGCTGTTAGCTTTCCCAGATCTATATTTAATTAGCAGAATGTATTTTCATGTTTTGTGCCAAGTTAAATACATGTAAATAAAGCATAAAGCACACACATCATGGGTCTTACAAAAACAGGTTCTAACTTGATTTGGTGCTGTAACACATTAACATTTTAGGGTAATGTTTGTTCATTTGAACTTAAGCTGTTTCTGTCATCATTTGGGCTCTACTGATTAACAGATAGGAAGCAAGTTTGCTAATTTGCTTGCTAAGTAGTCAATAAGTAGGCATATCCAGAGGAAGATAATTAATTTGTGAATCATAGTTATTCATTTGACAGTTAATCGTCAGCCAAAAAGTGACAGCCCCGTTGCTAAGTTCCTGGTAGAGTTCATCTGAACATAGAGCACTGTGTCTCTTCAAAGTTCATTTTTCAGAGTATCCTTGACTTTGGACGTTGTTTGTTGTAGGGATAGAGTTCTCGCTCCCTCTACTGGAAGAGAAGAGGAAGAGCAAGGACAGCTGCTCCTCTCAATTCAATGACAACTCTCAGCAGACAGATGGAGATGAACCAAGCAGTGCTGTGTGAGTACTTGACCATATGATGTGGTACTACATGCACAGCAGTATGTAAGCACAGTATCGGACTTGTTTAACATGTTTTGTGGTAGTTTGATTGACATGGCAGAGCTGTATTACTGTGCTAAACTATTTCCCCCCCTGTCTTACTCCAGGACCACGCAGCATATTGATAAGGAAGAGGATGAATATGATGATGAGGAGGACGATGATGGTGGTTTGTCTTGGCTACAAGACATGGGAATACAGGACAAGATCAAGAAGCCCGATGCCATCTCAATCAAACTGTATGCATTTCGAAACGTTTAACATAAAAAGCATAAAAATGGTTTATGATTTTATAAATTAATTAAAGGCAAATGATCTTTATTTACTCATATACTTTTTTTGCTTAGAATGGATCCATCTACTGTTAAAGAGTTTTCTTTAGACACAGTCATACCAGCTGTCACATTTCTGGTCCAAAGATAGCTGCGTTTGTTATTCTAATTTAAGTGTGCACCTTTAACGTGTGGGTTTTGTGTGTTGTTGTGTTTTTTTTTTTTTTTTTTTTTTAAACTAGGCGTAAGGAGCACAACGAGGTACGGCTGGATCACAGGCCGGAATCAGTAGTACTGGTGGAAGGCTCTAACACGTTCACCTTGATCAACTTCCTTATCAACTGTAAGAGTCTGGTTGCTGGAGCTGGCTCTCAAGCTGGTCTGCCACCAACCCTGCTTGCTCCCACTGCATTCAGAGGAGCTACACTGCAGATGCTGAAGGTGAGCATGTGCTCTCTGTGGTACTTCAGCTACTCCCGTTTGTGCATGTCTGATATTTGCCCTCTTGCAAATCATAATTGTTTCTTTAAAGCAGAATAATAATACTCTGGAGATTGAATAACCAATCCATGTTTTATTCTGCTGTTTCATCCTGGTTTATCCAGTCACAATGCCATCATCATTCAAAGTTCCATCTGTGCAACAAGTAAAAAAAATGTTTTTGTTTTGGTGATGAGACGTTCTACAACAAAATGTGCAGCTAAATTCAAGGCAGGAAACATATATATATCCCACATAACAGTGTCTGTGTAATGTGTGTTAATGTTTGCTCCAGGCACGAAGTGTGAATGTGAAGACCCAGGTGAGGACAGGCTATCAAGATGTGTGCAGTCTGGAGGTGACCGGCCCCATCATGCCCCATGCGCTTCATTCACTTACTCAGCTCCTGAAACCAGCCCAGAAAGGAGGCTTCTCTGCATCTCTTTACACACATGAGCCCAGCGCCGTTCTAAATGTGCCTGTCACCAAGCCATCTGAATCTGATCAGCAGGTATGTTACTGTGCAACTCTGAAGAGGGGTTTGCGTTACTGAAGATGCTGTATCTTCTGTTTTGTTCATGTAATTATATATTTAGAAAGACAGGCTCTGAAGCTTGTATCAGCACAACCTAGTGAAGCGTCTTTTAGTTGCAATTAATTTCCAAATGAAAGTGCACAGATTTGCTTTTCTGCTGTTATTTTGACATGCAGCATCATTTGACAGACAATGGCGCAAGTGTAATGTTTTGTTTTCATAATAAATTTGTACCTTTTTTATGAGTCTTTTCCATTTATAAACCAAAATTTCTTATATATTTTGATCATATACTGGTGCCGTTTCATTTAAAACAATGTGGAATTGCAGCTAAAGCACCTTCAGCCAACTTTGTTTATGAACAAGAGGCTTCAACCAGCAAAAGACTTTAAAGATATATAATTTAATGGCTGTACCTTTTCTAATCATTGTACTTTACCACCTTAATTATTAAAACTGCGATCTAAATCTGGTTTTCCACCTGCATTGATTTTGGCATGCTGCAGTTGATGCTCTAAATTCTTGACAAATCATTTGCTTGTTTTCAAATGTTGCAAAAGCACTTTGTATTGTTTTTTGTTCTTCTGCTTGAGTTAATAGTTTCCAGGCAGTATTTCCAGGCACAGTTCTGAATTGCTGCGAAGTCACATTGTTAAATTGCTGTGAATGATTTACACCTCTAATTTTTGTTATCCATCATTACTCCACTTCTGTGTTTCACAGAGCAACGTAGAGCAGGACCTGGGGAGGTGCGGCCTACAGCAGAGCACTGTGCAGCAGCTGGTGGAGCCTACCACGCTCGGCAAGTCTTCCTTAAGGCAGCTTCATATGAGGGACTATTCCTACAACTGGAGCTCATGAGAACCACCTGCTTTCTTTCAGCTCACCACAGTGTGCTACATATCTGACAAAAACTGTTTTAATAATCACGACTGCATGAGACAGACAGCACATATTCAGTTTTATCCATGCAGTGTGAATTGTAGCAACGGTACAATCCCACAAGCCAAGCACTGTCTAATACTAATTTTTACAATTTTTAGAATGTTTTTTACATGTTTTGGGTGTTAAACTTAATTTAGATGATGCAAACATTTAGACATTTTTAAGGAAAACGTTGTGGAAGAAAATGTTGCTGAATATTGGGTGGAAGTGCATATGCCAACTTTGATATTTTAATTTTATGTATGACATTTTGTTATTAAATGAATTTGCTTGTTGTGCCACTGTCTCCCATGTGTTCCCTTAAAAGAACAACACCTGTGCCCAGTGCATATAATTTTGTTCATTATATCAAAAATGTTATGAAATAGCTGAAATTTGAGAGCCTAAAGACTCCTTGTTATGGCCCAATTTTCTATATTCTTTCATCACCTTTCATCTTCTTACCTTATACTACAACAAAGATTTGGACTTGGTGATAGTTCCGTCAGAAGTACACTTCACACTGCTTTTTCCTTATACTGAATGTAGTCATTTGGCTAGGACATGATTGGTGTCCAAAGTCTGGTGTCCATTGCTTCTTTACAAGGCTATTGTAGCTAATGTGAAAACATATGTGTGAGCATCATTCAGAAAGCAGTCTACAATTTCAAAGACTGTAGTTTGTGCTTTTATCCAAGTATATTCTATAAAGGATATATATATTAGGTTTTACCCTCCAGTGTAAAACGTGTTGTTTTGTTTTCTGGGAGGACTTGAATGAAATAATGGCTTTATCATTCAGGGCCCATGGTGACAAAGAGTTTGGGAGTTTCTAATAGAGTGGCCAGGGAGCAGATACAGTGTGTAAACATTCAAGCAGCACTGCTTATGTCTGATCCACTCGCCACAACATGCACTAACACACCACCGTCACTGCAGTGCTGAGAATGAGCCACCACCCAAATAATACCTGAACTTTGAAGAACAAAGTATGCAGTGAAACAGGTGGACTACAGTCTGTAATTGGTAGAACTACAAAGTGCACCGATATGGTAAGTAGAGCTAATAAATTGGACAGTGAGTGTAGATACAAGGAGGGTTTTTTTTTTTATTATTATTTTTTATACAGTCCATGTCAAGATGTCTGGCATGTTGCATTAGCATACATGGCAGTCTAATGACATACTGAGAGACACTTCTGTATGTGTAGCTCAAAAAATATTGTCCTTATCAGTATAAATTTAGAATCATTTTTTGTTTCTGGTAACCTTTCTCTTCCATTGAAATCTGACACGTCCTTCTGGGTGCATCTATTCTTTTGATGATGAGTGTATGTATGTTGTGTTAGCAAACGTGTTGGCCCAACACCATATTGAGAGACACTACTTCTGTACATGTAGCAGTTCTCCATATCAGTATAATTTATTCATGAATGTATATCCTGTCTGGTGTTGGACACAATGTCTTATAAGTGTGGGATAAAGGTTTGTCCTAAAATGTATTTTTAATCCATGCATGGGGAGGGGTAAACAGTCTCCAAGGAAAGATTAAACAACTATTTAAGTCTACATACAAAACTTCAGTGGACACATGTAGGTTTACTGGTTTTGGATTTGTGGTGTGGCCCCCTGGTTCATATCTCCACCACTCCAGAGTCTGTATGTTGCTCTGCAATAAACCACCTGACGTCTCGACACCTCTGAATGGTCTTAAATGATCTCAAAGACTGAATTATTCCCTTTTTTCCCAAAAAGTGGTGGAATTCCCATTCCACCATTGATTAACGCTGGTACAGTATGTGCCCCTCATTTTAGGCTGCATGTGGGATCACCAAGAAGTCAAGTGGTAAAGTGTTCGCAGAAACCCGCGCAGCTCTGCTGCTGCTGCCGTCTTGTGTTTCCGAGAAGCTGATCTGCATAGCTATATATTAATACGTCGGAGCTGCGCGTCACACACGTGCAAACAGATACACACGACACAGCAGAGGGAGCGAAATAGCACACACTGTCAGCAGGTCCAGACCTACACAATAACTGCTCAGTATCTGCACCCGGCACTTTTCCCTCTCTTTCTCTATCCACACAGTCCGTGCAGCTGTGCGTGACCTGTAGACCATATACACCTATAGCCAGCTGAGCGCTTACTGGGCCGCTTAATTGTAATTTAATGCTTAAGAAAGAAAGGCGAGAAGACAGCAGGCTGTGTGGGATGACAGCTACAAAAGAGCGGGTGTTTGACTAACCAGGAGAGCCCTCAGGCTGTTGCACCAGGAGCGACTGACCTCCCTCCGGTAAGTTATCACGGACTCCCCGCTCACCGAGAACGACGCGCATCTCTAACGCGGCTGAACAGCCACTTTACATCACGACTATTCACACGTCTACAACTAAGAGTTTCTCACTGTGGTGCGTTCACGTGTGCACATCTCGTAAATACAACGGTTCCGACACGATAAGGGTTCTGAGTGAGTTCTTCTCAGGTCAAGATCTCCCTGCTGAAAAAAAGAGCATTAGAACTTTTAGTATGGTGGTACCAGCGAAGAGCAGGATGACAAAAGATGACACGTACAACGGGGAACTCTGCAACACCCAACACAACTAAAAGACCGGGATAGCAGGCAGGTCAATAATAGCCGTACAACTCTCTCTGACGGTAGACACCAACACTGCCCCACTACCACCGCTAATGGTTACCATTAGCTTAATTGGCTTGATGGTTACCACTAGTTTCCGTTTGCATTAGGAAACAATGTAAACGTGTATTTGTCATCAGTTCCTTAACACCCCCTTAAACCGATATAGTCGTTTATGCTGCGATATCAACACATCAGGAAAACAGAAAATGCCATTACTGACTACTAGACACACCATGAGACCACCAAAAGAAACTTTTAAAGGGTTCTATAATTTCTTTCAACAGGGCTGGGGCTGATAAAATGATGATACACAAATTTAGTATATTTAACTGGCAGGTTTTGTTGTTTTTCTTTTTTGTCTGTTGTTTGAAATGAATGAATGAATGAATGAATGAATGAAGGATCGAATGAATGAATGTGTATTTGAAATGTACCTCTTACAAAAATAATAATTCTTCCATGTGATGTCTATGAAAGGGCCAATATGAGCCAAAATATAAAGGGCCAAAAAAAAAGAATCTGAAAGGGTCCATCCATTTTGTGCTAAATAAAGACAAGACCACTTTCTTTATGGTTTTGCTTGACGGCCGAGGTGAGAGTTACACTAATGTTAGCCAGGTTGTATTTTTGGCTGGGCCAGCAGTCTGGATGGTTTGACACCACAGGGACTCCCTAAAGTTGAGTGAATATTGTAGTAGTAGGGGTAGTGAGAAAATATTGATGACTGAAAAAAGAAGACATACAAATTGTCAGTTCTGTCAAGGAATGATATTACACTAGTGTTTGGCCAGAATGCATCTGTAATGCTTGAAGCGGCTTAAAAAAAATCCTTGTTGAATTTTCTGCACGTGTTGGGACTGCTGATTTTTTTTGAAGATTAGAAATTCTAACTCATGCTTTAATAATGACATTTCTGGTGGCAATCTATTAAAACAGAAGTCTAGGCTACTCTAAGCTAAGAATGTGAATGAGCTTACAGCAGTATAAGACTATGTGCTTCATATCTTTGACATGTACGTGGGCTACAGCTTGTGCCCTCAGAGTAATGCAAAGACTGTTGAATGTTCAGGCAACGATCCAATCCAACCAGCTGTTTTCACATCTCTCATAGTAGCATAGAAGCTCGTAGTGAAGATCGTATTACAAATCATTTGATATAGACATAGTTTTTGGGGTGTGTGGCTTCACGTGTCCTCACTATAGCAGCATCACTATTCCTCTTAAAGGGGCTGGACACTTGACTGTAAATGTTAAAACTCTCAGTGTTCCTAAAAACTTAATGAGTATGAAGTTGCGAGAAAAGCGAACTGTTTTCAATTACGTGGATTTCTGCATTTTATTTGATTGAAGTAAAACTGTTATCTAAATAACAATTAGAGACCAAGATAAACCAAGAGCGACACAAACTGTATTCCTCTCGAAAAGTACAACTGTACTTTTCATATCTTTTTTTTTGGGTACACTGAGTAACAGTCATCGACCGTGCAGGCTATAAAAAAAAGTATGTGAACTCCTGAAGCTAACAACCTGTAGATTTCTCTTTAGCAGTCATCACCTCCACCAAACATTTCCTCTAGCTGCAAATAAGATTTGCGCAACATTAAGGGGGAATTTTGGACCATTCCTCATCAGGTCATCAGTATTTCTAGGATGCCTTGCCTACACAGCCCTCTTCAGGATATATCACAGCATTTTAGTTTCTTCTCTTTTATTCATCAGTTCTTTAGTTGGTTTACTTATGTGCTTTGGGTCATTGTCTTGAGACCCAATGTCTCTTCAGCCTGAGGTCATGGACTGCTGCCCTTGCATTCTCCTGTAAAATGTTTTGATACATCTTTGAACTTCTTGTTCCCCCAATGATCTCAAAGCAGCCCCCAACCATGCTTCAAAGTTAGGATGAGGTTTTGGTCTTGGTGTTCAGTTCAGCTTTTGTCTATTTGCCCCTTGACCATTTTCTCTGAACACTGAAAACCTTCAGATGGTCTTGAAAAAACTTAAGAGCAGTTGCAGTGTTTTTTTTTATTGGACAGCAGCGGTTTCCATCCTTGAACACCATGCTTGTTAAGTTTCTAAAATTGGACATATGATTTTTTTCTGCTTGCAGAGTCTTCTGTAGGTATTTAGCTGTTAACCTTGGATTCTTCTTACCTCTTTTAGGATTATCATTGACCTCTTGGAGTGAACTTAACAGGATGGCATGTAGGGAGAGTAGTAACAGTCCTAAGTGGTCTGCATTTGTAGACAGTTCGACTAACCACTGATTAATCTACACCCAGGTCTTTAGCAATGCTTTTGTAGTTTTTGACCTGTGTTATTAGTTTAGTTAGATTGTGTTTGTCTGTAACTGTAAATTGTATAACAAACAGACAACATGTTATTAGTACTCAGAAATGGATGAATCTAGCCCTTCATTTATTAGTAATTAGAAAGAAAAAATCCTAAACAATATTTCAAATGGAGTTAAAAGCTATGAAAGTAATGTCTGTGCCTGGTCAGCCCTCTGTGGGCATTTCAGACAGTAATGTAACCATGGTAGCATAAAGTACTGTACAGGGGCCGGCTTGTTTCTCTCTTTAAACTTTTATTTTCTGGTAGAAGTCAGACTCTGAATGAGTGAGATCTCTGATTACAAATATTAAGGTAAACCATGGGATAACCATGAATAAGAACAGTAACTACAATATAGCCAGTCATCCAACCAGCATTAGCATTTACTTAAGTGTAGTACTGCATCTAAGTGGCTATGATAGAAAACACATTATTCAAGCAATGTAAACATTTGTCCACAAGCTGCTTTTCAAAGCCGGGCTTCATTTGTGTGAAATCATAGGGGCTGAGCATTCGTAAATTGAGCAATACAGACACATTTTTAATCAATCTGTGCATTACAGTAATTTTTTTTACCACTGTTAAGCAGTGTTTTTTAAATGCTAGCTAGTTTGCTCACTGGTAGGCAGTTAGGTAGGCTAAAGGGACTGGCTAAAGGAGCTGCCCTAATTCTGATTGGTTTGAGGGGTGACTTGACATCGTAAAATAATAGCAAATAAATGCATGTGTAATGTTGCACTCAAATGTGCCGGCCACACTGAACAGGAAGATTATTTTCTTCATTTTGTTGTTTTACAGTGTTCTTTCTTGTCTTTTATCTCTGAGAGTGACTTCCATGCAACATGAAAATGCTTGGTGGTGCAGTAATTTTAGCATCAGTTCTAACAGGTAAGTCAATCCAGATTATGTGACTGATGGACTGTACAGAATGCACTTCTAAATCACTGCATCATTAAGATGTTTATTTCTTCTTTGCACATTGTCACTGGTAACTCCCACAAAGCCTGTCTGGCAGCATACGTTCAGATCAATGAGGTAGAAGTGCAGATTGGAGGTACAGCGATCCTGCCGTGCAACAGCTCAGCCTATGGCAGAGAGGAACTGGATGTGCAATGGGAGGCTATGGGCAAAGACGTAGCCTTCTTCCAGGAGGGCCAGCTCGTGGCTGGACAGGGGTATGAGGGGCGTGTAGAGCTCCAATTATCAAAGGCTTTGGAGGGGGACTTCTCCTTGACCCTTAAAAATGCAGTGATGAGCGACACAGATCTGTATCTGTGTCTGTGGCAAGGGAAGAGGGATGTATCCACTGTAACATTAAATGTACTGCGTAAGTATTGTTGAATATATATATATATGTTGATGATTGAAAGCTAAGAATTCCTCACAAATGCGTTCTGCCCTCGGTACTGTTGTGAGACTGGGCTAACTTAAAAAAACTCGATTTTCCTAAAGAAAAATTACACCGCTGTAATGGAAGCAAAGACAATTTGAATACTTTTCTCAAAATCTGAGGTAACAAAAAAATACAAATACACTATACTATTAAAACATAAGCATAAAAGCATATTACAAAATTATATATTAAAAAAAGAGGCATTGATGAAGTTGGTGCATCTCAGACAGAAGAACACTGTTTTTCTCAGATGAATTATGTTTGTCCAATATTTTAAGATCTTCAAAACATTATCCCATTATGTCAAGAAAACCGTTATCTCATGATCACGTGATCACATCATTCACATAAAACTTGAGATCTCAGTGAATCAAATGAAATGGACGCACTACCACAGCAAACCTGTGTAACATATGGCCGCTGTCCAAAGAAAAACGTGTGTAGCCCCTTTGCATTTTCATCCTTGTATATAGTATTTTTTTTATATTCACGTTCTAACAAGCTCGTTTGAAATGTACGTTTGGTAACCTAACTCACACCTTTCTTGAATATTCAGCCATCCTGGCTTTTGGTTTAACCCTCTGTCACTCAGTTATTTGGGCGAATAGGCTGGGATTTATTAAATGAGGGGAAAAAACGCATACAGCAGGAGCAGCTAGAGCTTCAGCTTCAACGCAGCAAGTAGTTTCCAGCCACATAGAGACAAACGGTGGCTAACGGATAGTAGCCTAAAACCGCCAGTAGAGCATTTCTGTGCACCGTTTGAAGAGGTAAAGTGCGTTTTTGTGCGGGCATATCTTCGTTTTGCCTCTGCGTTATAGTGCCTTTAAACTGTGCTGATGAACGCAAGCCAAATCGGCATGTATGAGATGTTAGCATGCTCTGCTAGCTAATTTAGCCGTTCCGTTGAAAATGGTAAACTGCTTGTCTGTTTGAAGGTTTTAATGCAGTGACTGCTAAGCTGAGTAAAAAAATTGTAACCGCAAGACACGGACAGTGTTACTGAGAAGCTTTGGTTCTGCACCGAGCTAGGACGAGCGGGGGACTGTTGGACTGCTTGGACGTTTCATCATTGTGCGCGCCATTGCTCTCGCCTGTGCTGCTACTAGGACGGTTTGACGTCGTACTGTTCGCGCCGGAGAACTTTCGAGAAAGTGTTGTGAGTAGTGTTGTGTCGTTCGCGAACGATTCGTTCGAATGAACGAATCATTTGAGTGAACGTACTGAATCGAATCACTTCCTCAGCTGATTCGTTCCTTTCTCAGTTCAGTAGTGGAGCTCAGCAGCGACCGTGCAGGCCGGCAGGGGAACTGCTGTGTGGTCTGTGAATCACTGAATCACCCGCGAATCTGGTGGCGGAGACTCTCATTGCGAGGGAACTGTGCTTGCTCAGTGATTCGTTCACTGAACTGAGGGCTCCCGTTCACTCACTGATTCGTTCACTGAACGTACTATCACTCAGTGCTGCTGACGGCGCTCCCGTTCACTCACTGATTCGTTCACTGAACGTACTGTCACTCAGTGCTGCTGACGGCGCTCCCGTTCACTCACTGATTCGTTCACTGAACGTACTATCACTCAGCGCTGACGGCGCTCCCGTTCACTCACTGATTCGTTCACTGAACGTACTGACACTGTGATTCACATTCGCGCTGCCACGCAGAGAACTGTTGCTGAGGACGTGATTCACGTTTGCGCTGCCACTCACTCACATGGAGTCAAGCCATATAAACATAAACACACACCTCCCCCTTGTTTTAACAGATTTAGTTTCTAGAAACAAACTTAAAATGTCATGTAACAAGTATTGTATAAAACAAGTGGCAATAGAAATAAACATAAGTGAGTGATTAATGGCTGAAAAAATTGTGGTAGAACAAATATACAAATGTCAAAGTTATGAATAGAATTAAAATATGAGAATTGCAGAAAAAAAATATGAATGACAGTTTATTACACATTTCAGATTATGGCAACAAATATATGAATAGAAGAACACAATATGATTAGCAGAGCAAAAAAGCAAAAACTGAATGAACCGTTCAGCCGTGTATCAGTTAGGTGGGTCGGAGTCGCAGGGCCCTCCTGCCAAGCACTGAACGATTCGGTGAACGAATCTTTTTAGTGAATTGATTCTAATGATTCAGTTCATCTAAAAGAGCTGCTGTGCCCATCACTAGTTGTGAGTTCTGTGTTTCGCACCAGAGGTAAAAACTAAAGAGCTGCACACGTGTGGGGTTTTGTTGCTAGCGTTCTACCAGCGTTCCGTTTAGAGCCTCGGCGCCCCCGAGCGACGACTCAGGCCTACGACGATTCACTTATTTTATTTTTCCTCCTTAGCGGTCCGGTTGTGTGTGGTGTGGGCTCGCCGCAAAAAGTTACGTGATTTAGATAGACTGGAATGTGCATGTAACCAAAATCTCAGTTGAGTTTGAGTATCGTTTTCCTGGTCAGTTGTACATTTGGTGAAACTACAAAGTTACATACCCATAAGGGGAGCATATGATATTACAGTTTCTAATATCACCACAACCATTCAATAAGTAAATCACCAAAAGCTTGAGTTAGTACCTTTTTGTTCTATAGTTATTTTTTTATTCTTCAAGTGTGTGTGGTTGGTTTGATCAATTCAATAATTTGGAGTAAAGAATAATCAGACACTTTTCCGCTTTAATTAAAATTAAAGCTTTAAAGATTCATGATGAACGGACCAACAGAAATGGCCCAAACTTGCTTGGAAAAAAAGTCTAGTTCCATTGACTTGCATTATAATGAAATTAGGTTTTTGCCCTCTCCTGTAAAGTTGCCATTTTGGAGATACTTGTTTTTCTTTGGACAGTGGCGATATGCATGTTCAGCGTAATCATGTGGTTGAATTAGAATTTTCCCAATGCTCTTCAACAGTTACTACAAAGAACATATTTGTGGGTAAAACATAAGTTGATCAACTTAATACTTTTCTTAACTAGAGTGCCTGTGGTATTTCACATGACTCAGCAGTCAACGAGATGTTGAAACTAACAGGCTACATTACGTCTCATTTTCTCTTACCTCCAAGCACCACCTTTTCCTGAGCTGCATACCTCTGTGACAGAGGGTGAGGCGGTCACACTGCCCTGCTATGGTAGAATACCGAAAAATAAACCTTGGGAGAAAATGTTTATCCAGTGGTTGAAAGATGATGAGGAAATCTTGCTGTTTAGCTCTGGCAAGATCACCACGAATACTGCCTACAGGGACCTGTCATTACCTTCCCAAGACGAAATCCGTCGGGGCATCTATTACCTGACGATTGGGTCAGTAAGAGCTTTGGACCAGGGTGTCTATAAATGTCGCTACAAGGCCAATGATTATGAAGCTCCAAGAAGTGGAATTCCTGAAACGTACAGCCTCACTGTTTTAGGTAGAGTATACTGCAGTGCTTCTCTGACCCGTCCCATGATACCGCATGCACTGCTTTGAACTTTCCTTGCTCGAACTCACATGAAGGGCCTGAAAACTTGCTGTGGAGTTGTATTGTGCATGGAGCTTGAAGAACTCTGGTCAGCCATCTGCAAATGAGCCCCTTTGTATGTATGCTTAGGTTGGTGCAGTAACCTTTCTTGATGCCTTTTATTTCTAGGCACTAATTGACATAAAAAAGAGATATTTAAGAGATAAATGCAACTAATGCGAGGTGCATAAAATTTGTTGTTTCTGGAAAAGTAATACAAGCATGTGGTTGCCATTGAAGCATTGTTATGGCCAACACTGGCCAACCAACACTGGATTAGCGAGCCAACATGAGACCCCAGGGAGTATTTCGCACACTGGAGCATGCTGGATCTCCGTAGTCTAATATGACCTAGGAACTTTAAGTAACAACTGCTTTTATGCATGATCATTCATATTTTTAATGATCATTTTAGCTGTTGTTTGTGTTTAGTTGACTTCTTGAATGTTTTTTTTTATTCCTTCTTTTCTTGGCTTTTTTCTTTCTTCTTTTTTCTGTACTAATTTAAAGATTCCAAGAAATATTTTTTAACATTGTGATTTATTACCTTGCACTATGTGTACTATTGCATCATGCTTAGCTGCCTATACTTAACTGCCTATTAACTGCAATGATCTCAGTAGGGCTTCCCAGACAAAATAACATTTCCTAGTGGCATACTATAAATGATAATTATGAATAATATTTTATTATTATTATTATTATTATTATTATTACTATTTTTCAAATGGTCAAATGTGACATTCATTGAAGTTAAGCTAGGGTAAATTAGGTAAGACTAGACACGGGACCAAGCAGAGGTAGAGTAACTGAGATGTAATTAGAAACCACAACCATTTGAAAGAAAGAATGATAGGGGTAATGAAAGCGATCAACTTAAATGTGGCTGGCAAGAACATGAGCAACATAAACACACCAGCAGGACTTCTCTCATCAGCCCTTCTCTTCGTCAGGCACAGCACCTATATGCTTATATCACGTTTGGCTTGCCGTTGTATCCCCCACTCTACAGGATCAGGTTCAGGGAGCCCCAGTCGTACCCTGGTTTGTGAGGAAGCGTTACTGATAGGCAGACCAGCAAGGTTATGTTATTTCCATAAGCAGTTACACCCCTCCTCCTGAATATCATTGCATTTGATATCTGGTATCAGGTGATACCAGAGAGGAACATATTCACTGTACAGTGCTGTTGCCCTTCAGGACTGGATTAATACGATACTTGAAAAGTGCAATACTACAGAAGATCATGCGCCAAAACTATGTGATAGAAATATTAAGGTTTGTGAACATGTAAGGCTAGTCACCTGGATGCCTAGTCTTAGACTAAATTGCACAGCCATTAATTATTAACAACTGCAAAAGCGTATTAATTTAGGTGTAGAATCTATTATCTAACTATTAATAATATTACTCAAAAATTAATGTAATTAATTAATAATATTATCTAGGATCACCTAGAAAGGCCAAACTTGGGCCATTGAGCATATTCCCCATCATTCATTCATTCATTCATTCATTATATCCATTATAACATTTAATATACTTGCAAAATTAATTCACTGTATTGTTTTAATAATTTAGTCTATATATTTTGTTAAAATTGTTAGGGGGTATACTGTTTCGAATAATGATCATTATTTATTATTGAGTGGTGTAATTCAAAGGACTTCAGTTCAGGAAGTCCATCACACAGCTCTTTAGTGTATAGTGTGTAGCACTAATAAATTGGGTGCAGCTCTGTTGTGATGTGCAGCTGTAGGACTTGAGTTCTAATCTCTCCTGTATTATTTTCATAATTGCAGTGTGTTCTCCTTTTGTCCAGTCCCCCAAGAACATGATGAAATGCAACCTACATTGGAGGAAGCCAATGATGTTACTGAGATGACCAGTTATAGCACCAGTACAGAGCTTACTGGACTAAGTACTGATGTCACTGAAGACATCACTGCAATGCAGGATACAACAAGAGGTACTTCAGAACTGTAAGAACATAAGGGGTTCAGAAGTTTGGCCTTAGATCAGTTCTTGGCTTTGTGCAAAGTAGGAATTCAGTAGGATACAGATAGCATGTTATATGACAGAGTTATAAAGCTGGTTTGACACTAGCGTCCGCCACTCAGGTGCCATAGAGTTAATTTTTTTCAGCATTGTAAATTGATTTCTGATGTCTGCATAGAAGGCTGGGTCGCAGTTTTACACATTTACAACCCTGTTCGTGCTCATGAAGCTGAGCTGAAGCTCTGAGCTGATTTTCTGGTTTACAGCGAGACACTGTGATGACTCACAGAGCAGAAATCTTGAAGAAACAAGACAGGATAATAAAATAAGACCTCAACATCAACATGAGGAAAATCGTATAAGTTGTATCTCACTATGAAACGTTAAATGTAATATAATCTGGGTTCAACCATTAGAAGTGGGTACAATCACAAAGCATGGCTGCTATGTGCAGGTTGTTGTCAGGGTTCTGACGCTAGTTAAGGTGGAATTGCTTCTCTCACTCTTTACTTGCAAAGCTTTCATATTATCAGAAGTTGGAGGAACTGTCCAAACTGAAATGGTGTCAAAAGATGTAGGCGCCAAAGTTGGCTTCCTGTTTGCCAGCTTCCTTCTCAAATTTTCCACTCCACCTTAAATGGTGCCACAGCTACATGCTGGCACCTGAACAAGCTGTAGAATTTTAAGGTGGAACAGAACAATTGATTAAGAAGCTGGCAAATCGGAAGCCAGTTTCAGTCTCGTTTAAGAATAACCATGCCTGTTAATAATTCCTTGGAAAGGGTATGAAAAGTATCAACACAGCCTCAATCTGTCTACTGGCTTATGTACAAACTTCATAAATCGTTATCTATGTCAAATGACAGTTCCTTAGAAAGGGTACAAAGTGATGGCACCCCCTTCACGGCCTGGAATGGTAAACGGTGTTGTTCTGTTGTCGTTGTTTCCTGCTGGGCTGGAACATGAGCTGGTATATGTACATTTTAAGGGCGTAAATATTAAAGAGTCAAGACTTTTGTGTAATAGATTTTGGAAATGGCTCGTTTTACTACCCTCTCTCACAAAAACAGGATTTGTATTTGAAGGAGGAGTGTTTGAGGTTCACGGTATGTCTGTTCTATGCACTGAACTCTCCTAATTCAACTATGATGACATAAATACAGTTTTCCATTCTATGGCACCTTCAAGACAAGTGAAGAACTGTATCTCAATTAGTCTAAAAACGTGATCATCTTTTCGTTCAGGAGCATGTCTGTTGATGTTTTATCAGGCCTGAATAGTTCTGGGCTCAAAATATGGAAATATGGTTATTATTATTATTATGTGTTCTGCGTCCTCTGACCTTTAAGCAGCCCAACAGGTTGTTCTGTAGACGACTGCAAAATGGCACCCAAGCATAACTTTGCACCTAGGTGTTATTTTCACATTACATTTTCATTAAATGATATAAGCAGAAATGTGTTTCCTTCTAGTGATTGCAGAGCTGCTGCCACAGCCGAGCACCACTACTGACACTACAGTGTTAATTGCCGATGCCGGTGCTGACAGCACTACAGTGCAAGATACTGTGAGAGGTACTGCAGTAGGTACTTCACATACTGCTTAGATGTTGTATTTTTTAAAATAATCTAAGTACAAAGTGTTTCCTTCCAGTGATCTCTCAGATGTTACCACAGACAAGCACAGCTACTGAGCTTATTGGGTTACTTGCTGATTCTAGTTCTGACAATACTACTGGACTGGACAGCGTGGAAGGTACTGTAATGGATATCACCCATCTACTAAATTCTTCTAAAGCTATCACACTGCAGGACCTTATGGATATCTTTCCCACTACACAGATTAAGGAAGAGTTTCCAGCGGCGGTTAGTGTAGAAAAAGCTGTTACTAGTTTATCTAAGAGTCTAAAATTCCGGAGAGCATGCAAACAGTTTTATAGCGGGGTGATGACACATATTTGTTTTCCAGTACACATCCTGTTCTTGGAACCAAAAACCATCCAGCCCTGGTTTGTAAATTTCCCAGAAATTTCAGGATTCAGCTTTACTCTGTTGTTGCGATTTTCTTTCTATGTTCTGCCCCATGCTGTCCCAAGTGTTCTGTTTTGTGATATAGAATAGTGCCTTAAAAGTCACAATTGATTTAGTGTTAAATGTAGGTGCTAGAAATGGCTCTGTCTTAGAGCTTTTGAACGGTGTTGTTTTGGAGACGGCTGAAGACTCTGTCTTTAATGAATGACTCAGATATGTTGGGTAGAGATCAGTGGTACTGTTTTGGAGTAGGTTCATGTTGATGTTCCTCAGGACTTGATGTTTACATCTCAAATGCAAAATTAACATTACACTCACCTTTAAGCAGCCCAACAGGTTGTTCTGTAGACGACTGCAAAATGGCACCTAAGCATAACTTTGCACCTAGGTGTTATTTTCACATTACGTTTTCATTAAATGATATAAGCAGAAATGTGTTTCCTTCTAATGATTGCAGAGCTGCTGCCACAGCCGAGCACCACTACTGACACTACAGTGTTAATTGCCGACGCCGGTGCTGACAGCACTACAGTGCAAGATACTGTGAGAGGTACTGCAGTAGGTACTTCACATACTGCTTAGATGTTGTATTTTTTTAAATAATCTAAGTACAAAGTGTTTCCTTCCAGTGATCTCTCAGATGGTACCACAGACAAGCACAACTACTGAGCTTATTGGGTTACTTGCTGATTCCAGAGCTGACAGTACCACTGGGCTGGACACTGTGGAAGGTACTGTAATGGATAACACCCATCTACTAAATTCTTACAAAGCTATCATACTGCAGGACCTTGTGGATATCTTTCCCACTACGCAGATTAAGGAAGAGTCTCCAGCAGCGGTTAGTGTAGATCTACTTTATTTCAGAAATGTCTCACTACACAGGTTGTGTCCCAGTTTATCTAATGTCTGTCTGTGTTCAACCTCTCCTCAAAATAAAATATTGTTACCCAGATTTAAATAACCATAGTTTGATATGTCTAAACTATTATGTACGTCAAGAGGTTTGAAGAGTATTCCAAATATTTTTACAGCAGGGTTACCAAACATGTTATCCAGTGCACTTAATTTTTGTGGGACCTAAAACCCACCAGTGCTGGTTTCTAAATTTCCCAGAATGTCCAGGATTTAGCTTTGCTTTCTTGTTGCCATTTGGTTTCTACATTCTCCCTCAAGTGTTCTGGTTTCTTACAGCATCATAGTTATTTAATAGCGCCTTGAAATTATAAATGACTTAGTGTTAAATATACAGTCTGGAAATGACTTTTAGAGCATTTCAACTGTGCTGCTTTGGAAACTGCTGAAGACTCTGTCTTTATTGAAAGACATTGAGTAGAGATCAGTGGTACTGTATTGGAGTGGTTTCTTGTTGGCTCCATCTTTGGTACCGTCTTGTTCTCTTGTTACATGTAACCTCTGGGCAATATGATTTAAAACAATGATTTGTGGTGTCATTTTAAATCTATTTGTCAGTCAAAACGTATATTTACATACATTTAAAGAAGTGCATAACTGTCCCATGATGTTCTACAGTAAAATAGCAAATTTGACTACTGGGTCTCTGAGTTTTTTGGACTCGTCATATGTTATATTTACTTTATATATTAACGTCACACGTACAAGCATAAAAAAGGTTTGATTTGTTGTTCCATGGAATGTTTGCCTGGAACGTGAGCTGGTGTATATATAAGATTTTGGAAATGGCTCGTTTTACTGCCCTCTTCACGAACACAGGATTTGTATTTGAAGCAGGAGACAACAGTGTTTTAAGGTTTACGGTTTGTCAATTGTATGTACTGAACTCTCCTAATTCAACTATGATGCTGTGAAGACAGTTTTCCATTCTATGACACATTCAAGACAAGTCAAGAACTGTATCACAATTAGTTTATCTAAACACGTGATCAGGTTTTGTTTGGGAGCACATCTGTTGATGTTTTATCAGGACTGAATGGTTCTGGGCTAAGAAGATGTAAATATGGCTATTGTGTGTCCTGCATCATCTGACCTTTGAGCAGACCAACAGGTTGTCTGTAGACTACTGCAAAATGACATCCAGGCATAGTTTTGCACCTAGGTGTTGTTTTTGCATTACACGTTACTTACGATATAAGCAAAAATGTGTTTGCTTCCAGTGATATCAGAGCTACTGCCACAGCCGAGCACCACTACCGACACTGCAGTGTTGATTGCCGATGCCAGTGCTGACAGCACTACAGTGCAAGATACTATAAGAGGTACAGTAGTGAAGTAGCAGGTACTTCACATACTACTTAGATGTTGTATTTTTGTACAATCATCTAAGTACAATGTGTTTCCTTCCAGTGATCTCACGGACTACTGACCTTATTGGGTTACTTGCCGATTCCAGTGCCTACAGTGCCACTGGGCTGGACACAGTGAAAGGTACTGTAATGGCTGACACCAGTCTACTAAATTCTTGTAAAGCTATCACACTGCAGGACCTACTGGATATCATTTCCACTATTCAGGTTACGGAAGAGTTTCCAGCGGCAGCTAGTCTCCCGGTTTAATCTTATTACCCTGTTTTAAATAACCATATGTTAAACAACATATATCTATCCTAAACACCAAATGCGTAACTTGAAATTGCACACAATTCTAAGCACGCCTGTAGCATCGGGGGGGTGTGAGGTATGGCAAGTTATACTATCTCATAAAGTCAGGTTACATTTTCTTACTTGGGTTTCCAACTGGTAATTATAACTCGGTGACACTTGAATCCACTCTGCCAGCTGGAAGCTCTTAATTAGTCTATGGAAATTCTGGTATGGTCTAAACATGACATGAGGCCATGTAAACAACGTTATGGTATGAAGTCATGATCTGACAATACGGCAAACAAAATAGGCCATAATGACAATGCCACCATTAACTAGCTTTCATCTTTGGATTCACCATCTTTTTGTTTCCTGTCAGGTGAAGAAGATCCATTTGAATACCTTTGGTATGAGAATGTACCATGGGTTCGCATTGGGATCATCAGTGTAGTGCTGCTGGTCACTGCAGTGTTCTTCGGCACACTAGTGGCACTAGGAAAACTCTGACGGAGGATAAGGTCCGAAGACAAAGCAGCACCTCAATTTAATTCAGCTTGTATTAAGACAGTTCTATTGGTTTTCAGTGTTATCAGTTCTCACAGATATAAGTTAAGCTGAAACGATCAAATTCACTTCCATGAGCAGCACTGTTGAACCCATATTCTGAAGTTGGTGCTACATTCATTGTCATATCTCAGGTAATTTTTGGCAATATGGAACCATAAAGTTAGCAGCATTCTTGTGGATTTGGGTCAACTGTACCATCACCTATTTTTTATCGGACTTATCGTATGTAACAGATATGTATGTCACTTCTGTAGAATTTGTCATTCATTTAGATTTATGATCACAGTTTAAATGTTAGCACAAAATGATGTTGCTTCATGACAAATGAATTTCATGTGCTACGTAATTTAATACAAATATCTACCTTCATTTCAAAGCCTTAAATTTGTCAGGATTTGAGCAATTTTAATAAACTTAATAATTTGTGTAAAAAAAAAGAGATCATCCAGGTGTTAAAAACAGGTTTGAATGCACCTCATTCTTGTACACCAACAGACCACCAAGTGGTGGGACTGGGTTAAACCCACTGCCTTTACACTCTGGACTAGCTGATGATGATGACTCCAAGATCATAAAATTAGGATGCACAGCTAAAATTTCATTCGAATAACAAGTTGCTGCAGTATATGCTAGAGGTGTAAGAAAATACTGAATCGCTCGAGTATCACAATATTACATTTTGTGATACTGTATCCATTTTTAATTAATAGTTTACATGCAGGGATTGTGGCAGATGGTGGTTCATTTTGAGCTGTTTAAACCCCCCAAAATATAGATAGATGGCAGCCATTAAAATTTTCCATTCCAATAAGAACAAAGTAACAGGAGGAGATACTACTAATGTTAGCATTAACAAATCTATGCAGATTGTGGTGTGTTAGTTTTTATAAATTATGTCCAATTTATGCAAATAGACCTCTCCACTACATCCCATAAATGCTCGATTGTGCTCATGGTTTTTAGAAGGAAGTCATCAGAAATGAAGGAGAAAATGAAAGTTCAGTTTATGATAAGATATCAGTGTTAAGCTAAGGTTCTTTGCTCACCAAGGTGTAATTCCTCTATTGAGGAAAATGGTAGTTTAATGGACTCCAAGGAATTTAAATATTTAAATCTAGAGTTAATAACGTTCTATAGTTTTCTTCTTCTTAAATGCCCTTTAAGCACGTCTGAAGTCTGAACATCACTGCCCATTTAGGCCTGTAAGCCTCTTTCATACAAGCACAGCATGCTTTTTCAGGCAGACAACAAAGTGCCTGAAACCAAAAGGGTCAACATATCAGTTCTCTCATGCAGTGGTCAGTATCAATCATATGTAAGAGGAACAGACAATGAGACCATTTGCCTTCCATTCAATAAAAGCCATTCAGTGTGTTCTGGAGAGAAATCATCCATTTATGTAATTTTACTAAATAAAATCTCTCTTCTGTTAGCAAATTAAAACATGCTTTCAAAAGGAAGTAGTGGTTCAGTAGTGGCATGGAGCAGTCCAAATGACATTGGAAGTGCACAAAAATACAGTTTCATTCAGAGTAATCTTTGTATAAGGAAAACAACACATTCTCTAACCATTATTTAAGAACACACGAAACTTAAAACAGCTAAATGTAAAGGGAGACAAATAGCACATGGGCAATTTAAAACAACCGTGTCTGCTGTACAGCTCAAATGGAACTACAAAAAGCTTTGAGAACATACAAACAGGATTTCTCAGTTAGCTGGATACTTAAGGCTTCTTAGCAGGCAAGGTCATTACCTCCTTCTATTCAACAGTACATTTTTGGCTTAAGTTGTGTGGCTAACTGAAAAATGCCCAAGTTGCATGGGCATACTGTATCATTTTAGGCTAAGGTGTGTCATCGACCATGTGTACAGAAATAACCAAAATAAAACGGAAAGAAAACCCAAATTTAACAAATGTACTCAATTTACATATTATATATCCAGTCACCATCCTCTTTATCTACAAAGTCCAAGAAGAAATCTTTTAGATCAAGGTGCAGTGTTTTTTTTTTTTGTCTTAGCACAATGGGATGCGCTTTGTGTGTGTAGTGGTGTTCATCAGGTGCTGGTGGCTGCTGTGAACACAGGTCCTGAATGGACACCATCCCCCGCTACCTCCCCCATTGCCTGTAGAGCCACTGTGGCAGCCATGGCCTTGGCATGCTTTTTATTGGGACTGGCTGTCTGGGGCTGGTAATCACACCCATTCACCACCACCTGTAAACAGACCGAGACACAGGAAACACATTAGCCATGTTTCTATAGGCAGAAACCTTAACCAAGCGGCTGAACAGTGCATTCTGTTGTTCACAGAGTTTCGATAGTTTGTTGGTGTGATTTGCCTTTTTTCTTATCAGTGGTGGACATGATACAAAAATCCAGTACTTGAGTGAGTGTAGATATAACCTTGGCACTGTGAAAATGCACCATATTCTGTAGTATGTTATAGAAAATGTAGTTCTTACTTCACTATATATAAATGTAATGGAGTAAAAGCGATTTTGTTTTATAGAAAGGAAATATTTTCTAAAAACAGATGATAGAGCTTAATAAAATTAAGTACAGTAATGAGGTGCATGAAGGCAGAGCTGTGAAAGTACAAATGATTGTGAAAATATCTTAATGATAGCTAATAGTTGTATTGCCCACCTACATTCATAAGACATGTGTTTTAAAGCAATTTCATCTATTGCTTCAAAAAAAAATAAAAATACACATAGCTCATAAACCTTAAAGAGGAAGTTCTTCCGGTGGTCAGGGCCACTGTGGAGCACCATGACAAACTCTGGCTGTGCCCACTTCTTCTTATTACACAGCTCCATTAAAGCAGACACTGGGTGTTTTCCTGCAAGACACTTTATGTTAAGATCAGGAGGCAAAGGGGAGAGGGAAAGCAAAGCTGTAATTGAAGGGAAAAGAAAATCAATCACACATACGGAAAGTAATAAGTACACCCTGACATAACTTCATATCATATTTGGACATAGAGATATCTGGTCTTCATTTAATCATTTGATTTTGGGGTATCATCATGCCACAAACAACACCATGGAAGGCAGTGTAGTCCATTGTGTTGAGTGCATCGGCTTTGGCAAAGAGAATTATGGGATATTTAAGGGGCATGTCGGGCAGTGAAAGATACAAAAACACCCAACCAGAGGAACCTCACAATGTCAAAAAAATGAAACATTTCATGGGGTGTACTTACTTTTTTCCCCACATGACTAAATAAAGGAACTCACCTAGAAGATCTTTCATCACCACCAAGTTGCCAGATTTCTGGGTCTTCTCTCCCTCTGCTACCAATCCTTCATGGACAAACCACAAATAATTCTTGAATTAATATGCAGAGAACCAACAAGTTTCTTCCAGAGTCAGTATCAAACCACTACATGGGGCAAATAAGCTGCCAAGTTGGGACAGGAGTGGTGAAAATCACTTGGCAAGTTTTACGAGAAAATTCTTGGTCACAGTTGTGTGATTTAAAGCATTTACAGCCATTAAAAACTCAAAGTGGATTATTTAAAGCTCATTTACATTTTCATAAAAAATACATTCTAATAAATACATGTTCAGTAAATGTTCAGGACAGTTTTTTTGTGACGGCAACTTTTCAGGTTTAGAATAAAAATGCTGAACCCCACTGTTAATTTGTTTCAAACACTAAACACCCTCACCCTTGCGGTCAGTTTTGAAGTCAATTACAATGGGCTCCACTGTGCCTTCCCTGTGTTTGCCGAGGCCTTCGCCAGCACGCCAACCCATCTTCCTCATGAGCAACTCTCCCATGCCCCCAGAAACTGGTGCAGCACGAAGGAATTGGTCCTGAACGGAGAGGGTACAGATACGGGCGGAAAGAAACAGAGAGAAAAAAAGGCAGACAGGCGAAGAGAAAATAGTAAGAACTCACAGACCAACAGTGAAAATGCCATTAGTAACAGGTAACCCACAGCAAACTCACAGATCTGAATATTTCTATTGACTACTTCCTGAATCTAAAAGATAATAACATTTTAAAGATATAACGTTAAATAAACATATATTGTTAAATAAATATTACAATGGTAGATCTACAGCGCTAAATAGAAATGTACCATACCCAGGTTCTAATATACCTATTCAACTGATTTAAACAGAAGCAATAATTTACTTGCTCCAAAAATTAAGTACATATTAAAATGGTGTTCTTCGAAAAGGTATCAATACCACCCTTGATAAGGTATCAATACCCTTGGTTCAGCTGAAACACACAAAAAGGCATGGCAGTTTCATCAGAGCGGACACAAATCCAAATGAAAAGAAATAGGGTGCTGTATGACGTACGTACCTAGGCCCCCATCATCGGCTCTGCATCTGACGTGAATAGAAGGGGCCTGACAGTGACCATGGCAACAAGGCAGCTACAAGGACTGACCCTGCAACAAGTTTCCATATAGAGGGGTGAGAGTTCACAGGTCAGACTGTGAACCCCCACCCCTCTTGCGTTTGTGCCCC
>CM067495.1:18498456-18657285 GCA_034552555.1 Semaprochilodus insignis | reverse complement strand
ATATATATATATCCAGCCTTAACGTATTTTTACTAAAACATTTAATGTGGATGGCTATGATGTTAATAATGGCAGCACAATCAATACTATCATGTTCACCCAGATTTCTTCATTTCTACCTTAAAGCTTCTGAGTGCATTGATGATCACATAAAATAATTACTGTATTTTGGTTTTTAATTATGCAGCTACTTGCTTTGTGAGAAATGTGTATCTTCCAGATATCTCCCATTTGGAATTCATATTAAGGAATTTGGTGCACATTATAACATATTAAAAAAGCTTATGTTAGTGTTGTTTAGAGCCATGGTGTCAGGCACAAACATCTCTAAAAGCCTGATGTAAACAATCATCGATAATCATTTTACATTCATATAACATACTGATGATTCCGCTACTATCATCAACAGGCATTTATTAGAAGGCATGCAAAGTGAACCTCAATTTGAACATAATCCTAAACCTTCAATCGTGTGGAGTTACGGCTTTAACCTTCACTTTTCCAAACCTAATCTACATTTACGTATTATATACATATATAATATTACATATGTATATATATATTTATAATGTTATTATTGAGTGGATGAATACAGGTTAATTTAACGTCAGTTTCTTTGTTTACTACTTTCCATGGTTACTTTGACGTCACCTCATCAAGAAGATGCATCTTGCTTATTAGCATGAAACAACAAAGACTGAGCCCTCGAGTAATGTTTGAGAAGTGACTAAACTGTGGAGTAGGTACAGCATTTAGCACAGACAAAACAGATGACGATATTCATGCATCTCTGACGAAATGCATGAGAGGTGGATGTCATTTCATTATTAATGTTGTTCTATGTTACATGTATGCTTGTGGGTGATGTCAAGAGAATTTGTGCTGCCCTTGAAATCTGTTATGGGGGAAAAATCTGGGAATAAAAGAGGAGAAGAATTGCGTTGGGGAATGAGTGACTGCTTGTATGCCTTTTTACACTACATACACTACTAGTCAGAATCTCTCCTGTTCCAAACAAATTTAAACAAAACACATACAATTCCAACCACCAAAAAGATCCAATGTCCTGATCAATATGGTAGAACTGGGACATTGCTTTACCTTCTTGATCCAAGCCTGTGGGCCACTGTTGGAGAGCTCTTCAGAAGAGAGCACTTGAGCACCTGTGGAACCAGTGAAGAGCCCTGGGATTGTGTTGGACTGTGCCCAAGCATCCACCTACGATAATAAAACAGACTATGTTTATTAAAAAAAAAAAAAAAACTTTAATCACAACCTAAGAGACACACACACACACACATCATAGAAAAACAAGTTGCACCCAGAAGGAACCATCGGAGGGGAATTAAATGGTTGGAGGGTAGGTCTGACATCATGAGACGTGAATGATTCAAGTTTCGTGCTCGGCCGTGTACGTGACGTAGGTCGTCCTGTTACGCGTGCTTTCCATTGTGACTCATGCTGTTGTGTTGGTAGCATCCTTTGCAAGCGAAGTAAACCTCACAGAAAGTTTGAAAGCAATTCGAGCAGTTGGATGAGTTTGAGAGAGGTTGCATCATAGATCTCCGGGAAGCTAAAGGGTCTTATCGACGTATTGCGCTGTGCAACTATTTTTTTGATGAAGAATGTATGTGTGTGCGTGTGTGTACACAATACAACCAAACACAAGTGTAACTCTTACAGAATTTTAACTAATCATCAAATACGTGAAAACAAATTTCACCACCTATGTACCCAATTCCTAACCCTTAGAAAATCAATGAAACAAAGATACCTGCTCCTGAGCACGATTAAGCATACACATGGCATTGATGTCAAATGGGTTCTCCGCCAGTCTCTTCTGGGCTACTGCCCTTTCACTGACCGCCAGGGTGATGTCTACCGGCTAAAGTCAAAGAACAAATGTTTCAATTTGCACAGAACCTGCTTAATTTAATATAGCACTTTTATGTTAACAGTGGGAACTAACCTGTGAAGGTGCCTCAGGAAAAACACTGTCGTTATTCTTGCTCTGATCCTCAGCCCCCGCAGATGCTGATGAAGACCCTGCCTTCTCATTCTTTTTGTCCACCGGCACCCATTCCCCATACGCTCCATCTCCTTCCTTCTTGCGGTGCTGTGAACCTGAAGACACTGGGAACTCCTTTGCAAAAGCAGCCTCTGATCTTACGGCTGGTTTCACCAAGGGATTCTGAAGGAAGGGGACAGGACATGGCGGCACAGAGGAGGAAGAGAATTACTGCAAAACCAGGAAAAGAAAGAAACGTATTCAGTCAAATGAATGGTTGGGGAGTAGCTGTTTGCATACCGTAAAATCAGTGTATATGGTCTATACAAAGAGACAAAAAGTAATCTTAGCCTGTAACAGTTTACTCTCAACCATTCATAAAGTTGAGTACATTTCGGCTTCTACACCTCAAACCACAAAATGGCCCAGCCAAGTCAGCTAAAAACAACTGTTTGCTTTCGCAGAAATCAAATATGAATAGTCAGTTACAAAGACTGACCAAAGGCATTGTATGAAACTGCCTTTTCTACCCATAACCATAAATATGAATATTTGTATCTTAATTTGTACATTCTTAAAAGGTTTGTATGTAAATTGTTCATCTGCATATAAGCTATAAAGTTAAACTGTCCATCCATCTATCTATGGTCGAGTGAGATACATACACCGAGACTGAAGGTGATGCCCTTATTCTCCTTAAGGGCAACGCCTCCAAACGGCTTTTCATCTTCCTCGTCGTCTGACACATGTGGTTTTGCAATGGCCATCTCTTCTTTACTCTCTGCAATTTTCTTGCATTTCTGAAGGGAAAGACAAATTTATATATTTCAATGTTATTTTAGCATGAAAAAATGAAAGAATACATTGCAAATCAAATAAATAATCTTTCAAGGATGTCAGCACTTACTTCTGTTAGCTCCTTGATAGTATAGCTGTTTGCTTGCTTTGTCACTTTTCTTTTAGCTTCCTCAATAGAAGCCAGATTTGGTGTGGCTGAAGGTGGAGGCTTGTTGGTGATTGTGGGCAAGGGGGCCAACTGTGGCATGGCAGCAAGGGCTCCCATGCTGGACAGAGCAGCAGTCATAGTGGCAGCAGTCATGCTAGCCATAGCAGCATTCATGGACAAATTTGACATCCCTTGTAAACCCATAGGAAGATTAACAGGTAGGGGCAGGGGCAAAGTTAAAGGTGTGGGATTCGGAGCTGGCAAGGGCAGCTGAAGGATGGCTTTGGGTCTAAGGCTCTCTGGAACTGGCATCCCAGCCTTAGCACACATGGCGGCTGCATTAGCCTTGGCAATTTCAAGCAGCTGGTCTTTATCTGTAAAGAGAAGGAAATGGTGCAAAGCACATTTTAAAAAACAAAACATGTTTACAAAGAAAAGAGGACCAGAGAACACATTCTGCTTTAAGGAAGGACATAATCATTAATTGTTTTTATAAAAGCAAGAGATGCGTTTTAAACTATATTCTAAATGAGTGTGGTCTTAAGGGAAGAAATTTAACCTAACAACGCAAAGCTTGTGAACTGGCATTCAGGCAAACAACATTTAGCATTGAGCCCTCAAGTATTACAAATAATCAGAAATAAAATACAATTGCAATGCTGCTTAAATGCAAGCTTTTCACTCGTAGGTAAGGTGAAAAGTCACACCTGGCTAACTCATTTTATCTATAATTATGAATTTCCCCAGTTGAAAATAGGTCTTAAGAATATGAGAATTAAATATTACAATTTCATATTTCTATTTTTAAGGTTCTGTTCAAGGGCTGCCTGGAAATATGAAATGGAAATATGAAATTGTAATATTTAATTCTTTTAACTCCTCAGAACCATGTTCCAGAACACCTGTTTGGTTATCCGTAGCCTGTTCATTCTGCACCGCATGGGAAGTATGACTTGGTTCCTATCACTGTGTCGGAAAAGAGCAATGTTTAAAAAGCCCTGCTGCCAGCAGAACTGGCTGCCCTCTCATCTAAGTGCACTCAGCAGTTGTGCCTTGATTAAACAGTACTACCCTAAACGCACATTGCCCTCTGTAGGCCTGTGTTCTCACTGTGATATACAGTTTCATACCCTCAGTTATCATATGGGCAAGCTTGAAACACCAGAAACTGAGAACCTTTAGGTAAACATTAAAGTAGATGTGCTTTCTTACCAAGTTCAGTAAGTCGTGGAGGCGTCTTGCTGGTGCTGCGTCGAGTCCGAGAGGTCGATCTTTTCTTACGCAAAATGAGGACAGGGGAATGGCTTGGTTCTCTCTTCCACCGATCACGCTGACTAAACATTCTGTTCCTGAAACCCCCTCTTCTTCGACGAGAGCCAGATCTAGATCTTCTAGACCGAGAGCGTGATCTACGTCTTGATCGTGATCGTCTACTTCTATCTGGGGTCCTAGACCTCTTCCTTCGATCTGGCGAATGGGACTTTGACCTTGTCCTTTTTGGCGACCTGGATTTAGAATGCCTAGCGCGTGTCCTGGATTTAGATCTTTTCCTACGTGAAGGTGATGATCTGGATGTCTTCCTGCTGTTCTTGGAAGATGATCTAGACCGCCTTTGTTTTCCAGCAGATCTGGATCTAGATCTTTTTCTTGAGGCCGATTTTGAGCACCTTTGAGGAGATGAAGACGTGGACTTTGACCTGGACTTGGAATGTTTAACTACGTGAGTGTCTTTCAGTTGTACCACAGCAACTTCCTCTCTCTTTTTAGTCCTGAGAACATCTCCCAGATCTTCAGACCCACCTGAGGTATCTGCAGGAATGTCTTTCACATCCAAAGGCAGCTCAGGTGTAATGCACTTCACTGAAGGCTTGGTCTGAGAAGAGCCAGAAATTACAGCAGAACTGTTATCCAAGAAAGGAACTGGTCGCCATGAACCCTTAACTTGGCCATCACTGATGGTGCTATCTTTGACAATGCTGGTAGAACTTGTTGTCAGTGCCTGACTTTTATCTTTGTCCACATTTTTCGTACCAACTGCCACTGGACTACTAAACTCGCTCTTCAATTCTAAATCTGTATCTTTCTTTTGTGTCTCACTGTCGGTTTGCTTATCTTTTGAAAAAGACCTCGATTTTGATCGGGACTCCGTAGAACGTCTTGCCCGTGTTTGAGACCTAGACCTAGAATGCCTAGAACAGTGACGTGAAACAGACCTAGATTTTGATCGAGATCTCCTGTTCTTCTTTAAGATTACAGTAGTCCTTGATCTACTTCGTCTAGACCTTGACCTGGACCTTGAATGTCTGCTTCTCCTGGCTGAATGAGATCTAGACCGTCTGCTGTATCTTGGTGATCTTGACCTGGATCTACTTCTCTGTCTCTGCTGTGGAGATTTCCTTCTGGGACTTTTCCTTGATTGAGACTTTGACTTGGATCTCTGGGATCGTCTGGATGACTGGGATCTTGATCTGTGCCTTGATTTTCGTTTGCTTGATCTTGAAGGGGAGCACCGTGTTCTCAAGCTCCTTTCTTGTCTGGATGTCCTAGAGTGACTAGAACTCCTTTTTCTTTTACTCCCTCCATCAAGTTTTCTGTTTTTGTCAGTATTAGTGTCCAGGTTAGGAATAATGTCAGGTAATTCTTGAGAAATATTAAAATGACCGCCATCAATAAGTTCGGACTTTGACTCTCCAGTTGAAGATTTCACAGTTTTACTATACGGTTTTGTTTCAAAATCAGACTCTGATTCAGATGCAGAAGAGCTTCCAGACCGTGAGCCAGACTTTTTTCCTTTGTCACTTTCTTTACGTTTCTTCTTTTTCTTTCTTTTCTTCTTCTTCACACTATAAAAACAATTGAGCATTTAAGAATACATGCAATTTAAGGCTTATGTTTCAAAACACACTAACGGCTAAACATTATTTTATACAAAATAAACACTGGAAGAGAAACCTATGAACTTGATCAGCCATAACATTAAAACAACCTTAACATATCTACATCCCATTTTATCGGCTCCACTAGGTACACCACATATGTGTACCTTGTAGTCCATCTGTTTCTCTGTATACTTTGTTAGCCCCCCATCACCTTTGTTCCCCTCAATGTTCAGGACCCCCACAGGACCACCACAGAGCAGGTATTGTGTGGGCGGTGGATCATTCTCAGACCTGCAGTAACAATGATGTGACGGTATTGTGTTAGTGTGTGTTGTGCTGGTGTGAGTGGAGTTTTTAAACACCTCAGTGTCACTGCTGGACTGAGAATAGTCCACCAACAGCGATCACCAACACAAACTATGGAGCAGCAGGTGAGCTATTGCCTCTGGCTTTACATCTACAAGGTGGACCAGCAAGGTAGTAGAATCTAACAAGAGTGGACAGTGAGTGGACACAGTGTTTAAAAACTCCAGCAGCACTGCTGTGTCAGATCCACTCACACTAGCACAACACACACCAACACACCACCACCATGCAGTGTTAAAAATAATAACTGCTCTGCGGTGGTCCTGTGGGGGTCTTGACTATTAAAGAACAGGGTAAGAGGGGGACAACAAAGTATACAGAGAATCAGGACTACAGTCTGTAAATCTATCAATTATTGAAAGGAACAATCAATTATTCAGATTATAAAAATTGCTCTGTGATGTAATAAAACTTTAAATTTTGGTTGTTTTATGCATTTTGTAACTACCAGTAAGGATGAATACCTTATTCACAAGACACTGTTTGTAGTGAATTTACCGCTAATCCAACAGATATATAAAACTCCAATATCTTTTTCCTGTCAAAATTTAAAACCAAGGATGTGCAAAGTAGCAGCGATAAAACAACAATAAAAAGTAAATAACTTACCCTCAAAGTTACCCATAACAGACTACTGTCATACTTCTGCATTTGCAACTTCTGAAGAGTAAATAGCAGTGCTAAACATCTTCTGGTCATATTGTAAACACTGGCTGTGACTACTGCCCATTCTTAAATACCAGTTATACCAGTTAACTCAATTAAACAGACACACCATAGTTTCCACTCCATCAAACTTAAACATGTTCAACTTCAGCAGAAACACTCCACTTGTCGTGTGTGTTTTTTAACTAGGTAACCCATCAAAATGAGGGTAAACTGAACCGGAAGGCAGGGCTGAATGGTGGGATTTAGATTTACTCATGTTTAAAAATGCTTGCATGTTAAACTCCAAGATAAACATTATTACACTAGCCTGTGTACCATTCTGGAAACTGGAAACATAAAAATATCAGTGGAGGTTATAAATGTGTCATACCTTCCTATTTCTCTATCTGATTCTGTATCTGAGCTGCACTCCTTCTCCTCTTTACGTTTCTTCCTCTTCTTTTTGCTTTTGTGTTTTTTGTGCTTTTTAGATTTCTTGTGTTTAGTATTGAATTCATCTTTGGCACTATTGTCCTGGGAGATAGGATTTGTGACTTTATCTGAAAAGAGAACAGAAAGAAAGAAAGTCATCTTACATCAGCGTTTCTGTTTAGTAAAACTGTCTGAGGAAGACACTGCAGACTCACCTGTCAATTTATGAACTGTTTCCACAGGAGGTGCTTCTTTATTTATTCCTGTCCCTTGGTCAGAGAGTGGCTCTCCTTCATTAGAACCCTCCTGGTCCATACGACTGAACAAAGCAAAAAATAATAATGACATATTACCTGACAGTCATTTACTTTCTAATGGGAAATGACTATTTCACACCCACTTGTTTCACCCAGCATGCAGATGATGGGACTACAGAGTATACAGAGTTAGACAGTTGCAGTATTCAGCAACCCTGCTAGCAAACAGAATGGCCACTGTATATCTTCACTGCACTATCATCAAACAATTCTATATAAACAGCAGGACTGTAAAGGTGTTTCTTCATAAAAATCTTATAATGTATTTGTATACTATTGGCTAACACTACAGTGTGTGTCGTTGTGTTTAATCAAGGCAATAACTACTTTGCCCAAATGGTGTCAGTCATTCACAGTTTGAAAGGAAAGGAAAACTATTTATTCTTTACAGCAGCCAGCTTGTGGACATTTAATCTGACTGCTTGCTGCAATGTTTTCACTTAAACTGACCTTAAGAACATGAGCCACACTTCAAATACGAATCGATGTAACAAATTTGTACTTATGTGTTGGTAATAAATAGGGAATATTTCAATATTTAAATGCAAGCTTGCTACAACTTTGCAACGTCAACTCTACAGCAGTCTGAAAACTGTAACCTTGCAAATGACTTTCTGAGCTACAGAGCTAACAGCAGAAACCTTACTTTAAATAAAATAAAAAAAACAAGTTAAACTGGCATCACGTCTAAATCAACCCCACTAAACAGTCCATTTCCAGCCAAGTTTCATCATCATGTGCATTTTAGCTTTATATTCTTGGCTCTGACGTTAGCTGGCTACAAATGGGTAACCAGCTGAGTAAAGAATCAAGTAAGCTAGGTAGGGTAGGCAAAACCTGAGCACTGGGGTCGGGGTCACATTAAATGATCTTCGTACTTTAACACTTTAATACCGGTGCAACTGTTTGCGTCGGCTGGATCTCAGACTGACTGCTGTTGGAGCGATTAAACATGTAGCGTGCTGTGCAGTTTAGATTATGCTAGCTACCATTAGCCATCAAAACAAACTCTGGTAAAAGAGAGCAACTCAGTATTCAGTAGTACAGACATATTTTATAATACTCTCCATGTTCATTCACGCCTCCACCGCGCCAACACCGTTTAAAAGCTGTCGTTTATCCAGTTGGAAAGCGAATTTACAGCCTAAATTGCATTCGGTCAGGCAGCTAGCTAACAAGCTAAAGCTTGTTTGTTAGCCCGGCCAGCCGGCTGTTGGTAACGTTGCCAAACCAAAGCTCACGGTGGGTAACAAAGCAGCCTACTAATGTTCCATGTCAGAATAGCCCAAATCACCTCTTATCCTGACTTTCATCCTCGATTTCTTTTATTTTATTCATTACAAAGTCCCGAAAAATTTGTTCAATGTTCGTCGCCATCACGGTCAGAGTCGCTTGGACGCACGGTGTGATACCCAACCTCACATCTCCGTCCTGATTTCACTTTCTTAAGGACCCTCGAGCACTGTTGCCTTCGCCTGATTAAAAATAAAATCCACTCGCTACTATCGGCTAACGAAGTCAGTAACCGTACAGTATGAGATGCAAATATTGAAACTGGAAGGCATTCAATATTGTACTGTACTTTCTCCAGATTTAACTTGTTTAATTATTAAATGATGTAAAAAGAAAATCTACTTTTGTGTTGTTTGTTAATATACATTATGTCGAGAGGAAAGCCTAAAGTAAGATTCCTTCACAGTGAATTGGACTGTCTGTTGTCTTCATCTGTTGCTTCACAGCAAGTAGGGATCGGGTTCAGTTCACATTTACATTGCATTTAAGGCATTTAGCAGACACTCTTATCCAGAGTGACTTACAGCCGTGCTTAGTGTTTCATTGGAGAACGTTTCCTAGCTAGTACAACAAGCATATTTGCCAGTTGTGCTAAAACAGTGGAATTTAACCCATCAGTAAAACACCCACATACACTCCCTAGTGAATACACACTAGGGAGCAGTGAGTACACATGCCTGGAGTAGTGGGCATCCCTATCCACGGCACCCGAGGAGCAGTTGGGGGTTGGGTGCCTTGCTCAAGGGCACCTTAGTCACATCCTTTGGTTCAGAGAATTGAACCAATGATCATCTGGTCACAAGACTGCTTACTTAACCTCCAGTCCACAGCTACCCCCACAGCTGGGGCATCCAGGGATGGGCAGATAGATAACTAAATATTGATATTTCTGATCCTGACATTTACTTTTAAGACTCTATTCTTGTACAAAAATAACGTAACAATAATATTTTATAAACAAATTTGTTTAGTTGTATAGTAGGACGGGTGTGTATCCTATTTCTCAATGAAAATAATCAAAATGCTGCTGTAAGTGATGTAGTAGATGAACTACTTTTCCTTCTGCCTTCTTGCTTTAAGGCTGGTGAGTAAGAAGCTCCTTTAAACGCAATGTACAAAAGTGACACTGAACTGTGCATTTTTAAGGGGTAGACTTCTCTGAGTGAATTATAAGACTCAAGCAAAAGTTTGCATGTTCTCCCCAGGCCTGAGTGGGTTTCCTCCCAATGCTCCTGTTTGCTTCCACAGTCCAAAGACATGCAGTCAGGGAATTTGGAGATGACAAATTGCCCCTAGACGTGAGTGTATGAGTAATGTGTATGTCTGTGTTTCTGCACTTATGCATTGGTGGCCCGTCTAGGGTGTTTTCTGCCTTCCGCCCACTGAACGCCAAGATAGGCTCCAGCACCTCCTACAACTCGGAAGGATTAAGCGGTTCAGAAGATTAGTGAGAAAAAGATTCATTTATGATGCAGTTTACTATGAATCAACAATGAATGTACTGCTTGCAATCTTGCAATATCGAGATCCTAAAATCAAAATGTTTCGGGGCAAACAATAATTCTTGCAATTGTTACTTTCTAATGAATATATAAATTTTCTATTAGATATATGGATGTATTTCACTGAAAAACTCATTACCCTCTTATACACATGAAAAGAAAAAAATCTGGATGCTAAGCGAGCCATATACTGCCAGTAGCATTAGCTGTTACTGGTTTAATATGATGTAGAAATCACTTTTAGTCATGCAATTGTAGAATACAGATGCATCTGCAACATTATTGTGGTATAATGCGCTTGTTTGGCAGAGAATTTAACATACAGCAATGTTTTAAAAAAATATTCAATTTACTCACTCATGTTATATTAGAAGTTTAAGAATTAGTTACATCTGCTTTTTTAAAAAAACTCTTACTATACTATAAGCCCTATACGGCCTAGCTGCTTGCCTGCTTCTGCTTACTGCTGTACTCATTGCTTTGGCATAGGTCAGATGCCTAGCTGTAAGGCCTATACTGCTAACTCACACTTCAGCTGAGGCTTAAAGCCTTTTCCCAAACCTACTATGACATGATCCAAGTACGTCAGAAGCTGAAAGCTTAGCGCTTTACCTAGGTTTTACTTTCTCAGATTTAACTTTATCATAAGTCTGATGGCCCACTCTCCAGCTCCCCTTAGTCACCCAAGCTATATTTGGAGTATAAGAACTAACTATACAGCTACTTTCTTACACTATATCTACACTATAACCATATGGCCTAATCTACTCACTATTCCTTCAGCAGAGGCTTAAGGGCTAGCTGTAAGGCCAATATTGCCAACTCAGCATAACCCTAAAGCCTTGCTTGGAATAGATAGGAATGGATAGGAGGAGGAATACAGGAAATACAGGAAACTGGTGAACTGGTGAACTTTGTTGAATGGCGTAAGCGGAACCAGCTGCAACTAAACATCAGTAAAACTAAAGAGATGGTGGCAGTCCAGACCTGCTTTGTCACCAACCACCATTAATGGAGCAGATGTGCAACAAACTGGACTAGAGCTGTAGTACATATGCTGTGTATAAGAAAGGCCAGGGTCGCCTGTACTTCCTGAAGTCTGCTGGGCAACAGCATTAACCTAAGTACTGAACAAACTGAACAAACTTATCCGGCTGGCTCTGTTATAGGAGCTAAACTGAGTTCTCTGGAGGTGCATACCGTACTCACACCTGCTTAGGTCTATACTAATTGGGTGTTAATATACATTGTTCCATTTAATGCCTGCTTTCATATACAGCTTAAATATGAAACATAAATACAACAAATCTATCTTATATGCCTAGGTACATATAGATATTATCTATCTTAATCTTAGTACTCCAAAGCCTGCCAATATGCAGATTCTCTAACTTCATAAACCTAATGGCTTGTTCATTACACCCTGTCACTCATCCTCAGTTCATCATCTTATACATGGCCTTTATCTAAACCCATGTAAGCCTCTCCTTGCACTAAGCGTACTACTTAATGGCACTACAAGCCTCAGGTCTAACTTTAAGCCTCCTTTTGATTACTTCAACTCCATCATGTACATATGACCTGGCTGGAAAATCCTTTTGGCTTAACACCTCCATAAGACCGCCTGTTATGCTCCTTGACAGGACCTAGTTGAAACCAAGACACAGGAGGCGAACCCACACACAGAAGCCACTACAGAAACCAATGACAGAAACTTGTTGCAACGTAGATACTGGCATAATACAAACTAGACTTTTTTTATTATAATGATTATCATTAACATTGTGATTATTGGTGCTAGCAATCAACAGCTTTCTAAGGTAAATTGTCCATAGATTGTCCAGAGCTGTTTCTCTGCTTAGCAAATTGTACGGTCATTATTGTTATCACTAAGAGTAGTATTTGTCCCCATCGGCGTTGTTAGGCCTTAAATGTCATTTAGCTCCCTTCCTAACTAAACGTACGTTGCGTGCTCAAATAATCTGTTTATTCTCATTCACAACATACTGCGATAGCACTGTGTGACCTGGGGGAGGCGCTACTGCTGCTCTATCCCAAGGCTGCCTCTGACCCATCGTGACAAGTAGAAACGCTGGCTCGTCCAATCTTAGCAGACCTAAGCTGTAAGCCAAACATATCAGACCTGGGGGAGGGTCTTATTTCTACTCGCTCTCGTTGGTCGTCAGCTGCAGGTGTGACTGGATTTTGGCTAAAAGCTCGTCAAAATAATCATTAGACCTTCTTCAAATCCGTAATATAGAGAGTGAAACAGAGAGTAGTTATAGAGTGAATATATCCACATACAATGTGGATTTGTGGTACGTTATGATCAGTATAGCGGATATTCACCTTATTTCGCCACGCCCACTTTCAAGAGTTTGTTTCTTCCGCCTTTGTGTTAGAACTTCCGGTCAGCTACTTGGCCAGCTAGTTAGTAGTTCCGTTTGATCAGCAACAATAAGCATCGGATTTTACCCGGAAGTATTTATTATTTATATTTTCCCCCAGTAGTTCCATTTCAAAATAAAGGCATTCTTAAAGTGGCATATCTGGTGAAATATTTAGTGAATATAACACGGTTGTAGTATTTATGAGTGATTTAAAAATTTCACAAAAAGAGCAGGCATGTCACAATTTATTCGTTTAAGTTGGCAAGCCCCTGTCAAAATCAACTTTTTTAATCCACTTCATGTATTCAATTTTAAATCCTGATGCAGACATACTTTAGGCCTGTCTGAGGGCACTGATGTGGTAAGTTTCATTGCTAGCTAGCCAGAACACTGCCACACATTTAGGAGTCACTAATACTATGGGTGAAACATGCCTAAAATAAATTATTTAATTAATGAATTATTAAGATTGCATTCATCTTAAAAAACACGCACACAGTTTTAATTGGCTGCTGCCCAAACTATACATTGTGTCAACATAAACCCATAATCAAATGGAATCATCAGACCCTTCTCTGTCACTCATACTATGGGCAGGACATGCCTTAAAATTACATTGCAGTCACATGAATAAAGGATGGACATTGGACATTGGGCAGGAGGCAGTTAAAACTATGTCCATCCTTTCTTAATAGTAATGCAATGGGCCGTAAGGCATGTCTTGCCCACAGTATGAGGGACTCCTACATGTGCAGCAACACTTGTTTGGTATCAGACTCAAGAGTAGGGTCNTGAAACAGAGAGTAGTTATAGAGTGAATATATCCACATACAATGTGGATTTGTGGTACGTTATGATCAGTATAGCGGATATTCACCTTATTTCGCCACGCCCACTTTCAAGAGTTTGTTTCTTCCGCCTTTGTGTTAGAACTTCCGGTCAGCTACTTGGCTAGCTAGTTAGTAGTTCCGTTTGATCAGCAACAATAAGCATCGGATTTTACCCGGAAGTATTTATTATTTATATTTTCCCCCAGTAGTTCCATTTCAAAATAAAGGCATTCTTAAAGTGGCATATCTGGTGAAATATTTAGTGAATATAACACGGTTGTAGTATTTATGAGTGATTTAAAAATTTCACAAAAAGAGCAGGCATGTCACAATTTATTCGTTTAAGTTGGCAAGCCCCTGTCAAAATCAACTTTTTTAATCCACTTCATGTATTCAATTTTAAATCCTGATGCAGACATACTTTAGGCCTGTCTGAGGGCACTGATGTGGTAAGTTTCATTGCTAGCTAGCCAGAACACTGCCACACATTTAGGAGTCACTAATACTATGGGTGAAACATGCCTAAAATAAATTATTTAATTAATGAATTATTAAGATTGCATTCATCTTAAAAAACACGCACACAGTTTTAATTGGCTGCTGCCCAAACTATACATTGTGTCAACATAAACCCATAATCAAATGGAATCATCAGACCCTTCTCTGTCACTCATACTATGGGCAGGACATGCCTTAAAATTACATTGCAGTCACATGAATAAAGGATGGACATTGGACATTGGGCAGGAGGCAGTTAAAACTATGTCCATCCTTTCTTAATAGTAATGCAATGGGCCGTAAGGCATGTCTTGCCCACAGTATGAGGGACTCCTACATGTGCAGCAACACTTGTTTGGTATCAGACTCAAGAGTAGGGTCTGATGATTCCATTTGACTATGGGTTTATGTGACACAATGTATAGTTTGGGCAGTAGGCCCTTTAAACTGTGTCCATCCTTTATTAATATTCATGCAATGGGCCATAAGGCATGTCTTGCCCACAGTATGAGGGACTCCTACACGTGCAGTGATGCTTGTTTGGTACCAGGCTCAATGTTTTCTGACAGAGGAGGGTCTGATGATTCCATTTGACTATAGGTTTGTATTGACACAATGTATAGTTTAGGCTGCAGGGAAATAAACCTCTGTCTGTCCTTTATCAATGTTTAATGGGCCAAAAGATATTTTACACCCATAGTATAAATGACTCCTATATACTTCACATTAATAAAACAAAGTGTTTTAGAACATTTTGGAATATTATATACTACGCATTTTCATAAACACTAACTAAGGCTTTTATTTTGAAAAACACATTTACGGTTGCCTTCCAACTAAGCTCGGTAGTGTTGTTGTCTTCACACAGCTGTAACTAGTTAGACAAATTAACAACAACAACAACAAACAAAATGAACAAAGTTACATGGAAGGAGACCAAAGAAGCAATAAGGAGCTCGAATGGGACAACATTACCTCATCCAAGGGTCATTACAGAGTGCGTGGATGAGATGAAAAAGTGGCCTGTAGCTCTTAGGTTAACGTCTTACCTGACAGCCTCACAAGCACCCGACGTGTCCGCTTCACCGGAGCGTCATAACCGAGCCATTTCTCTGGGTAAAGATGTTTTGGTGTCGGCTTACCTTTCACAAAATGGCAAGAGCAGACGTACGGACGTTCGGGTGGATGTTTTGAATTTAGCGCTCTCAACCACAGACGCAGGTCCTCTTTGGAAGGCTGTGGAGGTAAGTTATATGGTGCCTCACAACACTCTGATCGTTTTTTGTTGTGTTCGTAAAACAGCTGTTCAAGCGAAATACTCATCTTCTTTCAATTACTGTGACACCCTCTAACTGAGCATACCATACTACTCATATTGTATGTTTGTTATCGCTGTGGTCGTACGCGATAACAGCGGATCAGCAGCCGCACCGGAAGTTCTAACACAAAGTAAACAAATATGGCCCCTCCCTTGTTGCCATGCAAAATAGCGTGAATAGCTGTTTGTGTTTTATGATGGCAGTGTAGATCTATCCTTCACTGCCTTATACATCCCATAATATTCTGCCAGCGCTGATTAGCTTAGAGATAAAGAAGTCTTTACACAGTGGACACTGCTGCCTACTAAGGAGACAGCTCAGGCAGCGAGGCATCGAGACAGCTGCCTTCGGTCGGACACAGCCGCAATTTACGTGCGGTAGAGCTAACATTAGCTAGCTGACAAGCCAGGAAGTTTAACTTCACTTCATTCTGAGAGTAAGTGAGTGTGAACGAGGGGAGATAGAAGAACATTGTTTACAGTTCTTTATGTATATATACATATATATGTTTGCAAACAATGTTAGCAGTATATGCCATACATTGGTGTTTACATCAAGTTAGTGTCAGTGAAAAGGTCATGTAGTGTTGATATATCCCTCAGTTCTTCAACTTGTTAAAGAAAATTGAACTGATGACTTGGTCAAAGACCAGTTAAATGGTTGTTAGAACAATGTAGTTAAACAATATAATGATATAATATAAAACAGATAGATGTCTCACAATTTCCTTGAGTTCTTGTAAATCTGAGTATAATAATGTAATGTAATACTAAATACAGGAAGAGAATGAGGGAGAGAAAGAAGCTTAAGGAGGATGACTGTTTAGCCAAATAGTTGTTGTTATTACCCTGAATGTTCACGATAAACAATCTGGGGCCGTTAAATTCTCCTGAGGGACCATGCCCAAGACCCCCCAGTGCTGGCTTAACCCCCTTGTCCATTAACGTCTAGTGACGCTCATGTTTGTCCGACCCTTTTGGGTTTAATGTTGAATACCGTGCACAGTGTTTCTGGGGACAGGCGTCTTCATTAAGCACATGTGAAGTTTTCTTTCTTAAATCTGCTTCTCCACTAGCGCAGCCCTACCTCTTCACATTTTACATAATGCTCATAATGCTAGTCACCTACTCATACTACATGTTTGATTCTCAAGCTGTTGCCTTAAAACCTGTTTGTGTCCATTCTAAAATTGTTATTTTTCCCTTTACTTTTCCCTTTACTTCTGTATATGATCCTTATCTGCCACTAGATGTCGCGCTAGAGCACCATCTTCTCAAACCAAAACGAATGCTTCTTATTCAGCCACCCTCTTTCCTTCAGCCATGCCTCCTGCATCCCAGAAATTTGAGAACTGTGAATTTCCCAGATCCTCTAGGACCCCTTAGCACCATGCATATATGCATTATCAGTTCCACTAGTTCAGTAGACCCCTCTTAATTATTTGGCCAAAGTCATTTCTAATTTGAAGGTATCTACATATAAGTCCTTGTTCTCCAATTAAAAAAAAATATTTTGATGTTTGGAAACTAATAATTTTGCCTCCATGTATCATAGTAAGTCATATGATCCTTGTGCTAGGATTTTAATACAATCTACCACATCATTTTATTTTATAATACTTTTCCACATACTCAATAGGTGAATTTTACCCATGACTTATTCATTTCATTTATGTTTGACTATATCTTTCTATATGCTTTCATAGGAATATTGTATAGTGCAGCTGTCCCCGTTTTCATTGATTCTGATAGCAGCACATTACTGTAATTTTGCTGCCTGGTAGTAATCTCTTAACGGTGCAGTTAAAAAAAATGGCTTTTTCCACTTGTCAGATAAATTGTGAGAGCATTTTGTCCCATTCTATAAAATGTTTATGTTCCATATTGTGGTAGTATGTGCCTTTAGTGAGATTAAATAATTATTATTTGATTATTGTTATAATTCTGCACAAGTTCACAGTATGTTTCTTTCTTGTTAATAAGTCCACCACATTATAATATTATATACAGGTAACCTTGTGACTTGTTTATTCATTCACATTCATTTGTTTGTTTGTTGGAGCTTTCTACATACACATGAATTATGCAAGCCATGGCAAACATTTGAGAATAAACTGCACCTCATTTAAAATACAGTAATAGACTTGATTTGCAAATACTGTCTAGCATGGCTACACAGTTTAATTCACATGTTTTGTTTTTGCAGGACATTTTTGTATTCAGAACTCACTACTGGATATGTCAAACATACAGACATACAAAGACTGCAGTTCAGAAGTGTTTATTGCTGTTAAAAGATGGACTATGTATGTAGACGAATGCATTTATTACATCAGCAAAAATGTAACAACTTATGTTACTTATTTTACGAGTTATTTTACCTGCAGTCTAGTCCAAAAACTATTTATATTTAAAGTGGATCCAATTATGTGAAGCCACTTTGAATCCAAGCATAGACAAAATGCATATTCTGCTTAATAAGAACGAATTCAAAACATTTTCTTGACAGTCAAATTCTGTAGAGACGACAGATGGATAATTATGCCACCACAGGGTATGAGCAAATTGATGCTCTCTTCAGGCCACAGTCTACAGCTGTCCACCAGCTCTCATCTATTGTGTATAGAGAAAAAGAAACAGAGAGAAAAGGGATGAAGACAGAAATCAAAGTTGTTTGAAATATAGTCCTTTCTGTCCAATAATTGTAGATGGCTATCTTACACAACACATCAGTTGTTCAAAGTTGACATTTCACATTACTGATAAGATCAGGACAGTTGGGTAAGCTGTTTTACAATCTCTCTGATCCGTGGCCTACTTATTATCTTATTATATGGGCTACTTGTAGGACTCAGCAAATTACCAGGTACAGACCTAACTGATAAGAGTGTCTGGAGATTGAAAGATCACTGGGCATATTCTTTAATACCACATATTATGTTTGAATACTGGAGGATCAGACAATAAAACTCTTACCCATTCTGAATATCTCCACACAGAGCTGTTTCTGCTCCAGTGTTTTGGGGTGACCTGGCATCCAGTCGCTATACCCCCAGCTGGACCCATCGATCCACTCAAACTCGTTATTCTGAGAGAAATCACAGCTTTATTGCAATGTTTGTGTTAAGGAACAGTGTTGACAAAGTATTAAAGTCTGTATGTTGCATGTGTTATTAAAAAGTCAGCATAATTAGTCCTGTTTAAATGTTTTCACTGCACTAGAGTATAGGAAATGCTGGCTTTTTTTATGATACTGTTTTTAAAGCGACCCTGTGTCAGTTTGGGGGATTTGGAGACCTCTCTGCTGGAAAGGTTTAATTGCATGCAACATGTGGAGGAACAATTCCAAGTTCCAAGGTGTGTAGCTTGCAATAGTCTCTTATCTTCTGTTACATTACTCATCTACAGATATCCAGCCTGCCTCTTAAAGCAACGTCAGCGCAAGGACTATGTGCTGGGAGCTTCCTGAAATGAGTTTCCATAACTAAGCAGTTGGACTCAAGCCTAAAATGCCAATGCCAATGTCCAATGCCAAGTGTTATTATGAAATATAGAAAATCGCTACGTAACTCTGGAGCAACAGAATCATGTTTTCTGGAGTGATCTATCATGTTACACTCATCACAAAGTCTAATGGACAAATCGTTTTTGAGAGTTTGTCAGATACCAGAACACTACCAACTGTAATGCATTGTGCCATGTAAAGTTCGGTGGAGGAGGGATAATGGTCTGAGGCTGTTTTTCACAGTTTGAGTTCAGCACCTTATTTCTAGTGAAGGGGAATGCTCACTAGAAAGATATTTTCCGTTTCCAACTTAGATACAGCTTAGATACAAAGACATTTTAAGCTTCTAGCCTAGGGGCAAAAGTTTGGGGAAGGCTCTTTCCTGTTCCAGCATGAGCTCCATAAAGTTATTGTTTGATGAGTCGTAACAAAAACATACATAGTGCGGCATTGGATGTGTCACTGCTGGTGCTTTTTCTCTGTTTTAACTTTTCAATAAATATTGTGATATTTACTGTGTTTTTAGCAAATGTTTTTATATTATTTTTGTCATATCACTTACACATACACCACTTTTCAACTGTTTAAAACAACTGTCTATGATAATCAAACGATTTATTTAAAGTAATTTTATTAAATGACTCTAATATGATGCTTGTTCTCTGCCACTTTACAGGTTAAATAGTAACTTTAAAGCTTAGTAGGAGCGAAACAATAAGGAATTGTAGACATGTCTAGAATACTGGGCAGAGGTGTAGATGATTCCTTAATGACTGAGAAAATTGATAAAGAATAAATGTGCAGATAATACTGTAAATAGATAGATAACCTAAAAATAAAATATTTAATGAAACCATTAACTTGCGCACAGCATTTCACTCCACTGTCATAACAAAACCGTAACAGAAAAGGACTTCACTTCAATGTAGGTTAATGTAACAGGATTTATAATATGGAATTTTGGAGTTTTCAGATTTTTTTTATCTTTTCATCATGAACTGTTCACATATAAAAGAGTATTTTTTCTATGTTGATATTTCTGATATATGGTATTATAATATAAACTACATAAACTATCATATAATGTATTTACATATCTGTCTCAGCTGCTAACATTATCATTCACCTTCACAGTGCCTCCCAGCCATGTCAAGACTAGGTCACTCTTGGCCCTGGTCACCATAGCGACAAGGTGTACATGTAGGTCAGCACTTGTTACAGAAGCCAAGTGTCCGAGGGAGGAGAGTCGCTTACAGGACGCCTAGGAAGACACGCATAATAAATAGCACACAGATTAATAATTATTGTGTCAGTACTGACACTTAATTGATGCTCTGTGTCACAAGATGTCTGCATCTTGAGGGACAGTAGTTTACCTCTGCTTCACTGAAGGTCAGTAAATCTGGGTTGAAATTATAGCATTTGCCATCAATGACTTCCCCTTGACACGTAGTCACTCCTTTAGCTTTCAAAAACAGAGGCACAGAATATAACCAGCTCCTGCTGATCTAACCCTCAGATGCTGCAGTTATCACCAATTATAACAGAATGGTACAAGTCAGAATTCATTATTTCTCACTCTCACTGAAACAAGCAGAGGCTTGTGTCAGAAATGCTATTATAAACTTTCAATCAATGTCATAATTGTTTTGCTTTGCTTCCTTTCTATTTTACCATACTTAGATACTTTACATACTCAAAGCCTGATGAAAAATGTAAACTGAAAGTATGTGTAATGAATTCCATAACTAAATATGCAGTTACATGTATTATCACATAATCACATTTGAATACAGCAAAATAAGAATAACAAATAATAACTAACAACTGTTGAGTTCGAAAGATTGAAGTCTTTTCTTTGATTCTCAAGAAAGAGATTATCAGCAGTTTATAGTAAATAAACTTGTATGTAAATATCTGTATATAGTATTTGTTGGGTTTCACTGTTTATTAATCAACAAAAAAATATTATTTACATTCAAACATTTTTAAAAATAATGGTACCAAAAAGGGTTCTATGCATGATGTCATAGAACAACAATTTTTGATTCACTAAAGAACCTTTCAGTGGACAGTCTGATTACTGCTATTCATTTTAACCAGCTGTGACAAATTACAGTTACTTTTTTGTGGTGTGCTCAGCAAGTAATACCATTCTATGTATTCTGTTACTACACAACCCTGTTCACGGGCTAGTTCATCTTTAATTGTCCTGTTCTTTTAAAGACTCACATGATGTTGCTCTCCTTTCCATCTCTATGCCAGTGCGAATGTCCACCAGAGTTCTGTGAGAGTTCTCAGTTCCTTGTCTGAACTGGTAATTGGACGGATAGTTATAGACTGAGGAGGAAGAGACACAGGATAGATCCTTAGAACACTTAAAGAGGAATTCCACCAATTTCTCAGAATTTACAGAAACGTACAGAGTCAGCAATGCTCACAGTGGTGGTGATAGGAACCAGACTGGGTATACATGAAATAGTTAAAAATCTAGTGCCTAAAGCCCCTCAAATTTAATGAATTGTTTTAAGATTAGAGTTTAGGCCTAAAACCTAATTTGTTCAGTTTGGAGAAATACATCAGGGCACTGTAAGGACAATAATATAAAGAAATGTAAAGTTTATTTAGCATTTGACATTAAACCACTCTTATATATAACATTGTTCAGTCTCATTGACTAGGTTGTGCATAAATTCTTCTGGATTCTTTGGATCAGTGCCACTTTGTATTTTGTGTTTTTTCTTTTTTGTTTTGTTTTGTTTTTACATCCGCATTGATATGAAAGTACAACCGATCCAAGAGACATTTATTAACCTTTGCTTTTAAAAGACTGCAATTAGAGTTTAAGAATTTCAATAATTAAAGAGAAATGACGATTGTGTTTTTTATACGTACAGCCTGAAACTCGTCTGTTCATCTCACTGACGTGTTCCTTGAGCATGCCCATGTTCAGATCCATCAGCAAACGTCTGGAAGGTTCTGTGCCCTGCCTCCGGAGCTCAGGTGGAACTGCTTTAAGGGCAATGTCTTTAGCAGCACTTTCATCTTTGCTAACATCAGCTCCCTCCTTATCCTTCATCATCTGTGCTTTTCTCAGCTCCACCAGTTTTACTGGGCTGTGCTCAGTGCCTTGTCTGAATTCATAGTCTGGAGGAATAATGACACAAAACAATCAGTGCAAGTCCGGCAACAACAAAACTGCCAAGCTAGGAAGCATTCTTAAGCATTAGCCTTCACCATAGTAAGGTTGATAACCACTAACTAGCCAACTAACCTATTAGCCTGCTTATAAACACAGACTAGCTTACGGTCTATTACTGCCAACGTCAAGGTTTACCTAGCTGTATACGCTAGCTATATAAGTAGAAGCCTAGACTAGTAGCTAGCTCAACAAAATTACATTCCTACAGTCAAGAGAATCAGTGGAGCAAAAACAGTCTGACTTGTAAGATTGGAGATGCAGCTCCATGTGTGATGAAATAAAATAATCTTTTTGTTGTTTGTTACAGGTTATACTTGCTGGAACCCAACAGCCCAGTCAGCTTGGATGTTGCTTTGCCAACTACAGAGACAATTAACATCAGTGGAGCAAGTTTTGCCATGATTGAACCAAAAATTAAGAAAAATAATTACTTTTTTTGGCATCTTAAAAATTGCGTTTGGTGCATGAGTGGTAATGTAACGGTGCTAGTAATCACCCTGCTTTCATAACATGCTAATAATTTGATTACTGCTCTTCGTTTTAACCAGCTGTGACAAATTACAGTTACCTTTTTGTGGTGTGCTCGGCAGGTAATACCATTCTATGTATTCTGTTACTACACAACCCTGTTCATAGCTTAATTGTTCTGTTCTTTTAAAGACTCACATGGTATTGCTCTCCTTTCCATCTCTGGAAGGTGAGTGAGCTCTATGCCGGTCCGAATGTCCACCAGAGTTCTGTGAGAGTTCTCAGTTCCTTGTCTGTACAGGTAATTGGACGGATAGTTATAGACTGAGGAGGAAGAGACACAGGATAGATCCTTAGTACAACACTGAAAGAGGAATTCCACCAATTTCTCAGAATTTCTTACAGAAACGTACAGAGTTAGAAATGCTCACAGTGATGGTGATAGGAACCAGAAATCCAAAGGGTGTAATGCCTCTAAAACCCTCCTCACGGGAAGTTATACATGGAATAGTTACAAATATGCTGCCTAAAACCCCTTATACTCAACAAATTGTTTTAAGGTTGGAATTCAGGCTAAAACCTATTTTGCTCTGTTCAAAATTCTCTTACAGGTTAACTGGTGGTTTTGGATAGAACATCAAATGTCTGTATTTGCATTATAGACACTGAGCATTTCACATCAAACCACTCTGAATAACTGTTCAGTGTCAGTGACTCCATTGTGCAGAAATTCTTCCGGATTCTTTGGATTAATGCCACCTTTTTTTTGCCTCCACATTGATATGAAGGTATGAGCGATCTAAAAAGCATTTAGGAACCTTTGCTTTTCAGAGATTTCGATTAGAGTTTAAGAATTTCAATAATTAAAGAAGAATGAAGTATTTTTATACATACAGCCTGAAACTCGTCTGTTCATCTCACTGACGTGTTCCTTGAGCATGCCTGTGTTCAGATCCATCAGGAAACGTCTGGAAGGTTCTGTGCCCTGTCTCCGGAGCTCAGGTGGAACTGGTTTAAGGGCGATGTCTTTAGCAGCAGTTTCATCTTTGCTAACGTCAGCTCCCTCCTTATTCTTCATCATCTGTGCCTTTCTTAGCTCCACCAGTTTTACTGGGCTGTGCTCAGTGCCTTGTCTGAATTCATAGTCTGGAGGAACAATGACATAAAACAGTCAGTTCAAGTCCGGCAACAACAATGATATTTCAAAGGTGACATAACTGTCAAGGCCATGCCAATGGCGTAGTTAGAATTTGCGTCTAGGCCAAGCTAGGAAGCATTATGAAGCATTTGGCATCACTTTAAGTAAAGCTGCCAACCATTAACTAGCCAACTAACCTACTAGCCTACTTGTAAACATCTTCCAGCCTTTACACTACTAGGCTTAGACATCTAGGCCAAATTCTTGTTGAAGATTGCAATTGTTTTTCAATTTTTTTAGTATAGAACGTTGTTATGTTTATCACTGTCAACTTTAATGCTTACCTAGCTGTATACTACATTGATGGAGAGAGTTTTGCAAAAATTGTACAAAACTGCTCTTGTTTTTGCACTACTCTAGCAGATTAGTTAGCCTTTTTGTGGTGTGCTCAGCATGTAATACCATTCTATGTATTCTGTTACTACACAACCCTATTGATAGCTTAGAAGAGCTAATTGTCCTGTTCTTTGAAAGACTCACATGGTATCGCTCTCCTTTCCATCTCTGGAAGGTGAGTAAGCTCTGTGCCAGTGCGAATGTCCACCAGAGTTCTGTGAGAGTTCTCAGTTCCTTGTCTGAACTTGTAATTGGACGGATAGTTATAGACTGAGGAGGAAGAGACACAGGATAGATCCTTAGTACAACACTGAAAGAGTCAGAAATGCTCACAGTGGTGGTGATAGGAACCAGACCAGGTATACATGAAATAGTTCGAAATATATAAACACCTATTTTGTTCACTTCGGAAAGATACATCAGGGCAAAATAGTGCAACGGCCTGATAGTACAACACATGCCCACCACCACTTTTTTTTTTAAACACAGACATTTAATGTAAGTAGTACATTAAATGTCTGTATTGGCATAATAGACATTGCAACCCTGGATCCTATTACCACCATTACAAAGCAATCTGAACTGGTTAGTTTAATGAGCATTTCACATAAAACCACTCTGAATAACTTTGTTCAGTCTCAATGACGCAATTGTGCAGAAATTCTTCTGGATATTTTGGAACAGTACCACTTCAATTGTATTCAAGAAGCAATTAGTAACCTTTGCTTTTAAGAGACTGCAGTTTAAAAATATAAATAATTGAAGAAAAAAATATGAATAATTTTTTATATACATACAGCCTGAAACTCGTCTGTTCATCTCACTGACGTGTTCCTTGAGCATGCCTGTGTTCAGATCCATCAGGAAACGTCTAGAAGGTTCTGTGCCCTGTCTCCTGAGCTCGGGTGGAACTGCTCTAAGACCTGTGTCTTTAGCAGCAGTCTCCCCTTTGCTAACGTCAGCTCCCTCCTTATCCTTCATCATCTGTGCCCTTCTCAGCTCCACCAGTTTTACTGGGCTGTACTCAGTGCCTTGTCTGAATTCATAGTCTGGAGGAGTACGGACACAAAACAAAACAGTCAGTTCAAGTCCGGCACCAACAATGATATTTCAAAGGTGACATACCTGCCAAGGCCATGCTAATGGCGTAGTTAGAATTTGCAGCTAGGTTAAGCTAGGAAGCATTATGAAGCATTTGGCATCTCTATAGTAAAGTTGACAACCACTAACTAGCCAACTAACCTACTAGCCTACCTGTACATGCAGACTAGCTCACTTATAAACACCTTCCAACATTACAGCACAGGCCATAGACATCTAGGCCAAATTCTGGGGCAAATTGTTGAAGACTGCAATGTCATTAGTGTAGACTTTTGTTGTCTTTATCACTGTTAACTTCAATGCTTATCTAGCTGTATAGTATAGCTATACAAGTAAAAGCCAACATTAGTAGCTAACTCAGCATCTGCGACGAGCCAAAATACTTCTTGTGTTGTTTGTTACAAGTTATACTTGCTGAAACCCAACATTTCATACCCAGGTTTTTATAACATACCTATAATCCGATTACTGCTCGTCTTTTTGCACAGCTATAACAGATTACAGTTACCTTTATATGGTATTCTCAGCATGTAATACCATCCCATGTATTCTGTTACTAACACATTTCATCTTTAATTGTTCTGTTCTTTGAAAGACTCACATGGTATTGCTCTCCTTTCCATCTCTGGAAGGTGAGTGAGCTCTATGCCAGTGCGAATGTCCACCAGAGTTCTGTGAGAGTTCTCAGTTCCTTGTCTGTACAGGTAATTGGACGGATAGTTATAGACTGAGGAGGAAGAGACACAGGATAGATCCTTAGTACAACACTGAAAGAGGAATTCCACCAATTTCTCAGAATTTCTTACAGAAACCTACAGAGTCAGAATTGCTCACAGTGGTGGACCAGATGCCTCTAAATGCCTCTAAAATCTCCTTTACAGGAAGTTATACATGACATAGTTACACATATACTGCTCCCTGTCCTTAATAAATTGTATTATGGTTAGAGTTTATTCCTAAAACTCATTTTGCTCTGTTTATCTCTGAAAGATAAATCAGGGCGTTATAAGGCGAAGTAGTACAATGCTCCTGATAGTACAGTATCCTGCACCCTTCCACTGTTTTTTGTCATGACCCTGTTTTTTATTACTACCATTACAAGTTTACACAGAAAGGAGCATTTCACTTCAGACCACTCTGAATGGCTTTGTTTAGTGATATTGACTCAATTGTGCAGAACTTATTCTGAATTCTGTGGCTCAATGCCACTTTGTTGTTGTGCTTTTTTTTACCTCAACATGATATTAAAAGTATAACCAAGCCAAGAAGCATTTAGTAACCTTCGCTTTTGGGAGATTGCATTCAAAGTTTAGAAGTCTCAGAATTCAAGGGAAAAAAAAAAAAAATTATACGTACAGCCTGAAACACGTCTGTTCATCTCACTGACGTGTTCCTTGAGCATGCCTGTGTTCAGATCCATCAGGAAACGTCTGGAAGGTTCTGTGCCCTGTCTGCGCTCCTCAATAGGTGCAGCCTTCTTGTTTGGATTGTCCTGCACTTTTGGTTCATTGTTGGTAGCCAGTACAACCTTCCACTGAGGATCAGCTACAAAGGGCAAAGTAAATATTATTATTCTCCACTTCAGTAGATACACATACCTTGTTGATCAGCAGTTAGAGAGGAGCTCTAGCTCCTCTTTTTAAATGCAGAATATTCATCCTCTAGCTTTTCATCAGTGGTCAGTTTCTTGTTAATGACTAATGAATGGTTAATGAACTGAGAATGATTCACCACCCTAATAATATCTGGTCATTGGTGGTCTGCAAGACACGATGCACTGTAACTAAACCTACCAAGTGCATCTAGGGTGCACTTAGGGTAAGTGTTTGTGATAAAATGGGGGAAAAAGTGTCAATACAAGGTCATAAACTGGCATTCATTGGTGTCCTCTAATAAACTGTGTCTCCTATAAACCAAAGCGTTTTTTTTAGGAAAATAATGCAGACATGTGGTTATAAAAAGGTGCTAGGATACAATACACACCCTTAAACCATGTCAGAATCAATGTCATACAGAAGCAACAACCATGTACAAGTCATTTTAAAAGTACTCACATTCATCTTGGACCAGTTGTGGGGCTTTAATCATCCGATCACCATGTTGGAGCAGAAGAGCATTCTTTCGCAAAGGTCTGGCTTGAAGGCCTACAAACATATAGAATGGTCATTTAAAAGTATATCAGCATTTCACCCTTATTTATTTATTTATTTATTTATTGTTTGTTTGTTTGTTTGTAATTGCATTCTGTGTTAAGGAGAAGCGCAAAGAAAATCAAATGGTGTTTGTTTTGCAACAGTGAAACACCACACAAGCACTAGTACTACCAAGTACTAGAACATTCAACATATTATCATTACATTAACATTAATTACATTAACATTCATTAACATTATCAATGGATGGAAAATAGGATGCTAAATAAAGCTATCTCTATATTGTAATAGAATACATGTATTTGTTTGTGTTCTACATTTAATGCATCCATACATACATACATATTTACTTTATCTGCACTGTACCATAAACCATGAACACTCAGATAACCATTTGCATGCTAAAAGATGCTTCAAATGAAAAAAAGGGCCCCTAAATGAATTCTACTGCTGTTAGGATGTCAAGTTTACAACAAGAGCAGAACTCATTTTGGCACTGTGCAGAACCATTTTCAAAAAAAGTTCTATATAGAACCATATACAACACATTCTCCATCAATCTGAAGAACCATTTGACCATACCAAGAACCATTTAAGCTTACAAAGGGTACTTTGGGTATTCATTATTCTATATAACACCATTGTTTTTCCTAAAGAACTTTTTTAAAGAGTGTACGATGCTCAAAAGCATCACCTGGGCAGGGGAATTTGAGGAGGGAATTTCAAATACAAAGTCAGTCACTTTCTAATCAAGGAAATAATCAAATAATATCTGATTTATTGTCTTCCTTCAGGGAATGTAGCAGTAAAATCGCACCATATCAGTTATTACAGAAAACAATACATCAGCTCTTATCAAAGCATTATCAATAAGACAAGATAACCTTAAGAGATAATGTGTGAGATGTCACTATGGCAGTGGTCAAGGTTTAGAGTCCTGACCTTGAAAAGTATCAACTAAGGCATTACTACCTTTAAGCAACCTAGTATAACATATACCCAGACACAGTAGATTTATTTGAAATTGCTTGAGCAAACCCAGGTAGAAATATAGAGGGTTCTTACCAGCCAAAGCAAAAAGGAGCAGCACAGCCTTGAGCATGCTGCGCAGAAAGATAACAACACAAATCCAAATACTGTAAACAGCAGAAGAGTAAAAAAAAAAATCAGTCAATACATAAATTCAAAGTTCAATTGTTTAGTTTATTAATTACAATTTCAGATCTTTACTTATGTCTAACTTGTCCATTCGATTTTGTAGTTTTATAACATTGAATTTAATTACATTTTCTTATATTTTTCTAGTTATATTTGGTATATAATGTCTATTACATTACCAAACATTCAAATACAACAAATATAGCAAATAAACATTTTCAAATGTGTAATTACAACTAATGTAACAACTGCATTTTTAATTGCTTGGTTATGTCTAACTTATCTGTTGTATTTTCAGATGTTTAGTTATTTCTAAACTTTCAACTGTATTTTCAAATCTTTGGTTACCTCTAGTTTATCGGTTGCATTTTTAAATATTAAGTAACGGCTAAATTGTCAGTAACCTGTCATTAAAATGTAAAATGTTTTTTTTTCACTTATTAGTAAAAAAAGTAATTACATGTAACCTATCATTACATGTTCAGATATATAGTAACACTTTTCCAGTGCTGTACTTGCCTGCAGTCAGTATGTCAGTCTTCACAGTGTTCTTGCCCACAGTGAACTGGGAGGCTTGAGACGCAGTCAGGTTTAAGTATTAAGTTCTTCTGCTGTGCTTCACTGTTAAGACTGCAGATGATGTGGGATGATGTTTAAAGGAGGAAACAAATAATAAACTGGATCCGCAGAACTTCATCTTATCAGAACATTCCTACACTAAAACATGTCTTATCATGAGAATCATAAATGTTGCCCCACTGCTATTTGGGTGAAATGATCAGTCACTTATTACTAGCTGCTATGAATGTTCAGCTTAGCAAGTATAGTACAAGCTAGTGACTGATTGTTAGTTGTTAGTTTATAGTCAAGTATAATTTTGATTGATTTTCAAATGATGATATACTTATAAGAGAAACTATTTTTATATAGTCCCACTTTAGAGATTTGTATTGGGGTTCATTTTTTTCTGTACTGTTGACTGAAATCTGGACTGCTGGGACACTTCAGTTTGGGCTTTTAGCATTTTATTTTCAAATAGCGGAAAATACAGCCCGACACACAGTTCCTGTGCTGAATAATGCTGCATGCAATAAGAAGGGACTGCAGTTCTCTAAGTTACTTAGTTCTTGAGGAATGTTTGGTTGTTAGGTTTTCACTTATACTCTGTTTGTATGTTTGTTTGTTTTTTGGTTCTTTCTTCTATTCAAGATTTGATCTCACTTAAATAGCAATACTTTCACCTGAGTATGGGTTTAGATTTGTTCCCACATCCTCAGCTTGCTCCTAGTTTCCTTTCCACTGGCCTGTTATCAGAATAACTGGGACGCTGCTGGCTCTCTGTATGTGAAATGAAATGTACCGAGCTGCTAGAGAGCAACGAGGAGCAAAAAGCGGAGTGGCAATCCAAAGGCAATCGTGTTGATGGTCCGCACAACAGCAGCTCTCTTTATATCGAAACATTTGTGTGTAATGGTCACAATAAAAGCAGTTTTTAACACCGTAGAAATGCTTACCTACTAAGATTTTGTAAATCATTTCCTTCAAAATATACTCCATCGATATTATCCAAGAAAAAATGCATAGGGAAAAAAACTGAGGGACCTTCCAAACATTTAAGGGGTTAAGCTATGTTAATAAAATAAATTATTCCAAATGATATATAACTTCAAATAAAGGTCCCTAAATAATACTTGGCAAGACATATAGTTCTATGAACCTCTTCAGGAATGGGGAGCTTTATATCATGCAGTGCTTTTTTGTAATAAAAAGAGTTTGATATACCATGTTAACACTGTTTCCCTCCACAGTCCATACAGTCCATGACTAAGATGCAAAAACAGCCCATTTTGAATTCACTTTCTTGTGATGTCGTGAAAACCAACATTATAGCATCAACTCAGTTCAACTTCTGGGATATTGGTCTGGTTAGTTAGGTAGCAGGGGGGTTATCAATCAGTTTCAGCTGCTTTGGTGTTAATGAAATTAACAACAGGTGCACTAGAGGAGCAACAATGAGACGCCCCCCAGAACAGGAATGGTTTAAAAGGTCGAGGTCGTTGATATTTTGTCCCCCCTCATCTTTTCCGACAGATTTTTCACTAGTTTTGCAGTTGGCTTGGGTCAGCGTCACTACTAGTACCATGGTGCGGTACCTGGACCCTACAGAGGTTGCACAGGTAGTCCAACTCCTGAAGGATGGCACATCAATACGTACCATTGCCAGAAGGTTTCCTGTGTCTCCCAGCACAGTCTTAAGAGTATGTTGGAGATTCCAGGAGACAGGTAGTTACTCTAGGAGAGCTGGACAAGGCCGTAGAAGGTCCTTAACCCCTCAGCAAGACCGGTATCTGCTCCTTTGTGCAAGGAGGAACAGGATGAGCATTCCCAGAGTGACTGGAAACTGGCAGTTAGGTTTAAAAAATTTCAGCTTATAGCACAAAACACTGAGTGCTAACAATAACACATACATTAAATTAGGCTTTATCTTTTTACAGCAGTTTCCTTCTTTTGATAAGGAGTGGCTGATTTTGGTTTTATAGTAACGCTAAGGAAGTGAGATTTATATCAGCTTGTTTACTGTTGTCTAGAGCAGTCAGTATGCAGTCTGTTAATATTAAATCGCGTGTTGATTTGAGGTGCAGTTTGATCTGAAGCTTAGTTTGTGTTTTCAACACATAAAGAATGGGACACACAGTAATAAAACCAAAGAACGAAACACAGAAAAGTAAAGGGGGATAAAAGAAATAAAAGTGCAAGATGTTAATGGAATGTGTCAGTAGCTGAAAAGGTAAATTCCTTCTGAAGTATTATAATGTAGGCCCTTTACAGTCTATTTATTTGTTGACCACTGTGGCACATTGAAGTGTCACCTAAACCCACACAAACAGACAGTTACAAATGGGGAGAAGAATGCGTCTGCATAATGCAAGCGACATTCTTTGACATAAGCACTTGGGAGCTTATGTCTGCCATCCGCTGACACACATACAGGCACCGTTTCTCTGTCACACACACTCACACACATGCATACATACACAAAGCTAATGTACATGAAGCTGTAAATACAGTCAAATGTTAAAGCTGAACCCATTTTGATTTTCTAAAAACATATTATATGTGTTCTATGTTCTATTGTGAATAAAATATGGGTCTATGAGATTTGCAATCTTAGTTTATATTTACATTTATTTACATTTTATGCAGCGTTACAACTTTGTTTGTTGTAATTGGGGTTGCTTGTGTATGTGTGTGTGTGTAAAGTTTGTGATTCTACATGTAAGTATTCATTCTATTCTTTCTTTATTTATGTACGCAGATTGGTTCATTCTGGTCTAAAACTGGTCTTAAACTAATATCGGTGCTACCCAAAAAAAGTATGCCTATTTTAAAAAAAACGTTTGTACCTCATTTGAACATAACAGCGTTTATATAGTGGGAAATTGTAATGATGAGTGGACCTAAGAAATGCTCCAGAATTGCTTAAAATAAAATCTCTTTATATTGTGTAAAAAGTTATCAAGGTTTTTGTCCATTTTTTGAAGATAATTGTATGTCTTTGGTATGTTATTGTTGTTGGGTGACTCCATGCCTGCGTACCACTAAAGTCAGTTGTAATCAGCTTAAGTGCTAACTTTAGCATTTAACTTGTTGTTCTCTTTATTTGACAAGTGATCTGAGTATTCTGTTCTTTCCATTGTGATAATAATTCAGAAACAATTATTACAGTCACTGGCTGTGATTAAAGATTCCTAGCAGTAAGGTTAACTATCTGACTTCCTTCTGTCACTAGCAAAAAAAAGAAAAAGAAAAAAAAAAAACTAATAAAAAAAGCCAACACTGAAGGCATTCAGCAATTTCATTTTCTTGTTTTCTTCCTCTACATACAGTAGAGGAAGATATTGCAATAAATAATACAACAGTATAAATAAAATGGTTTTCCTGTTCAAAAGTAATATAAAGCATTGATTCTCTAAACATTAATAACAAAATTTTGGGGGGGGCAAGGGTGTATGAATGCTGCTTAGGTCACTATGATGTTCAAAAATGGTCCTGTATGAATAGAACCTGTTTGAATAAGCTGCTACATTAATGCAGAGTTCAATTCTTGTGTTTGGTTAAAAACGCAATGTATTCCATGATGTGGCTCAGCCAGTCAGATCTTTCCACAAGCCATCAGGCTCCTCAACTCCCAGAAATTAAACTGACTGACACCTTCTTAAACACATACGCAAAAAGTCAAATGACAACTTTGTGCTTTCTACAGTTCCAAATGAATGTGTGAAATACTGTATTTAAAAATAAGTTTTATACTTTACTCTAAAATACCGCACCTAATATATTTCCTATATCTATTTACTAGAGTATTGTACTATGTTCTATAGTTATGGCTTCTACCTCCTTTCTACCTTTCTGCTGATAGGCCATAGTGTGTTACATCCTTCTTTGCACAGTTCTCGTACTGTCTGTCCTATTTTCTGTGTCCCATTTTGTGTTTATAGCACTGTTTTGTCTGCACTTTGTATACTGTACTACTTTGCACTTTGGACTTGTTTTTGTGTGACAAGATAGTCTTGGAGGAACATTGTTTTGTCTCCCTGTGTAACAGTGCATAGCTGAAATGAGAGTAAACTTGCAAAGTAAGTCTTTTGAACTTGAAAAAGTCTAACTATATTCACTTTATTACTTAGAAAATAGGATTAGTGAATCTTTTTTAACTGTGTTTATCTCTGTGAAAGAGCTCTCCTCTGTTTACCGCCATATATCAGTCTTATGATATATATAGAGAGACTCTGTGTGTTTTGGGGGGTTTGAATGCTCACACGCTCTGATCTCAGTAGGGATTTGCTGTCGCCACTGATTCTACCCTCAAGCATGTGTCACTTCTTGACATATTGCTGGAAAAGGACCACCATCTGTGGTCCATTATATGTTCCACCATGCAAGTGGAGCTGTTCTACTCCAGAGGGCAGTATGAGTCCAAGATTCTGAACCTGATGCTGCACTGAGCAGCTGGATGACACTGGATAAAGATGCTTCTGTTGAGTCTATACATCAAAGCGTTCATACATTGCCTTCATTTTTTTAACAGATTGCTATACTTCAACATCATCATTACATCATGTCAGAGGTATCTGCTGCTAAGGTGTTACTCTTCAGTGAATCTAGGCTTTTTATATTCTGATCTGAGGGGTGACCTAGAGCACCGTGAGCTTCCTATCTGTGTAGTGGCTTTGAACATACCTGTACAAATGCAAAAAATAACAGAAAGGATTAATAGATATAACATGAATAAAATACTTGTGATCTTGTCCTGATTTGGAGCAGTAAGAGAGAGAACTACAAAATGCTGGTATGGTCTTTCTCTCATGACACTAAACAAATGAAGTCACTTTATTTTGACCAGCTTATAGACATGAGTTGGTCAAAAAAAGGGTCAGTTTTGTTCAGTGTCAAGTAGCAGCTTAATTGGCCAGTTTAGGTCAGTGTAAAACTGGGGCTCAACTGGACTGTTATATAATATATAAATATATATCATTTTCTTGTTTACATATATATACAAATGTTTCATAAAGTCCTAAAAATATATACAAATGTGCCATTTTTCTAGTCGGTATATACACATGTATTTCAATATATTGATAGAAATAGAGTAACTGTATGTAACAGTGTCAAATTCACATTTTTCACATATGTTTCAAAAATATTTACACTTAGAAAAATCCATGTAAATACCTTTGTTCTGTGTATATGTGTGGTCAGTTTTGGTCAGTGTGAAGCAGTAGCAAAGTTGGTCAGATTTGGTTAATGGTGTCACTTAATTGTATAGTTTTGGGCAGTGTAAAGTCAATTTAGATCAGTGAAAAGCAGTAGCACTGTGGTACTGTATACACAAGTATACAGTATCTACACGTATGTCAACATTAACAATATGCAATAGTGTCAATCGTAATATTTACCCCAATTTCATTTCTTCTGTGTATGTGTGTGTTAGTTTTGGTTAATGTAAAGAAATGGTGGCCGAGAAAGCCCAACGCACTGCAAGTTAAAAACGCGCTGCAAAGTCTCAAAACACAAGCATCAAAATGACACGACTTGCACAACATTAGCCAAACGCGCTGCAAGATGTGAAAACACAAGCATCAAAATGAGACTGCTTGCAAACCATTAACCGAACGCGCTGCAAAGTCTCAAACGCGCAGCAAACACTAAAAACACATGCAACTTCCAAAACACATGCAGAAAGCCTCAAAACACCGTAGAAATGACTTAATTAGTCATTTTTTGTCTTTTGATGTAACGCAGCAGCTAAATTAGTCAGTTTGATCTCTTACTGGATAATGACTGATTAAGCAATACTTTAAGTATGCAGCAGGAGAAATGATCTGTGTGTTTTTGCTGCAGAGGGACAATATTTCCTGAGATGTTTGGATGACAGTAAAACATTTGGACAGGTCAAAGATCTGCAAAGCTCTCTGGTGATTTTCGTTGTACTGATTTTTGTTGTTGTTATTGTTGTTTGTTTTTGTCTACAGTAAAAAGCCTGCCTGGTGATTCCACTCGTAAGCTAATTCTCGAGCTCTCTGTGAGTACCCTTTTGATTTGGCATAACTTTATTGATAATTATTAATTTGAATTGTTTGTTTAATTGTTTGTTTAATATGATGTTGATAAATACCTAGCATTAATGTCACAGCTGGATCAACCATATGGGCTATAGAGATTCCAGCTTAGGATTTACATCAATGAGTTAAAAGCACAAATCTTAAAAATGCACATTTTTTTGGCCAGTTGCTTCATCCCTATCCTAGTTAACTTGTGAGATGGAGGAGTAGGGATTGGGGTTGAAGTCTTAGTAATAGGTTAGATTTTTCCGTTATATAGAGTTCATACATTTGGGTCTTGTCTCAACTTCTTACACATTGTAAAGAAATCTCACAGCAGTGAACGACCAATTGACCTTGCCCAGAACAATCTTACCAACGTTTTATTCTTGCAGCATAATGACATCAGGGTTATATTGATTTTACTACTGACATGAGTTTTTACCTGGAGTGAAGAATAGCTTTAGAAAGTGTGAGCACCGGGCTTCTTTCTCGTACCAAGATCACTCCTATACTGCTTCATTTTGCATAAGAAGAGCTAAGCTGCTTAGCTCTGCTACTGATGCAAACAAGTTGAAACTCTTTTCGAGTTCCCTTTTAGTTAACTTCATCCTCTTGTCAACTTCTGTTAAAGTACATTTTTAATCGGGCCTGAAATTTTAGTGCAAACTTGAATACAGTCTTGAAGAACTTTCTGTCCAAGCCTGACTCAACACTTTGCACTGCATTTTGAGTCTGACCCCAAGCTGAGCCTGACAATCCAAACCAGCTCAAACCACATTATCATCATAATGATAACACTATAGATTTACATGTTATACTAAAACACTCATGTGTGCAAAAAACAATTACATTTTGCAAATGTCTTTGTCAAATGATGCTTTTGAACAGCATCTTAAATATGTTTTTCAGTGTGAATACACTTCTCATACTGCACTCTTTCCACACTGTGTGGTGCTCATGTAGTGAGATGTTAGCCTCTACCTGTTCAGCACTAAAATGTTACATGGAACATATTAAACACATATGAAGCCAAAATATTTTTTGCCAGTTCTGTGTGTTTTTGCTGCAGAGGTGCACTGTGTAATTTAGAATCATATCAGATATTATTTTACCTGCACTAAACTGCACTTTTCTGATTCAGTACAATGTTTATGTCCCTTTTGCTCATAAGTGTGGGTCTTGTGGACCTTGGTGCTGGTGAGGTACTCCTGCATACTGGTAGTGAAGAATAAAATAATGAGTAAAAAACTGGAGGAAAAGCCGACTGTGAACCCAACACAGAGTTTTTAAAAGATACTTTTTATTTATTTTAAAGCTGTCAGTTTATTTTTTATGTTTTCTAAACTTTTTTTTCCAAATTGCTGTCCAATGTGTTTATGTCACTACTGAAACTCTTTGTTTTCCCTTTGTTTCGAAGTAAAATAGTCCCAAAGTCTGAAAATCACAGTGTAATTTAGAATCGTTCAAAGCTGTGTTTGCTAATTATGTACAGGCTACCATTTTTGAGTTCAAAACTAGCTACAGGTCTTATTACTAAAACAGTCACTGCTGAGACATTTGGTGAAGTTCCGGTAGGTGACAGTAGTTACAGTTAAGGTATAGGGTCACTCAAAGCAAAACCAGTTTGGTGGAATGGTTCATATTGTCGCTGTCCAAAGAAAAACATGTATCTCCATTTTTGATGATTTTCACTTTTATGCATCGTTTGAACACAGCAACTGCCATTCATTAATGGACCAACAGAAATGGCCCAAAAAGTCTGGTTACATTAAAATTAAATGAGGTTTTTGCCCTCTTCTGTAAAGTTGTAATTTTGGAGATACTTGTTTTTCTTTGGACAGCAACAATATGCATAAAAGACTTCATTTGCTGCAGTGTATGTTACATAGTGATCTGATAAAAAAGACATTTGCGCATTATTTTTCCATTGACTGTTTAATGCACTTCTCTTACATGGCGCTTGGAATGTTCATGCTGTTTGCTCCTGGTTTAAAACTGGCTTCATAAGCTCTGCTGGAGGAGAAGGTCATCGTGGAAACTCTGACAGCCAAAAATATGAAATGGACACTGAGTGGATACTTTTCTCTTGTGTGTGCTGTGAGTGAGGTGGTTTTGAGAAAAAGAGGTCTACATGTTAATGTGGTTCAAGTAAGTATTTTAGGCAATGCTCCAAAGGATACACACTTCTTCATTTAAAATTGATAATCTCGCTCTAGCCACCTCACCAAAGTTGGCAACCCTGTCATGCATTTTTTATCCAGCATATATCTTCATCTAAGGGAGGTCTCAAATGTTTCATATCCAAGGTCAACGAAATTTGCTTAAACCAGCCCTGGCTAACAATACAATACAAGCAGATCTATTTATTATGAACAACATAGTTTACATGAATCAGATGTGATAATTTAGCAGTCAATAAAGCAGTAAAGTGAATGAAAGACGGAAATCCCCACGGTATTCCTCTTGTACTGAAGTACAAGACATTTGACCCAACCCTCTGGTTCAGTATTCCCTAATGCCATCTGTTCTCCCAGCCTCCAAACACAAAGCTCTTCTGACTTTCTTGCCATTTCTATTACCTCTCTGCACTTGCACACTATAAGTTTGTGAGGCTATGACTGTACAGCTGGAGGCGAGGCTTGGCGGTCTCATGTGGCCTCAGTCAGTCAAGGCAGGCAGAACTCCCACTCTATCTAGATTGAGCCTGCGAGGTCTGGGTTCAAATTGTATCCCGCATCATGATAATAAAAAACGCTGGCTCTCTGGAAAGGAACCACTATGGGACTCGCCGTTCACGCCACTGGGGCACAACACACACACTCAGCTGCACCATTGACTTTGATTTGAAATAAGAGCGAATTGCCTCAGGGAAGCAGGAAAGTACTAGTGTTTACTGTAGAAAATGCACCTCTGCTTCTCCGGGTACACATGCGACTACAAGTACTATGATACTGGAAGGCCGTGAGGAGAAAGTCATGTGACCTGCTAAACATGAAGGAATCCAATTAATGCCCCACCATTCTATGAGCAGAATGAAAGTGCATCCTTAGTTTGAAATGATTTCTGTATCAGGCTCCACAGATCACAAGCAATGTAGAAGTCAAATTGCAATGACATTTCTTGAAATTTGATAAAGACCTTAGAGTTAACAATTCTAGCTAAATTGTTCTGCAGCTGGATCAAAATACAAAACCCTAATCAAACCAAAAAGTCCCTTCCTTAGTCACTGATCAGATGGTTGTATTCATTTATTCCTACAGAATGCCTTTATTCAGCATTTAAAATTGTTCTCCACATAAAAGGTATGTAACTTTGGGATGAAAAATGGTCAGATGCTGATTCACAACCCTATGACTCTAGAATGGACCAGGCTGTTTTGCCATTTTTAGTAAGCTCATGAGTAATTTGATGAGCTCTGCTTTGGTTTGCAGACAGAAAAATACAATGAACCCCCATGCACATCGTATTAGTTATTTAGTTATATCGTTAGTTATTAAAAAAGCTTGATAGTAGCTAATGTTACCTATGCTATCAAACACTGAGTGTGACATTGTCCAAGGTTCGAGAAACTAACCCGGGTGAAATGTCCTGGGCAAACCATCATCTTTGAATTGCGCCGCAGTTACAGTCTGGCGCACATACAAGTGGCAAATATTAATGATTTAAGACTGCTATCTAGCACTTCAGGATTTTGGAATTGCCTTGTTTTATCGCCATCTTTAAAAAATATTTGTATTTGAAGGAGGAACAACAGTGGTTGAAAGTGGTTTGTCAGTTCTATGTACCAAACTCTCCTTATTCAGCCATTACAATATAAATGCGGTTTTCCCTTCTATTGCACCCTTAAGTGAGGGGTGTGACAGCTTATTGAATACAGGTTGGTACTAAACTCTACAGGAAAGTAGCTATGCAGGACTAGGGTTGGATGAAAAAAACAAAAGTGAGTTAGTTCTGTTGTTTCAATAAAAGTTGTTTCAATTTACAGTATTTATCTGCTCAATGTAGTCTTAAACTCAACATCTTTCCCATTGTCTCCTGGCTCATCATCTACTTGCGTATTGTTTTATTAATTTTACTCATCCTCTTTGCATTGTCTTTCCCCTACTCTTGTGTGTGAATGTTATGTGTGAAACGTTGTTGGCTAGATGGTAAGTTACCATGCAACCCTCAGCTCTGTAGAACAGTAATAACAAACGTATGTAGATATAACGTATACCTATAAACCTATATGTTTTTACTTTTTATGTTGTCACTTTAATTAGTAGAACAAAGCCATAAGTTGAATGTTAGAGTAATGCATAATAATGACCAGTCCAGTTAATATGAACTTATATTATAATATGAACTTATATTATCTTTTTTTTTGGGTGTAGATACTTGTGCTTTACTGCTTTTTCCACTCTTGATCATGGAATGTCTTGGGCTGACATGTCACAACAGAGATCCTGCCAAATGAATAATGAATATGACACATGTTCATCCAGACAAGTATAGACAGTATAACAGTATGTGTTCCCTGCTTGGTTCCTTGCTGTTTACCAATTCTGAAGGGATAAGCAAGAGTACATGTCTACACATTGATTTTCTTTGTGTGAGACATGTTGATATATAATTTTTTTTTTTTTAATTCATTATTTTTTTTTTTTTATGTGCGCAGCAACTCATTCAACTCCCCTTTTATTGCTCAATATTTTTAATGGATGGCCTAATGTCATTGTGAGGATACTGTTTTGATAAAGTTGGCCAAAAGCCATGTTGTACAACATTCACTGAGAAGAAAATCAATCAGTCATGTATGCCTTAGTTCAAAAAGCCCTCTTTCATACAATGAAATTGTGCAATGGACAAACTCATGCTCACACTTCCACAAATCTACACTAATCATTGGATGATAATGACTAATTAGCAGACAGGTTGGAAAATTAGTTCATGGAAGCCAAGGGATATAATTACAGGAGCTGTCAGCCGCCTCAATGCACGGGAATGAGGCACATAAATAATTGTGCTGGCTGTGGCCAAGTGATTAGATTCGAAACATGCTCAAGGTTTAGTCGCTAGCTTCCTGATCACAACACGATTCCCACGCTGTATGAGGAGGACGCCCGGGACTGTAGCCTGTCTTCATTACCAGTGTCATCTGTCATTTACTTCATTAAGCAAACATTGTCACCAGCATTTGAGAAACAGAGACACTGACCATTGCTCTCTGGTCTGCAAATACACCATCTGCTGAGGGAGTTGGCAAAATGACGTTTTGCCTCACTCTAAATTCTGGTCTGAGCTAACGTAATGTTTAATGAGAAACAATAGTTTAATGAGAACATCAAAGTAAAATGCGAAAAGAACTTTGAACAGTCATGAGAAGAAAAATAATATTTAGGCAAAGTTTGGAATTAGACAGTATGTAAATCCTGAAATGGCTTAAAGGTTAAATTCCCATGTCTAATGGATGGAGTAATTAAGGTTTAGGGAACCTCTCTATAAGAGAGGCCCAAGATTTGCAAGATTTAATAGCATCTTGGAATCACCAAGTCTTTAAACGTACAATTAGTTGCCACCTGCCTGCCTATTTGGAGGGTATGTCAGAAGGTGGAGTGCATGTCAGAAGAAAGCTTGATTTTTTCCATTTAATCACAAATTTAAGCATGTGGAGGAAAGACTGTTCTGTCGTCAGATGAGACACTAAAATGGGTTTAGAGTTAAAAAAAAGGGTTATACAGAAAAGTATTTCATCCCAACTGTCAAGTATGGTGAAGGATCTATGGGCTGTTTTTCTTTCCCAAGGCCATGGGGCCCTTGTGAGAATACATGGCATCATGAATTCCATTTAAATGAAAATCTGGCAGCCTGTGCCATAAAAATAAATAAATAAATAAAAATGTTTGGAGTGTCCAGAGGTTTCTAGATCCACACAAAAATGATCCAGTCTGCACAGAATGCAACTTTTGACATGACCTATCTACTGACCTAAACCCCTTTGAAAGCATGTCAAGTGCGATAAAGAGAAGAGTCCAAAAGAGAGGACCAAGACCCCCAGGGTATCTGAATAGACTGTGTATTGAGGAGTGGTCTCAAACCCCTTTCTCTATATTCTTTAGTGTCAGCATGCATCATAGAGAAGCTTCATTGCTGTTATGTTACTGTTACTGTTTTTTTAGGATTAACTGTACTTCAATTAATGATCAGTGTGAGATGTGAGCAAAATACACTGTATTGCCAAAAGTATTCACTCACCCATCCAAATCATTGAATTCAAATGTTCCAATCACTTCCATGGCCACAGGTTTTTAAAAAGGTGTATAAGCAGCTAGGCATGCAGACTGCTTCTACACACATTAGTGAAAGAATGGGTCGCTCTCAGGAGCCCAGTGAATTCCAGCGTGGTACCATAATGGGATGCCCAGTCCAGTCGTGAAATTTCCTCACTACTAAATATTCCACAGTCAACTGTCAGTGGTATTATAACAAAGTGGAAGCAATTGGGAACAACAGCAACTTGGCCACAAAGTGGTAGGCCACGTAAAATGATAGAGTGGGGTCAGCAGATGCTGAGGCACACAGTGCGCAGAGGTTGCTGACTTTCTGCAGTCAATCGTTACAGACCTCCAAATTTCATGTGACCTTCAGATTAGCTCAGGAACAGTGCGTAGAGAGCTTCATGGAATGGGCTTCCATGGCCGAGCAGCTGCATCCAAGCCTTACGTCACCAGGTGCAGTGCAAAGCGTCAAATGCAGTGGTGTAAAGCATGCCGCCAGTGGAGCAGTGGAGATGTGTTCTCTGGAGTGACGAATCACATTTCTCCATCTGGCAATCCGATGGACGAGTCTGGGTTTGGCGGTTGCCAGGAGAACGGTACTTGTCTGACTTCATTGTGCCAAGTGTAAAGTTTGGTGGAGGGGGGATTATGGTGTGGGGTTGTTTTCTCAGGAGTTCCAGTGAAAGAAACTTTTAAGCATACCAAGAGATTTTGGACAATTTCATGCTTCCAACTTTTTGAGAACATTTTGGGAATGGCCCCTTCCTGTTCCAACATGACTGCATACCAGTGCACAAAGCAAGTTCCATAAAGACATGGATAAGCAAGTTTGGTGTTGATGAACTTGACTGGCCTGCACGGAGTCCTGACCTCAACCAAATAGTACACCTTTGGGATGAATTAAAGCGGAGACTGCGAGCCAGGCCTTCTCGTCTAACATCAGTGTCTGACCTCACAAATGCGCTTCTGGCAGAATGGTCAAAAATTCCCATAAACACATTCCTAAACCTTGTGGAAAGCCTTCCCAGAAGAGTTGAAGCTGTTACAGCTGCAGAGAGTGGGCTGACACCATATTAAACCCTGTGGATTAAGAATGGGATGTCACTCAAGTTTTTTACATAGCATGATATTGCCTTTACAGTTCAATAAGTTCCAAATGTCTGATCGCCTGTTTGGATTGCCAAAGTTGTTTTATTGTTATGTTTCATAATAGCAGATGACTGAAGAGTAAAGTATTTTCCTCTACATAGGCTTTCTTGCACAAAATAACAGCTCGTGACATAAATGCATTGTGTTTTCAAACTAAACTTTTTTGTTTAGTTTGAGAAGTAAATGTATTGAAAGATAAGAGCAGATTAAAAGGCAGAATTATTACCTTTTTGTCTAAACATCTTATATCGGTCTAAGTGAACTAATGTACATGGAACTGACCAATAGGAATGTTCCTGCCCTAAGGCTATTCCCTCTGTCAGCACACAAGAATCAGCAGGTCCCTGCTGTGCAAACAATTATACTCACAGGTCACTGAGCATCACCACCAAATGACCATTCTATCTAGTCATCACCAATTGCTTTTTCCAGCTCCACCCCTCCATTCTGTCCTGACTCATTCCTTTTAAAGCTTACTCTGTCTTTTACTTCGGGACCAGCATGTCAAAGGACATTTGAACACTATAGGTACTCTGATTCCATTTTATGATAGTCTTTGTTTCTATATAATATTAAGTATAGCATCAATAGCTGGCCAGCCTGTTAATGAAGATCTACCCCCATTAAAATGAATCACATGGCGTTGCAATGTCAAGACTAGGTGAATAACGGCATCCAATCAGGGGTGCCCTCACTGGTATATGTGAGTTTTGCTTGAGGTGGTCCATAATTCCCTACTGACAATTTTTTTTGTGATTATGTTATGCTTAGTTTACTGTATTATGTTTATATTTGATCTGCCACCTTTAAATGGCATAGAGTCTCTCCGTCATGGTTCAAATTCTTTAAGCTTCATATGAACACATCTTATTTGAAATATGGTTTAAAATGCCATTTGTCATGTAGCATTCTGTAGTATAACACTGCACCTCTGTGCCACATCAGTGGCATAGTCAGAATTTATGACTATGTATTTATGTATATGTATTTTTGTCCATCAATGTTTTCTCATTTCACTACCCAGCATTTCTGTATTATGTTTATATTTGCACATTTTAGCCTGTACTTATGTCCTTATACAAGTAAACAAGCCTTTGTGTGTGGACTCCACCACATTCTGTCACTCGGCACAGTATATCCGCCTATCCAGACACTGAACTGTGTCTTATTATGGTATCAGGGGAAATACATGATGTTTTGGGAATGTCTATAGGTGTGGAATTTATTGTTTTGCTTGGGGTGCCAGATTTGCAAGAGCCAGCCCTGGAGGCAAGTCCAATGAGGCCGAACAGTCCCTCAATTTTTATAATCATTTTTATCATAGCTGATCCCAGGTCTGTCTTTTCCCACCTGGATCCAAACCTTAACAACAAAACTGAAACCCCAAAACTGAGCAGTTGAAACGTGCAACTTCAACTTCAATTGGCTAATGCAGCAGTTCCACACAGAGTTGGGCTCTGTGGACACCTCCAGCTTTCTAATGACTGCCATGAGTGTGTCAGTTCACCTTGGAGGGCAAGGTGTCTGTGGGAATCTCAGGAAATGGAACATTGTTTCATGGTTCAGCACCTCTGAGGCTATTTTTCCATACCAATAAATGTCTGAGGAACACCCTGAGAGATTTTCGCAGTGGACACCTTTATTACTTTTTGATGATGTGCTAGATGGGAAAATGCATTGGAAACTTTCAAAGTTGTGGAAGCATTGCCAAAAAGACTTTGTGTGCAAAAACAAATGGTTATATACTAGGCTATATTTCTTTCTGTTTTATTTATCAGCTATTATATATGGGGAGGAATTCATGCCAAACTGAAATACTATTACTACAGTGGGAAACACTTGCCATTGCTTTTCCATAGTAACATGCAAAATTGGTGCCAAACTGAAAAACAAAAGTCTGTATTTTTTGTCAATTTTTTATTTTTGAAAAAACAATCCACAAGGATTTGCAGTAGCCCAACCATGAGTAGGGAGCTTAAAATACCTGAACGACCGATATTTCCTAATGAATCAGACGCTGCGACCATAGAGCTAAATTAATCAGATGGTATAAATAAGTACCCAAACGAATCAGAAGCTGTGAATAAGGAGCCAAATGATTTAGAAGCTGTGACTAAGGAGCCAAGTGAATCAGAAGCTGTGAATAAGGAGCCAAACAAATCAGAAGCTGTAAATAAGGGGCCAAATGAATAGTAAGCTGTGAATACGTAGCTACTTTAGCCTGGTTGTTGTTAAGGTAAAGGTTAAGGTAAAATATACTGTTGAATGGTTCAGACATTTTAGGCAACCTTCGTTTGGGCTGCTGGAGTCTGGAGTTGTTCTAGATTGGACTTCAGTGCTTTTCTTAAATCCCGGGAAATCTTCACCGCTGACTGTTAGGATCTGGTCTATGTTTTCTAAAAGCCAGTCAATTTTAAACAGCACATAGACCCAGTCATGTGTAACTGCACCCTCTTCAACTTCAAATTTGAGTGTTTATTTCCTTTTCTACTCTGTGGCAAAAGCACATTTTCTCTGGATGAACTTTGATCGATCGATTAGATATGAGCGATTACTTCTGACTGGTTTCTCAGGCATGCCCACAAAGGGCTGTGATTGGCCAGTGATTACATTTCACTGTGGCACGAATTCCGCACAATTCCTGAGCTGGGTTTTGGCTTTACTTGTGTAAAGCACCACACAATGAATAGGTGATTTGGTGATTTGTATTCAATTCTGACACTAATTCAGCAGTTTTTTTTTAATGTAAACCTGCATGTATTGTTTTACTGTTATGAAGGTAGGTGGTGTTCAATACAATGGGTCTTATGCTTTTGATTAAAGCATGATTACCGCGTGTATCACCTGTTTGAACACAGTCTCTGTCCATTGCATTTAACTTTTTCACTATAATGACTGCATTTCAGTGAGGCATCCGTGTTTGTAGTACTGCATGGAGAAAAGAAATGTAACTCTGCTTTGATTTAATTTCACATTGGATTCTATTTAATTGTGAATTTAATGACATTAAATTTGGCATAAATTCAGTGTCTTACTATGGAAAAGCAATGCCAAGTGTGTACTGCATATCACATTTTCAGTGTAGTGAATGTACCTGTATTTTAATTTGGCACAAACTCCTCACCATAATCAGAAATATCATGGAATCTATGAGGATATCTGAGGGATTGGTGTCTGTTACTTTGTTGATTTGTTGACTTTTGTTGCCTTTTGATTGTTTTGTAACCAATGCCCAATGAGGAATGTAAGTGAACATTTTACATTATTTTGAAAGTGCCATCTGCCCTTTGTATTCTGGGAACATTTCATGATGAATTGACAAATAAAAATGTCTCAAATCGACAAAAAAAATGGCCCAAAATTATGTGAAAAAAAATCTTGCAACATGAATGAACCTTTTAAAGTTACTGTTCCAGAAATGCAAGGACCTGTGATGGCAATTGTTATTCAATAGTCTTCGCCATTGCTGAACCTAAAATGGGCCTGGCAGTTGCAATTTTTAACACTTTCAGGCGTGTTAACTTAATTTTCAGCAATATCAGATGAGCAGGCCATCAGAGATACTAAGACAGTTTATACTTTGGTCTCAAAGGTAAGAAGTTACATGTGCTAGAGAGTCGTTTCTCTCCAGCATAAAATTTCTGGTCTACTTCAAACTCTCACTGTCATTCAGGGTCTGCCCACTCGGGGCTGAAATAAGTCAGTGGCGTATCTATTGGTAGTTTTTTTTTATTATTCTGCACTCTATTTTCAGTCCCCTGGCACTGACTTTAGAGTGCCTTTCAGGCCCGTTTTGGTGGGGCAGATGCCGAATCTGTGTGCAGAAGGGTGACTTTGGCTGGTTACTGTTTGCAGGGTAAGAAGAGAAAGAGTGGAAGATTGGTATCTCACCTTCAAGGACCCCAAAGAAAATTACATTTGAATTTGAGATTGGTGACCCATCCCTCCTTTGGCACATTGAGAGAATTAAATTAATGGCCTGTGGGTAGGACTCCGGGGGCTAGGAGGGATGAGTGACAAGGGGCTATGGGAGGAAAGATTAACAAGGGAAAAGTCAGGAAGAAAGAGAAGGAGGAACTGAAAAAGAGACATAGTTTTGCACAGAAGAAGGGCAACCAAATACCCTCTCTAAAATAAAGATCCCTAAATGGTGCTTAGCTTTAATGAAAGGCCTTAGGAAAAAAAACTTTAAATAGCATAGAGTCTCTCTGTCATGGTAGAGGTTCTTTCAAATTCTTTAACATTCATATGAACACATTTTATTTGAAATATGATTTAAAATGACATTTGTCAATGTAGTATTCTGTCGTATAACATTGCATTTATTGGTCAGTTTGACAGAATTTATGACTACACTATATTGCCAGAAGTATTCACCCACCCATCCAAATCATTGAATTTGGGTGTTCCAATCACTTCCATGGCCACAGGTTTATAAAAAAGGTGTATAAGCAGCTAGGCATGCAGACTGCTTCTACAAACATTAGTGAAAGAATGGGTTGCTCTCAGGAGCTTAGTGAATTCCAGTGTGGTACTGTGATATGATGCCACCTGTGCAAGTCCAGTCATAAATTTGACTAAAATTCTACTACTAAATATTCCACAGTCAACTGCCAGTGGTATTATAACAAAGTGGAAGTGAGTGGGAACGACAGCAACTCTGCCACAAAGTAGTAGGCCATGTAAAATGTCAGAGCGGGGTCAGCGGATGCTGAGGGGAATAGTGTGCAGAGGTCGGCAACTTTCTGCAGGGTCAGTCTCTACAGACCTCCAAACTTCATGTGGCCTTCAGATTAGCTCAGGAACAGTGTGTAGAGAGCTTCATGGAATGGGTTTCCATGGCCGAGCAACTGCATTCAAGCCTTACATCATCAAGTGCAATGCAAAGTGTCGAATGCAGTGGTGTAAAGCACATCACTACTGGGCTCACGCTTCTCCGTCTGGCAATCTGATGGACGAGTCTGGGTTTGATGGTTGCCAGGAGAAAGGTACTTGTCTGACTGCATTGTGCCAAGTGTAAAGTTTGGTGGAGGGGATATTATGGTGTTGGGTTGTTATTCAGAAGTTGGGCTTGGCCCCTTAGTTCCAGCGAAAGGAAATCTTAATGCTTCAGCATACTAAGAGATTTTGGACAATTTCACGCTCCAAACTTTGTGGGAACAGTTTCGGGATGGCCCCTTCCTGTTCCAAAGCAAGGTTCATAAAGACATGGATGAGTCCTGACCTCAACCCGATAGAACACCTTTGAGATCAGTTAGAGCGGAGCCTGCGAGCCAGGCCTTCTCGTCCAATATCAGTGTCTGACCTCACAAATGCGCTTCTGGAAGAATGGTCAAAGATTCCCATACACAGACTCCTAAACCTTGTGGAAAGCCTTCCCAGAAGAGTTGAAGCTGTTATAGCTGCAAAGGGTGGGCCGACATCATATTAAACCCTATGGATCAAGAATGAAATGTCAATCAAGTTCATATGCATGTGAAGGCAGACAAGCGAATACTTTTGGCAACATAGTGTATGTATCATTTTTGTTGTTTTCAACAAATTTAGTTGTTTTGTTGATGTTTTCTCATTTCAGTACCAAACATGCATGTTGTGATAAAGAAAGTGTGACTGCCACTAATGTGTAGGGTAATAAACACAAATGTCATGCTTAGTACCAGTAATATTAGCCTAATATTTGCCTTACTTCTGAACTTTCAAATAACCCACGCATACATGTGTTCTCCTGCGTTCAAAATACATCTACAGAAGCATGTTTGTTATCTTTAAACTACAAGATCATTTTAAACACTATTTTTGGACTACTGTAGAAAGTGAGTAGGCATGTTCCCAGCTAGAAATGATTTGTTCTAAAAACCTTCTGCGAATATTACCATGCTCTGTTCTATTAATGTTTTCAGTGAGAAGTGTTCTTTGGTTCCCAGAATGTTCTTTCTAGGAAAACCTTGGGAGGGGAACATTCTCTAAAAACATACTGTCATCTCAGGTCTCAGTGACATGCATTAAACATTTTTCAAATGTTGTGCTGAGAATGCTCTTCTTTTGTTATCATGTAAGATAATCTGTGGCCCTGAGAACATCCCCACAACATCCTCTGACGTTAAAACGTCATGTCTTAGTTAACATAAAACCTTATAGGAACATTATTTGAAATTATAAACATCTTTAAACGTTCATTGAACATTAAATTAAAACGTTTCCTTTAACACTTTATTAGATCATGTAGGTAATGTTAGGCCAAAGCTGTTGGAACGTTCCCTGCTAGCTAGGTTTACAGCAGATGAAGCAAGAGCTACATTTTTATTGATTTATTTTATTTTTTTACCTGGGGGCTGATTTAAGGAACCATTCAGTTAAAGGTTCTTTAAGGATCTTCTATGGCATTGCATAGGAGACTGGTGAGTGTAGGTGACTGTGTGGATGAAGACATCTTTGAGGTACGCAAACTTTCAAAAAGAGGTATATTAACAGAGTAGATGAAAAGAAAAAAAGGAAGCAAAAGGATTGGAGGAGTCTCTGACTCGTTCCTCCCCTCCAGCTGTAATTAACACCAGCAAACTCAGTCCATAAATCAGCACCTGTCCAGCTTTTGGTGGAGGTTCACTAAGTCAAGTCTCCAGAGAGTTTTACTGCAATGGACTCACTTAGAAGGAGGAAATGTGCAAAAGTGTTGCAGCCAATTCATCTAGAAAGGATGTTCATTATCATGGCTAATTTTATTGTTGTTCCGTGTCAGAACTGTGGTTGAGGCAATACTCTAAGCTGAACAAGATAAGTGTGTTTTGGGCTTCCACATTCTCAGCTTTGCATAACTGTTTGGCTGCTGGTAACATGCAGGTAACAAAGGGAAAACAAAGATGTTAATTTAACGCTGCCTGGTTTGTGTGTGACAAATCTAGAGCCTATAGTGATGCCTACGTGCCTAAACACACTGCACCATATCTGTCAAGACTAATTGGCAAATAAGGATTAACATAAACTTAATAATAACAAAAAAGATAATAAACCATGTAATCAGAATCATGACACAGGTATTTAAAACTCATTATGTGTTTATGGGGCAGCATGCTGTTCACAGCAAGAATGGCCTTCCTGTGTGAAGTTTGCATATTCTCCCTGTGTCTGCACGGGTTTCCTCCAGGTGCTTCGGTTTCCTCCCATAGTACAAAGATGCTGTCAGGTGATTTAGGGATGCTACATTGCCCCTAGGTGTGACTAAATGTGTTTGTCTGTGTGTCAGCCCTGTGATGGACTGGTGGCCTGCCCAGGGTGTTTCCTGCCTTCTGTCCAATGAATGTTGGGATAGGCTCCAGCATGCCATGTGACCCAGAAGGATAAGTGGTGTAGAAGATTATTGAAAGAATGTTATGCATTTATGAGCCATGCAATGTAAATATTGAAAGCATTGTAGGTAAAAACAGAAAAAAGCAAATGAACATCCATCACCTTTTAAATTAGTGAAACTAACAATAACTGAGGAAGAGACACTATTAGTGAAATACTTCTACAACCTAGAAACAAAGCTTCTTTACCACGTTAATGTATGTATGAATGTCAGATTTTTCAAGTATGTTGAATGATTTCAAAATTTCACTGTAGACCTTGTATATAAAGTCATATTTCTGGTGTTTGGTGTAATATTAAAGTAGGTTAGACTACTACATCATAAAGTCAGTAATACATGGATGAAACCGTCACTGAGGTTGTACAAACAAGGCCAGTTATATTAGATTACAAGTGAATCTGTTCACGTTCTCTGCCAAAAAAAAAGAGATTTAAAGGAGCAGAGTGTAATATCCAGAGGGATTCTAATAACAGAAATTGAATATAGCATACATAATCATGTTCTCACTAGTTCAGGCTACAAATCGTGTTTTTGTCAACTTAGAATAAGCCTTTAAAATCTACATAAGAGTGCTTTGTCTTCCAACCGCTTCCAACAGAGGATGCCATATTTATCAGTAGTGCCATGCATACAACTCCAGGTAGGATATTTAGCTTCAATATCTTAAATCTCAAAGATACTACAAACATTAAAACTATGGAGCTGAAGTCATGTAACTTTGAGACTTCCCATTCCACCTTAAATGGTAGAGCTGTTGCATTCTGGTCCTGACATTCTGCTTCTTATTTGCCAGCCACTTGTCTAAAATTTCACATTCCACCTTAAATAGTGTAGCATTTATTATAATGCCTCAGGTGCCAAAATGTAACTGCAGTGGAATTTAACGTGGAATAAGCTAGGAAATGTCCTTACTGGAAAATGTTACGTGCATTAAAAGAATAAGGAGGATGTGATGAGAGTCTATCAGATTACTGGGGGGAGATAGTGATATTAAGCTGAGTCTAAAAACACAATAAAATGTTTGACACACTGAGTTACTATGCTGTATTAGTAATATGAGGATGCATAAAGTAGCAAAAGAAAGGTTAGACAGGCTCTTAAGCAACGGCAAAAAACCTGGCCACTGTACTTTCTAGGGTTCATTAGGTTTTAAAGTGCCACCTCCGCAAGAGGTTACACACTGGCTGTATACATATAACTTGACAAACAATTGTGTGAGACAAAAATAAATGTGCAAAAATGATTCTTTAGAGAGACTCCTTATAGATACAGTACCACACAACAGATACCGCCATACATTCATTGAATTTTCTAGGCAAAGGGGTCATTAAGTATAAGTCATTCATTTTTGAGTGTCAGGAAAAAAGCAGGAAGTGTATGTTTAACAGACTTTTTCAGAACTAAAGAAAGAGCGGGGGTTGATTTTCTCCTCTCTCTCAAAGACGAACACTTTACTGCTGGTTATCTGACAGTGACAGTTTACCAAGTTATAACAAGTCACATTTATCTCTATATTTCTGATACTTTTTTGCTCCCTGACTTTTGCATAGTAATGTAGGTGAAAGTCAAAAAGGACACTTCGATGTCCTCAGTGAAGTGGATCAGCCGTTCATTGCACAGGGAACTCTACAGATTAACGCTAACCACACTCGACAAAACCTCCACACATTTATTCCTTGAGGTTTTCAGCTCCTGTGCATGTATGTTTCATGAAAAAGCAGGTGTCACTATTCCTGGGTGTCACTGGTGTAACCGTCATTTCCGAAGATTATGATGGAGAGCTTGCTTTCTCTGTCCAGATAAGCCTCAAATGCCATCAATCACAGCACACTTTAAACCACATTTTGCCTGTCTCTCAGACAGCATCGATCACACTCACACTCAAAAGCCCTTCTCCTCTGGTCTGCCTCTGAGCTGTGGCTCATATCTGTGAGTGTGAAGCTCCTCTTTCAGACACCCATACTCAAAAGCCATTGATTGGAGAACCTCTGTCTTCATCGATCTTTCACCATTACAGCTGGGATTTGGCAAACAAACCCAGCTTTCAAGAAAATCGAGGAAAACGGCTAATCTTTACTCTTATAGGATTCAGAGATGGAAAAAGCTCAGTCCCCAAAATCCCTACTTAAACAGAGCATATATAGCTTTGCTAATTAGAGTAACTCTAAATAGAGTAATACTTCTGTATTGATGCTTTATTTGAATTCAGTTGCAAGTATTGGTAAAAAACATAAATTCACATGTGTATTGGAACATTTAGATACTTAAAGCTATGTAAGATTAGTGTAAGAAAAATATTGTCATCGTGCACTGCTACAATGTATTATAAATAAGTCAATTATTTAAGTAAAACAATTTTAAAAAATGCTGCTTTTTGGACCACATCATACATATAGGTCTAAATCAACATTATACAGATAAAGATATTGTAAAAATATTTCAGTCACATCCTTAGAAAATGAGTTCTTCTGAAATACTCATCAGATTCATGTGCTCTCGGAAAGGGTCTAAAGCACAACCCACATTACAAAATGTTCTTCCACAGTGCAATTACATATATTACATAAAGCTACAGAGTGTAGCTTTAAATTATTATTCATGTTACAGAATTTCCAGGTCCAGTGTTTAACATCTTGCTAGATTTACTGTCGGCCTGTTAGTTTAGCTCAAACATTAGCACAGCTATATATAGCCATCATAGCTATCTATAACTCATAACAAGCACTTGAAATGACTTTTCAAGTTGTGTAGTCCACTTTGTAGTTGGGAATGTAGCCATAAATGGAACTTTCTTAACGGGGAGAAATGAATGGTGTTCTCAGAAAATGCCTTTATCACACCTTGTGAAAATTTTTTCCTAAAATGTTCCTATATGCTGTAATATGTATAGGAATTTATGGAGTTAATAATAAGATGATTGCTTTATGCAAGCTTACACTGGAGTGCATTGAATTAACATTGACTGGCAACTTTACCAAAACACCAAAATAAAACCATCATATCAGCTTTAGACCATTCATGTTTACCACAGCAGCAGACTTCCTTTCAAAGGCTTAGGCGCATTAAAACAAAAGTTCTAAAATTAGCAAAAAGGAAAAAAAGAAAAATACCTTAATTAATTAGTTAGCTAATGGCTATAATGCTATAACAATTTTTAATTACTCAAAAGTATGATTGAAATGATTCAAATACTGTAATAAATATAGTTATTTGTTACTAGAATATATATATATATATATATATATATATATATATATATATATATATACGAATAGTTGCATGAAAGAAGCTGGGTAGAATAGTGCTGGTTCTGATCACCTGCATTTTGTGCACACTGAGTGAGGTAGAACTGGTCAATTATGTCATGCAAACTGGTGGCACCCAGCACTTGTATTTGAAGCCTTCCAATGGAACATTCATTCACTATGCAATGATAGAGTAAGCTCGGCAAAAGAAGTAGTTGAGAATGAATGAAGAGTGGCATGAAAGGAAAGAAAATGTGAGAAGGGTAGAATGAGAGCGGTGTTTTCTGTTGTTGTTATTATGTCGCGATGTTGCACCATCGAGATGGAAGGATGGAGTCCTAGTAGTTGCAGCAGGCTCAGGCAATAAATCANACACACACACACACACACACACACACACATACATATATATATATATATATATATATATATATATATATATATATATATATATATATATATATATACACGAATAGTTGCATGAAAGAAGCTGGGTAGAATAGTGCTGGTTCTGATCACCTGCATTTTGTGCACACTGAGTGAGGTAGAACTGGTCAATTATGTCATGCAAACTGGTGGCACCCAGCACTTGTATTTGAAGCCTTCCAATGGAACATTCATTCACTATGCAATGATAGAGTAAGCTCGGCAAAAGAAGTAGTTGAGAATGAATGAAGAGTGGCATGAAAGGAAAGAAAATGTGAGAAGGGTAGAATGAGAGCGGTGTTTTCTGTTGTTGTTATTATGTCGCGATGTTGCACCATCGAGATGGAAGGATGGAGTCCTAGTAGTTGCAGCAGGCTCAGGCAATAAATCATGTGTCTGTGGATGACAGTTCTAAATGAGCGGTCTCATTGGGCTAGACAAGTACATCACTTTGTGTGTTACTTACTTGAGGCTCCGCCACACCATCTGTGCACATTGAAAGGAGCCCGTTGCTCAGTCTTTCTCTCTTTCTCTCTGTCCCTCTCTTTCTGTGGCATGTTAAAAGGGAGTTCTGTAGCTATGAGTGATTTTGTCTGCCTTTTACTGACTACTCATTTTAATTCATTGCAATTGGCCTGTCTATGCTCCACCCACAAGTGTGTTCTTTAGTAGCACATGTTATGAAGTGTTATGAAGCTTTATATAACACTGGCAAAAATCTTCATAAATCTTTCTACAGAGATGAATAGTGTGATATTTAATTCAAAATAATACGGATTGCATGCAGGTCACCGTTATGACTGCTAATGGTCATGACAGCTAGCTTACATTCGCATGGGAGCAAATTTGTTGTTGTTTATAATCTGCCTAGTTTTAATAGGGTCAAAATTGTGTAGAACACCTAAACATGAACCAGGATGCATGGATAGATCTCAGAATGGGCATGAACCCCTGACCTTTTGTCCTTGCACTGTACAAGAGCCCTCTTAATGTTTAATATGGCCCATCCCCCAAGGTACATTTTAGCAACAGGAGGCTCAGTCTCGACCCGGAATAGAGCTAGTGGATCAGTACCGGGTTTGTGAGCTTCATTGCTCTTTGGAGCCCCCTCTGGTGCAGAGAAGACCACCTGGAGAGATTTCATTTCAGTAACTCTGACATATGCCTCACCACTGCACTGGAAAACCCACCAACAAGTATTGGATGTTATTATTATATGTAAAGTTCTCAGTAAGGGATGCAAACCATTGGTAAATCAAGTTTCTGAGAGTAAGATTGCATATTATGTAACATTACAGCAAAGTACGTGAGACTTGTGACTGTGTTAATGTACTTATCTTGTTTTATTGTTACGATTTGGATGCAAACAAATATGGTTACATTCCTGAAACACTCAAAAGAAAATTAGACAGGAATTTGGTTTTTTTTCTGAATAAAAAGTCCTGATAGGTTGGATTTTAAATCGTTTTAGCTTTAATTTAGCATTATTAAGAAGAAACAGATTAATCAACCAGTCTTGTTTTGACCAATGTCTTCTGTAAATCCTACATACTGATTGCGAATACATATGAACAGTTGATTGTTAGATTGTTAAAAGTGGCAAAGAAAACAGTGGCAGCAACTCTATGCCAGGGCTTCATACTGAAAGAGCCAAGAGTTTGAAACTGTGAAACTGCTACAATGTAAAATATAAGCAATTGTGTCTGTCATATGCTTCAGGTAGAAAAAAAGAAATGCCTTTTAGAACCGTCAAATGTCTGTGCTTAATCCAACACTGAATCGCAGTTGCACCAAAAACTCCTGGAACCCCAATGGACTATAGCAGAAGTTAGCTTTATCATTGAGATGGGTTTTTAACAAACTATTTATTATAATATAAATGTATATTATATACATTTATAGAATGAACTGAAAGCCTAGCTCTAAAACTCTTAACACTAAATTTGGTTTCCTCGTATAGCTGTCTTTCCTGATAAGAGTGCTTGCAATATGCTGCAAATCCTGAGACTCTGCCCTGCTGGACATATTAAGTAGAGTTCATTATATCTTTATCTTTTTGTTATATCAGGAATTCTTGTTTTCCTGTAATCTTCCATCAGAATGTAATGATATTTGCTTGCTTCTAAAACATCTTCTGCGTTTTGATTATAGCATCATACAGCAGTGGGCTAGGAGCATAATATTAACCAATAATATCATGTTTCAGCAGATACACTCTCCAGTACCGTGTTTTACTCTAAAAACATCACGATACAGAAAGAAAATTCATCATGACTTTAGTGCTGCTGAACATATAACAAGAATAATAATCAAGAAAGGAAGCCAAATACAAAATAGTATCTCTCTCTGTCTCTCTCTCTCTCTCTCTCTCTCTCTCTCTCTCTCTCTCTCTCTCTAGCATATTCTTTGATTTTACACCACTATTCAGGCTTACATCCAGCCTGGACATCTGAAAATGGCTATTGGGAGATGAATTTATATGTCATGCTTGGGTAAATTTTGCATTCGAAATGAAGGCCAGAGGCTGTGAGGGCACTGCTAGTGGACCGGAAGGGGACCCACAAATCCTCTGAAGCTTTCCGAAAAGTCTCAGTACTGTACCTCACACTGACAGCCAAAAATAATAAGAGTAATGGAGAAACACTAATAAAATATAGCAAATCTCCTTGTTTTGAGTTGCTATTGTCTTTTATATATACGTAGTTTCTGGACCTAGCTCCCTTCATGCTTCCTATCAACCAGTAGAGGACAGCAGACACAAACCAAATGTCCTAATGAATAACAAGTGAGAAATTACTGACCTCTGTTCAAATAGAGCAAAGCGTACCAAAAATGTGCATCATTACAGAAGAAAAACACATTCGACTATATAAAGGGACAGCAACAAGGACACATGACAAATCAGATGCACAATATGGACAGGACATTGGCTGAGCAGATGAACTAAAAGGTCATTCACATTGTGTACCCCCAAGGCAACTTTGCTGACTTTAAAGCTGAATACACTTTGCTAATGAATTCATTCTCCATCTGTGACTGCTTGTCTCAGTACCTAGTTGTCTCATTATCCTTCATTTCACATTTTTTCTGTCTTGAATACCTTCTCATTGAAGCCTTCTTTTCTTTAGCTTACGGAAGAGTAGGGAGGTATTATACAAAATGTCATTCGTTTGCACTTTGCATAGAATTGTTATCTCAAATACATTAGCTCGACAGACAAAGCTTAATATCACATTACTTACTAGCCTATTTAATCGTTTCCACAAAAAAAAAAAAAATTAAATGACTTTGTAAAGAACTCACAAATAGCTAGGGGATCTACCTTTAGCATTAAGTCTTGGTAAAAGACGACTTGACCCCCACAATTTCCCAGCAGAATGGAATATAGTGATGTCAGCACTCCTATTCTGAGAAGTTTCATGAACACTGGGCCTGGTTTGTTACCTGGCTACTTTGATTTGAGTCATCTACTTATGCAACCTGCTCATAGACTCATATAGCCTACATAGAAATCTCCCTTCCATACCTGCTTACCATAAAAGTGGCCATCTCCAAATCACTCCTACACCATCCCTGCTTGAATCTCATCATGCCTTATATGCCCTACAGTCGCTAGGAAGTATGACATCTGGTTACACAGTGGTGGCTCTGTAGGTCCAGGAAGTTTGCACGTTCAGTCTTTCAGTCATTTTGCACGTTCAGTCATTCCTGACCTGAATGAAAAAACTAGTCGGTTATCTAAATGATAAAAAATGGCGTATTCATGTTATTAGTTCTTGTTTGCTGCAGTGAGAACTTTCAGTGCCAATTTTTATATATAAAATGAAGGTCGAGGCGAAAAGATGTGACAGGGTATCTTTGTGGTCCTATTCTAAAAAATCTCTGGTCATAATTAGAGGTCATGCTAACCTCCTTATGATCCCAGCCAATGTCACATTTCACATAATAGTGTCTTTGGAGGCCTGTCTATGAAGTACACTGATAGACCCGGCATACTGAAGGATGTAATAATTAAGCCTGTCTCCAGCTACAATGGTTCATTGCCTGAATTCCTTTCCACCCTGACAAGAAGGCCATGTTGCTTTGTGGAAACATGAAAGCTGACCGCTCCATGACACAAGGAGCAGCACCTCCTGTCTGAGACACATGAAGGGTCAGGACAGAGATATCTTCATTATATCAGGCATAAAGGCTCTGCTTGAGAAAGAGTGTGTGTGTGTTTGTGTGTGTGTGTGTGTGTGTGTGTGTGAGAGAGAGAGAGAGAGAGAGAGAGTGCGTTTTTTGGTACAATCATCGATTGGCCTGTAAAGTATGGGTGTGTGGGGGATAATGGGTACATCTTCTTGGCCACAATACTAATGAGCCTGAACAAGATCATCAGTATACAATAAACCACTGAAGCTGTACATCTTTTCTCAGTCTCCCACATGCCCAAATAAGCACTCTAGGTCTAATCTGGTTAATAACTGCAATCATACCCTGTGGTAAACAGTAATATTTTAGAGCTGGTACATTTTGTTCTTTGTAGGGGGAAAAGGGGGTAAAATGCATCTATAAGAACAATGACCACTTACTGTATAGCTAACCGGTAGCTTTTTCTCACAATCCGAAGATATGCAATCAGGCGAGGTATAGATTCTAAATTGTGTACGTGTGTGTAAATGTGTATGTCTATGTGTCTGGCTTGTGATGGACTGGCAGCCTGTCCAGGGTGTTTCCTGCATTCTGCCCAGTGAGTCTGGAATACGGTCCAGCAACTCCTGTGAACCAGGAAGGTAAGCAGCTCAGATGATGATTGAATGTATAGCTAGCTTATATCTGTACTCAGGTTTGACATGTACAGGATGACAAACCTACACACTGCTGGGGTAAATAAACAGCAAAAGCAGACAGTTCTGGGCTAAATCATCCCTTCCTCAGTTTCTTTGGCCGATGTCATTTAAACAAAGAAGACCATTTTGGAACATTTTGGAAAATTATTTTGGCGCACTCTGTGTTGGTCCAGTGCTAGTCTGGTTAAAAGTTCTAGGATATAGCTTTTATTGGCAAATAGTGATGAGCAACAGTGTACTTTTTTGGTAATTTGGCAAAAAGAATTTTTTTACAGGGATAAGCCATGGGCAGGCTCTGCTTTGTCTCTTTATTGAAATTCATGTTAGGTGAATAAGCTCTGCCCTACCCAATGACAACACCCCACCTCTAAAAAAGTCTCATTTGTAAATTGAAAATAAATGAAAAAAAAAAAAAAAACACAACAAGTGTGAGAATCCGCTTTGAGAATCTTTGTCTATTTATTTGAAGTCTTTGTATTTTTCAAATATTATGCTTCTCACTTACTTCCACACGCAAATAGCAAAAAGAGCAGCACAAAAATATTATGTTGAGGTGTTTATTGATTTATGACTTAATTGCTCTGTTTGGTTTTATTAAGCTGTGCCAATAGACATGTGGCTGTAAAATAAAAACATTAGTAATGTCAATTTACTGATTATTTGTTAGACATCATTACAGCATTATTAGCAACTGTGACATAGTACTCTTTTAAACACTGGAATTCCATGATTTCTCTATGACATAAAATAACATTTCCATGCCATACATTTAGCTTAATGCTGGGCTCTGTATCATCCATACCAGTATATCATGACATGGCAGCCTTAGTGATACATTTAATAGGATTTTATTTTGAGCACTTTATTCATGGTATGCAAGGCCCGTCAGTCCAAAATCCATGAAAAAAAAAACATGTAAATTATATAAATATTGTTAACCAATATGAACATTAAATATTATTTACTAATAGATCAGAATACAGTTTGTATGGAATGTCTGCAAGTGAAATTCAAAATTAGAGAGGCATCTCTAAAGCAACAGCAACAATCAACTACCCAGAGTACAACAATGACTAAGTGCATTGTGAGTACCTCAGCAGTTAGCGTGATGTTTCTTAATGTAGCTGCAGCACTTGTGTTAATACTTGACATTTGTTACTGTACTTATGAACTTTTTTCTTTAACTCAAGTATTTCTGTAAATAAATATTTAGCACTTTTTCTCACTAGAAAAATCTGCACCATCAAGCTGCAAAATGAGGCCTTTAGGGACTGGTTGGGTCGAAGGACTTCTGACCTAGCAGATAGGTACCAACAGGCAAAAAATGGTTGGAGTTTCTGGACAACCATCTGGCAACTCAGGAGAGGGTGGAGTGGCTTCGCTTAAGCTGAGAAACTCCACCTTTGCTGAGTGAAAAGCTTAGTCACCCAGGAGGAGTTCAAAGTAGAGTCTCCTTCACATTGAAAGGAGCTTGCTGAGGTCGTCCTGGCATCTGAATAGGATGCCCCTGGCTGCCTCCACTGGGAGATTTACCAGACACGGCCAACTGGGCCAAGACCTTAAGGTCATCACAGGACCCGTTTGGAGGGATGAGCTGGAGGAAGTTTTCGGGGGCAGGGCTGTCCAGGCTTGTCTACTTTCTGTACTGCATCTGCAACCCTAGCTGGAGTAAGCAGTTTAAGAATATGAAAAATGCTATAGACTACATGATTCAAACATGAGCTCAGGCCTGGTGTATGCTGTTTTTGGTGCCACAGTAGCACACTTTGAAGTTGTTATTGCAAAGTATGTGTTTTGAACACCAGTGCATTCATAAAAATCGGATATATAGCTAACAAATAGAAAATATCTGAGCTTATCCCCTACTTTCCACAAGACAGCTGCTTCCTGCCTGCAGGACTCCTGCAACCCTGCAATGCACAAGCAACCCCCAGTGTCCACCACTCCACTTTCCATCAGCATTACCCACACCTGATGAGTGAACCAATAAAGTTGCTGTGTTTGCTGTACTAAACCTTTATTAATTTGTTGTATTAAAGGTAATTGTATGGTTTTAGTTTTGTGATTAGTATGCTTAGTTCTCTGTAACAATATAATGAAGAACACATGTTGATGTTATTTCATCACTTTAACCTTGATCTATCAGCTAGAGTAAGTGAAAACAACCCCAATCAAATGCACCTAGTGTTATAAGTGAATCTACACCAACTGCAAGTGGCAGAGCATTATTTGGTGCATTACAATGCATCATTTTTCATGCATGTCCCATTTTTATTTTTGATGCATCATGTTGGCCTACCAGTATACATTAAAATGGAGCACTTGTTTGCTGCTAGCACAAAGTAAAACATTGAGGGATGGGCTGCTGATGAAACATTGTCACCACAGTTTTTAACAATGGCATATCCACAATTTCACTTATTCAGAATGTAAACTGGGAAACAAAAATTGGCTTTTGCTATGAGTCACAGAAAAGGTTAAAGTACAGGAAAACTGTAGATTATCAGGGAAAAATGTTTCCCCAAAATGTTTCCAAGGGAAAAATCCCATGAATGCATTGAGATTTGAGATCTGCGACATGTGAGCGAATTTTAAATGTAATGTAATGTAAAGTAAGGGTTGTATAGCCATTAAAGATATTTGTAGAATTGTATATATGAGTCAAGGATTCCTTTAGGTTCCTTTAGCATTTTTTTTTTTACTGTTTACTGTATTTAGCCATAGATCTATGTTTCTGCTGATGCTTTCTTTAGCTTCCATCCTAAGTCTCAATCACCCTTCACCCCTTCTTTCTGCAAATTCAAACGCAGCCTCTTCAAGAAAAAAAAAGGTGGCATAAGCTGACACTGATTCACTGATTAGCACTTGCTTTGACGGCAGATATTCACACAGATAAATGTTACTGATGAGGAGTGCTCGTCAGTTGCCTAACAGCTTGTCTGATCAAGCCACTATTGAGGCATGACATCCTGCCACAGTCATTAGCAATCTGGGTATTTTGAACAAGGCTGGAGAAGTGAAGATTAAGTCCATGTTAGAAAGCAATACCACACTTGTTACTATTTTACAGCATCACATACATATTCATCAAAATAGGAATTTTTTTTCTCCTTGCAGTTTTTTGTCCATGCAAGCCTTCCAGGCATTTCTGTTGCTCAGTCAGCAAACAAACACATGTCTTTGTGGATAGACAAGTGTTGACCAAGCCTCCTTCAATTACATGCATCTGTGTCCTTGGCTTAACCTGCTTCCTTATACGCAGTGTGCTAAGTTTTAAGCAATTTCATCAAAATCAAGCAAATATCTTGACAAACTTGTGACCTTATACACAGTTGTAATAGAAGCCAAGGTGTAGTTACTGAAATATCGCAAATATTATCTTTCCAGCTGCTCATTTTCATTTTGGAAGCAGCTTTGGAAGTTTAGTCATTCTGCGCTTGTCACGCTCCTCCTCGTAGCATGCAACCATTGTAACAAGCATTTTGATGATGCTACCATAGGGGATCTGTCTCTGTGCAAGTGAAATTATGAGGAAGACTGAGTGAAGAAAGAGGTTAAAGTTTTAGAATTCAGTATAACATAGAGAAGTGACAGAATCTAGGGTTAGGGTTAGAATTGAATACATGTGAATTGAATACATAGGTAATCAATCAGAACTGAATACATGTGATTCAATGGCTGAATCTCAGTCCCTGTGTAGTGTGCTATGTGTAGGTCAGGAAACCGGCCTAACGGAGCCGGGTGCTGGTTTGTTGTTGCCCTTTGTGGCACTAGACAATGCTAGAGAGCCAACCTATTGGTGTCCTCTTCGGTACTAATGGCTAGCTTTGTGGTCAAGACCAAGAGTCAAAACCAAGATATCCTATCGAAGTCAAAACCAAGATCTTTCGGTAGTCAAGTACAAGTCAAGACCAAGACTAGAATTGTTAGAGACCATAACAATCATTATAGTTAATTCATATCATATAATATCATATAAATATCATATCATATAATATTATAATAATATTAATCATGATATTATAGTTTTAGTCAAACTTTACATTTTAACTGACAGCAGTAGTTTTAGGAATTGTAAACAAGTAACTACAGCTCTGTGCTGTTTGCTCTTTACGAATGAAGTTTTGAAACCCAACTTACATCATCATTTTGAGGCTAAACACACTGAATATATATTTAATATGGGTCAAACTGAGAGACTATGTGACGAGCTGAGACTCTCTTTTTCTCATTTTCCCCTCTTGACATCTGTACGGATTACAGTAACTATGGCTGTTGTAAGGAGAATAATATTACACAGCCACATAAAATAATGAAAATAGCTAAAAACAGTAATGCTGTTCTTTCAACAGATCTGTGAACAGTTTTTTTAATCCAGGGTTTTGTTGATGTAAAAATAGATTGAAAAAAGTTTCAGTTCAAATCAGGTTGAAACTGAAACGAAAACGAGATCACTAGTTTATGGTCTTGTAGCACAAGACTACTCATGCTATTAGTAGGATGGGCAGCAGTCTATCACTAAGTGGTTCTAAGGATTCTTACTATACTGCCTCTCTAACCTAATATACCTCATCTTTGTACATTCCTTTGTAATTGTGATTAAGGTACTCTATGTACTATGTACTCTATGTATCTAGCAGCATGCTGCTAAATTTCATCGTCATGCACAAGAGTGGGTATTTACCCAATCCCATGCGAATGGGACTGAAACAACATATAGATGTAGAAAGATCCCACAGTGTTCCTAAAATGACAATAAGGACACAATAATTACCATACATTATTAACATAAGGGGAACGAAAGCTGTATAATTCATACGTTCATTCTGATCTAAATAGTTACTAATCTTGTGAATGAATTGTGAATTTCTGTGAATTTCATTACAGTGCTACAGACATAGTGGAGCCTTCGAGTTTGTATTCTCTGTGAACTTCTCTGTGAGCTCTGCAGAGGAGAACCTACTTACCAACAATTTCAAAAAAGCTGCACTATCGCTACATTTTTGGCTCGCGCACACTAATGCCACATGCAATGCATCGAGTATAAAACCCTAGCTTTGTACAGTGAATCGGCCTCAGCCATGGAATTTGCCCTAAAGAAGTGTGAAAATTCCTCAGTGATGATGACTAAAGGCAGGTCTGACATCTTCAGTGATTATTTCAGGAGAAAATAGTCTATTTGTGAATCGAGTTTCTGAGTACAGTATGTGAGATATTTGCCTTGTGTGGGACTGCATAGGTGGGAGCGGTCTGAAATGTCTGTTTTGCAGATGAAGCAGGATAGATGTTAATGATTTTTGGTGGGAGCATGCGGGAGCAGGACGAATTCTAGTAGGAGCAGGTGGGAGTGGGATTAAAAAAATCAGTTCCATGCAGACATCTACTTTAAAGTTCAAAGCCTATTTTCATGTGTTGTTTCCAATATTTTGTCCACCTCCACGATCCTGCCTTTTGATCAGCACACATTGATCTGAAAGTCAGCATTTGACAGGACAGTGAGAGAGTTCGGCCTCTGTGCTACTGATGCAACAGAAAAAGATTACTTTGAAAAACGCTGGATTATTCCCTTAACATTCAAAGAAAACAGATCTGTACATTTCTTCCATTCTGTAATCACTTTCCTTTCATCTAAGATGTGCAAAATCTACCCAATTAAGTCTGACCTGGATCTTCAAGTTATTGGCCCCTGGGAACCAATGTTTGATGGAGTTCTACTTGGGTGCCTTTTTTTTTTGGTGGTTAAGATTTTTTATGATGTTACAGCAAGTTACATAAGAGCTGTACAGTCAGACTATGACAGAATAGTATTGGCAGAGTTCAGATCAAGCTGCATAGTCTGAGGCTTGCGGTACACAAAAAAAACAAAAAAACAAAATCAGGTTATCTGAGTGGTTATAAAAAATATATTCATCGTTATGGTTTCATAAAGACTATAGCAAGTTGTCTAGCAGTACATTTTCACAACATGCTGGTCCTGCCATGACATGATGTGAGGTTATAACCTACTGCTGAGAGCACTGCAGTTGTCATCATACATTTTTCACCACCATGTAGTGGAACAAAACAATAGCAAGATTTAGCACACAATCAATTTCCAATCACCCAACAACCAGTGCAACACTTCCTTTAAAGCATGTGTCTACAAATTCACTGTTTTACTAATAATAAAACTGAAAACTTGGCCAAGGTAAAGATGGGTAATGGAACTTAGTTTCTAAGCAGTATTTGGAGGGGAAAATGAAGCGAATTTTTAGGAAAGATGTAGAGACCATCAGGCTTTTGATTGGCTGTGACTCACTGTCAATTTGAAATAAGTTCTTTTATTTTTTTTTAATTGTTGATTGTACAGTTCTTACCACTAGTCCAGACAGTTGTTTTGGTTTTGTTGGAAGTCTTAGCAGGACCTCCCTAGCAGCTTGATACCGAGAGAACACACACATATAACACACGGCATAATCAAGTTCATACTAGAGTTGGACTATGGTCTCCCAGGGCTACATTGGCTTCTCTGACTTAGTCTGTCACGTCCTTTGAGTACACCTGAGACTCTGTTTCATCATGCGTGACCTGTGTGCTAATAGAAACTGTTGAATTTTGTTTTAATACAAGTCCCTCTAAGGAAGTTTTCATATTTGAAACTCTCTTTTCTGATAGAGTTCCAATAAGCCTTTGCAAATATTTCCCGAAAAAACACATTTTCAAACTGATCTAAGTGTGTTAATATAAATTAATCTAAAGGCAGTAAGGCCCTCTTACTTAGGATATATAGAGGCTGATTTACTTTTCAGTTCTTTAAACCATTGCAAAACAACTCAACGCTACGAGTCTAAAAGGATGTGGAGCTGTCCAGAAGCAGCAGATTGTGTTTTATTATTATTATTATTATTATTACTATTATTACTATTATTATTATTATTGTTATTATTTGGTTTTTGGGTTATATATCATTGCTGTCCAAAATCGTAACTTTACAGTAGAGAGGAATAAAGTAATTTACTTTTAAAGTTAATGTAAATAGATTTTATTTCATAAAGAGCAGCTCTCAGAATCAAATGATATATAAAGGTCAAAATAAAAAATGGTGATACATTTCTTTGGACAGTGCCAAGATATGGTCTGCTTTTTTCCTGATTCTGAAGAAAAACCCAAAAATGAACATTTTGACCATAAAGTAAATAAATGAAGGGTAGTCCTTGACTTTAGCAGACTACTGTATTTAACCAACCAATATTGATATGATTTTAAACACGTGCTTTATCACATGTGGTTTATCACAAAAATTCCTAGTTTCCAGTGCTTTACAAAACTGACTGCATTAACAGATGGCATTGCCCTTCCAAATTTTTTTCCTCTTAAAAAACAGTAGTTGCGCAGTTCCGCTAATTTGCCATTTGTCCACTTTTGCCATTTATACTGAAAAATAAATAATAAAATAAATACTCCCATTAAATCCTGTTTTAATTGCTCTTTTATAACTGGCACTGCTAATTTTAATTTGCATTCAACCTAATATAGTTAATTACTGTATCACTGATACCTTTGTAAACATAACATTGTTACTTTCAAAGTCAGCTCTTTTTCATGTGCCGTTTCTGTTATTTTGTCTACTCTGCATGCCTTTAATAACTTTCACTGACACTTGTGCACCTGCAAACTCTGTTGTTTTCATGATTTATGAGCTTTGTACATTTCTTTCATCTGCAAGCCAGTATTTGACAGAATACCGAGGGAGTGTGGCGTGTGTGTGTGTGTGTGTAGGCATGAGTGTTTACATAATGTATGTTCGTGTGTTTCCTTTAAAAGTCTCTGTGGAAAACTTTTCACTGTAATACTGCATAACTGGCTTTTGTAAGATCATTTCACACTATCATTAAACACAATCTTGGTTACATTTTGACTAAAATTGTGGTTATTTTTTATGATATTTCAAAATTTCTGCTTAATTCAACCACTGGGAAGTAAAGTAAAGCAAAAGTCATATGGAGTGGTTTGATGTGAAACGCTCTGTTCTAGAAGAAACTTACTGATTTGGATACAGTGGTGTTGATAGGAATCAGGGGTTACAATATTTGCAACACAAATATATGACAACTAAGACTACAGCATAGCTCAAAAAAGAATAGCCACAAGGAGCCTATTACAATTACGGCTAATCAAGACGAAAAAATTACTTTCCTGAATCTAGGTTCAACATTATGGAACCTGAATGCTAAGGGGTTCTTTTTATGTTTTTCATAATGGCAACAAAAGCTTTCAGCGATTAAGAACTGATTCATTAAAGTAGGTGAGTTATTATTATATATATACAATACTTTTAATAACATTTTTGTCGTAGGCCTAGGCTAACGTTACACAGCTAACGCACACAAGTTACAGCGATTTGATTAATGCAGCCTTGCACATAAACACATTAAGATTAAGATGCACATTAAGAAGTACATGTGTAAAGCATTTGAGGTTCTAAATGTTTGTACCAGAAGACTGATGTAAATTCTTTTAGCTTGCTGATGTGCCTCCGTCTACTGCATCCTACATCATCAATGACGTAGTCACCAGGAACTAAGCTTCTAACCACGGGCCTACAGCTGTAGTTCAAATTACACAACTTCAGTTAAACAACCACAGTGTTTGTGATCATTTGGTGGAACTATGATTTTGGAAAAAAGATGGTTTAGACCATGTAAGTTACCAATGTAGTTACCTCGATAGTTCCAACTATAGTTTTGGGACTGCAACTGTATCGTGCCAGCTATATAACATAGTTAGCAACTATGGAAAACACCCCCCAGAGTGTTAATCACTGCTCTCTAGTTGCCTCTGGATTGCAGGTCTGAGAAAGTAAGCTGTGGGCTTTTTTCACCTGGCCCTGAAGGGAAAGGAAGCCACCACCTGATACTGATATTACAGATTTTGTCATGAGCCTTTTCACTGTCAACATATAGTCGGGCTGAAACACACTGATGGCTGGTGGCACTCTACTGTCGACTATTACAATGTAACAATGTATATTTATTAACACTGGTAAACACTGTTTTACTTTTGGACAGTACAGTATAACTCTTTGTTACTGTATAATATTTTGGCATTTCCATGTGCAAACCTTGACTATGAGCTATGAGCACTGCCTGCCTTGACTAGGAATATAAGTAACCCCTTAATTAAACTACACTGTGCAGGTATCCTGCCGATTCACATACGTTACCTTGGCTTAAAAAAAAAAAAAACACTAAAGCCAGAATTTCTGATGAGGTTTAATGAGCTTTCTGTATTTTGAATTCATTAGCTACTTTGGATGGCAGAGTGATTTCAGTCTTCATTTTGGCCCCCTCTGTTTTTGACAAGTAATTCATTTTGACTTCTCTCAGAAAGAACATGGAAATAATATAATGTTTCTCCTTTTCACTCACAGGTGGCATTTGAGAGGTGTAAATACTGCCAGTTGGCTTAAAATGGATCCTGTCGGCACAGGAAGGTCACCGAGAGGACAGTGTACTGTTACTAGCTCTGCAATAATTTGAGCGCTCAAGAAAAGCAGAAACTCAATTAGCATCAGCCAGATCCATTACCAGTATGATTGGCTGCTGTCTGTTAGCACTAAGATTCCGAAATAAAGAGACAGCCAGAAACTTCTTGAATTATCGAAATGGGGGTTGACGTTTCATATCATTATTCAGGGTGAAGGACATTAGGTGTAAGATAACAGTGTGTCTAATATACTTAACCTTAAAGGGGAAATTAAGACTATTGCTACGTCTATTATAAACATGCCTACTCACTTCACAGAGCACTTCCACAACAGTCCCGAGTATGAGATTTTCCAGTTTGAATGCTAGGAAAACCTCCTTCATGTGTGTTGAAGATGGGAGGATCTTGTGAGGGGCAGCTTTGGGGTAAATACCTGAATGCGGGCTGTTTGAAATCTTTATTTTTGTCCCACAAGCTGAGTAATGAAAAAGGAAGTCCTGTTCGGAACAGTCCTGTTCGGAAGATTATTATGTGAATACAGGCTAAATGTTGTGTGTATTTATTAGATTCTACATCATCTGCTCTGAGAGTGACTACAAATGGTTATTTGATATACTTGTGCAATGCATGCTGGGCTTGTAGTGTGTTGTGTAGGAGTGAGTGGTTAATCAGCCCAGTGGGGACAGGAGCCTAACAATACATATAAGAATCCTGCAAATTAATGAATATCCTAGATTAAATAAAAGCAATCACTTAATAATTAATAATTATAAGTACTATAAAACAGCTACGGTTAGGCCTTCTGACAGCCACAGCTGTGGAAAGTGTTGTTAATAAAGGCAACTATATCACAATGAAGCGGACATGTGGCAGTCATGACTTAAGCCGTTGTCACACTGGTATGCTGCTTCGTTATATTTGTGGGGGTGGAGAAAAAGAGATGCAGATACTGATGTGAGAAGATGGTTAACATTAGCTGAGTAACTAGTTGTGAGTGTGTCTCTGCTCCCCCGGACTCAACTTCCCAGAGGGCATCGCTCGATGACGTCACACCCACATGTCCCCAGTCATCCTATCAGCCCCGTTCTAGGTCACCTGAGTTTTAGCCCAGCTGTATCCAATTAGTTCCAGTATACATGCCTTTCACAAACACTTCCTCATTGCGAAGTTTTGCCAAACCTAGTTTGCGATTCTGAGCGATTCTGACCCCTTGTTGACTTTCTCTTTTACCTACTCTCTGGCTATTGACCTATCTCTTGTTTCTTTGACCATTCTCTTGCCTAGCCCTTCCACTTTACCTCGCTGCCTGTCTGCCCTGGTTTTGACCTCCGCCTGTTCTTTGACTTCGATCTTCCCTTCTCCCTCTATGTTTGTTTGTGTGTTGTTACTGTGCTCGATTACCCGCTTGTTTAATAAAGTCCATCTGGGTTTTAGCTCTGCGCAAGTCGGTCCTGGTTCTTTGTTCCTGACAGAGTGACAAGTTGCAGTATATTGACTTTCTCAGTCAAATTTCTCAGTATAGTATATTTAAGAGAAAAGATGGCACAGGTGTCCCACTCATTACCTATTGGCTCACTCTTCTGAAATGTATGACGTCATGGGGTTAACGTTTACCACAGTGAGAGAAAATTCAATGCTAAATTTAATGCGAAGCAACTTCCCTCATGTCCTTTCCCGTTTAATACGTTTTTTTCATAAGACAGATGTAATGTGCGTTCAGTGTGACCACGACTTGACCCAGATGGAAACCAGCTAGGTATGGCTATGGACTGCAGGTGGGAGAAAGACAAATGGTATCGATCTGCAGGTATAGGATTAAACTTTGTGCGTGTGGGGATATAGATCATTGCAGGATGAAAATGTAAAATAGATACATAGTTGTGAATTTTGTCAGATTGATGAGACTGAGGGATGCAATGCTGTGCTGCATAATACAACACCAGAAATCACATTAATTGCCCCTTTAAGAGTTGTTTAGTTTCAGTTTACTATACAATTCAAATGCATTTACATAGTTTCAATTGCATGGTATGCAAATTATATTTACATTCAGTTTACAATCTGTTTTGCTTTTTGTTTCAGTGTCAAGTAATAAAATACATGTGATACAAATGTAAAGGATACTTTTCACCAATGTGGCATAGATTGAAAGCTTAGAATCTGCACTTCAGATAGAACATGTCTGCTTGTTTCAATAAGCTACTGGTGAGAAATAGTTACTTTGTATTTGGCAGCATTAACTGGAACTTCTAAGGGGTTAAATAGGTACACTGATGAGAAAGATCTGAAACCTTGAATCTTGTAAATCAGGGAATAATTCAAAAGAACTGTATAAGAAAAAGTGTTTTCTCCCAACTTAAAGGACTTTCTCGTTTATACAAAATGTGACTCTTCATCCAGAAACTGTTGACCACATGGAAAACAGTGTTTTAGAGTCCTTCAGAGAAAAGCACAATAGCATGGAATAAAATGTGTGGGTTTATTTATTGCTTATTCTTCCTCGTTTGTAACTTGTTTGTCCAGAACATTGCTGTCTTTTATATGAAAGTGCATCAAGTCCATTGTTGACAGGGTTTGTTTACTATAATTTGTAATTGGCTTGAGTCAAAATATGTATTTTGGAAACTCTGAGTCCGTCCATTCACTTGGTTGCCTATGCTATTACACGCTCCACACAGAGATGAAAACATTTTGTTTTCCCTATGTGGAATACTAACACATCTATTGCGAGAAGCTTGCTGTATTTACATAAGACATCTAGTGTGTCACACTGCCATAGAATATTAATGGTGTTGGAGAGGGTTTTGCGAAACAGAATGAAAACTGTCACCAGGAAATCCGCTAAACCTGAAGTAACACTTTCGTTTCACAGCCAAGTCTTTGGAGGCCACCTTACAGCTTAACATTTAGTGGAATCTGGGACCATCAGCTGGGCCTCAAGCACTGGGTTGAGAAACTAGTCTAGGGCACATATACATTTAATCTAAAAATACAAGAATATTTTTATTATTAGACTGTACCTTTCAATTCAGTAGAAAGTAGCAAAAAGCTTTAGTTCAGAAGACCATAAATCAAACCCCAGCTAATTTACTAACCAGTAAATGGAAATCCTCTGTTGCTTGAGAATACTTTGTCTGTCCTTGTGTTTGTACTTTAACAGAGAGGGGCTGACAATTATCTCCATATTGTAGCTCCTTTATAAAAGGACAACGGCCCTTATTTATGTAATGTACATAATTTTGCAACATTTCTATTTGTTCATTAAAGAAGTTCTACCTGAGAGACATCAAGCATGGTGTTAATATAATAATAATAATGATAATAATAATAAGAAGAAGAAGAAGAAGAAGAAGAAGAAGAAGAAGAAGAGGAAGAAGAAGAAGATAAAAAATAGATACAAGATCCTTTTTTTATTGTTATTAAAGTTGCTGTTGGCCTATCATTATTTGTCACTCTTAATTATTGAGTTTGGGTTTCACATCCATTATTATATCATAAACAAACATTAGTAGTAGAATAGGTCATATTAAAGAGCTCAGTGAGTTTAAGCATGGCACTGTCAACATCTGCTGACAGAAAAAGTGCAACTTTTGCAGGTTTGTGAAATTTCTGTCCTTCTAAATCTGTCCTGCCCAACTGTAAGTGGTATTATTGTAAAGCGGATACGTGTAGTAGCAACAGCTTTGCCACAAAGCAGTAGACCACGCAAAACCACAGAACCTGGCCAGCTGAAGCCTGAAGTGCATAAAAATCACATATCCTCTGTTGCATCACTCGCAGGACAGTTCCAGCATGTCCCTTAAGACAACATCAGCACAAGGAATGTGTGTCAGGAGCTTCAAGAAATTATTTTTTTATGTCTAAGAACCTGCATACAGGACTGACATCACTATGCACAATGCCGAAGGTTGACCGGAGTGGTGTAAAGCACGCCATCACTGGACCCTGGAGCGGTGGAAATCATTTTTTGTAGGGATGTTACACTATCTGGAAGTCTGATGGTTTTATATAGGTTTGGCTGATGTCAGGTAACCACTACCAACCTAAATGCTTAATGCTAGCAGTAAAGTTTTGATGACATGATTACAATGACATACCATACAGTTTTAAAATCCTCATTAGATTCAGAAACTACATTAAATATATCAAAAATATCAAAATATATGACTTATTCTATTTTATTTAACAACCTTTGTTCACTTGTTAAGGATCACATATTGGAAGTTTTTTAAATATAGTTCCAAATTAGACACTTTTGAATGGTGTACTCACAGTGTATTAAGCTTAATACATTATGACTGATATTAGCATGAATTAATCATCTATATTCATATTCAACACATCTTTTTAGTGTATAATTGGCAGTATTTATTTCTGTTTTAGGCGGCATCGGGTAACTTTTGGAATTTACTTCTTGACAGCTGGTAAGATTTTAAGTCTTTAATACTCTATGACGTGTTTCATATTGTGAAGATGAACGTGAACATGTGCTAAACAAATCAATTTGCATCCATTGCTCTAAACTAAAAATAAAATAATGTTTAACAAAGTCAAAAACAATAAAGCTGGATATATTTAGAAATTTTGCACTCTTTTTTGCATTTTGAAAAGTTTTTAGTGTTTTCTTACAGTCAATATATCCTAAATAGGAACTGGATTTGGGATGCAAATTGGCTATTCAAAAGCTTGTTTAGCACTTTTTAGCCTTGAAATAGTGATGGCTAAAACTCCACGAAGGAATATGGAACACATGAAGTATTAGAGACTTAATCTCATATTATCTCTGATTCAATAAACTCTACTCAGAATTTTAGGTGTAAAATGTTGCTAATTATGCACTAATAAGATGTACATTTAGGTGGTTAATTCATGGTCAATAATTTACATAACAATGTCTTGGCAATGTGTTTATTATTATTTAATAATGCACCATTGATTTTTACATAACATACCATCAACCATGTACTGATATAGGTCATGTTGAATTAAGCTTAATGCTTATTGAATAAATAAAGAAAAGGTGCCTTAATAAAGCTTCCTAATACACACATTTTGAAGTCAGCATGCGACTAGTGATTCCTTGTCACATATTATTTGTTTGACTCTAATAATACAGATGGGTGTAGTACCTCTCCCTTGTTTGGTATTTGATATTCTTGGTAGCTTGCTGGTCTAAGCTTATGTAGATCAATTAATTATTTACTCATATGGGAACAGTAGCTGAAGCCTCACCCCACAACTTGCTCACTCAGCCAGAGCCAGTTATGAAATGGACCAGTGATGGCATAAGGAAAGAATGATAATTTCCCACATGAATAAATAATATAAACAAACACAGTGGCCAGCATGGAGAAAGAAAAAAAGAAGTAGAAAGAGAAAAATAACCCTTAGCAATTAACTCCAGGAAAGTGAGAGGGCAATTAAATTTGTTTATCATGAATGAACAATTTCTAAAGGGGCCTATGGGGTCCAAAAAACACTTCCTGTATCTACTTACAATCATTATTATGTATGTTTGCCATGACACGCTGCTTGTGATGGTTTATTCCTCCCTAGAAGGTCATATTTATTCCAAATCGAAGTGAATCCTAGTTTTCACATGTATTCCATAAATTGATGGTGGTGATAAAAATGCAGTACACTGTTGTGTTTTACAAGAGTTCCTGCAGTTCACATAGAATGGTTTTCTGTAAGACTGCAGATTCAGTGAGCTTGACATCCAGTCAGAACAAAAATACACTGTAAATGTCAAGAAAGATCCTTAAACAGATATAAATGAAAAGAGCTTGACAGTCTTCAAACATGCTTTATGGTACTATAGAGCGACTGAGAGCATTCTGGATTTTTTCTAGACCTTTTCTGGATCCAGGTTCACTGCCCGAAGTTTGAACGTATGAAACTTGCCACCTGTTTCACATGACTTGGAGAAAGCATGTGCTAGCCTTCACCCTACTAGTGCTGGCAGTAATGTATGGAAGACATGATTGGGACAGGCTGGCATGGTGGTACAGTGGTGATGTCACCTCACAGCAAGAAGGGCCTGGGTTCAATTGACTAGCCATGCAAACAGGGTCCTTTCTGGGTGGAGCTTGGATGATCTTCCCATGTGAGCTTCTTCCATGTGCGGCAGTTTCCTCCCACAGTCCACAGAGCTGGAGATACTAAGTAGCCCCCTAGGTTGACATGTGAATGTGTATGTCTGTGTGTCTGCCTTGTGATGAACTGGTGACCTGCGTTTCACCCAGTGAGGTTTACATGAAGAATTAATATGCTGGGCAGAAAACTGCCTGACATGTTTTTTGGAACCCCTGGAACCCATGGTGCGGAGTTTCGGCAGATAACTATTAGGCCCTGATCAATTTATTGTTTCCGAAAAATTCTCTGTTATTGAGATGACGTGAATACAGCAGTACTATTATAAGTGAGTTTTTTATATTATAGTGATAACACATTTCTAAAAAGAGACAAATCTGTCATTTCTGATGATGTCACTGTGTTTATGTTTTTATAGACTAACAGTAGGTAGTTACCTAGCTTTATTTCACCAAAATAGGCTGAACTGGTATATTACACAGCGTTTGTTTAAATAGCAGTGAGTCTGTTCACTGTCCTGCAGTGAGGCAAGTAAAACAACTCCTTAAGACACAGAAAGGCTGTTCACTGCAGCAGCACACTTGTAGGTTCTGTTAAATCATTACCACGTTGGTGAAGTGGGCCTTTTCGAGAGGTGTCAGTGGATTGCCTCACTCACTGAGCAACTCTCTACAGTAATATGTCTTTGAGTGTACACCGTTTTAGTCGATGTGTTTTAAATTATAAGTACCATACACATAAACAAATGAAATAAAAACGACTTTTATTACATTGCTGTATTAGGATATATATACAGTAGCAAAGCAGATGTTAATGACTGGCAAAAAGGTGTGATTGCATTTGGGCTTGCCAAAGGCTCTAACATGAAGGAAGAATACGGCTCTACAAGCAGTGGCAAAAATTCCTGTCTACAGTAAATTCTCCCTAGAATTGTGTTGGGTAAGACAAAATGTGACTGAAATGCACAATTGTCTGATGCAATATTGTCTTAACATTGATGTTGCCTACACCCAGAAAGTTGTCCAATCCATGCCAAATCGAATTGCAGCTGTTATTCATACTTGTGGAGGTATTACACGCTATTAGGTACAATTCAGTCACAGGTGACTATTTTTTTTGTCGGGTGAGCTTACGTCCTTATTATACAGTGTTTTGTTTTAGTTGGGCTAATTTGATAGTACGGAGGTTAGAAGAAGTTTAGTGGTTGATTTTGTACACTAAAGCTTGTTTTGACAAAGAAATCGATTTTAATAAAACATGCAACTGTGTGTTAAACCTCTGAAGTTTAGCCAAATGTTAAAGGAAGACTAGTTTAGCCAAATGTTAAAGGAAGACTGATGCTAAACTGATGCTAAGCTAATCACAGAGACCCCCCCTTATAGAGCAGCGCTGCATAATGTTTGTTTATTTGATGTTTGTTAATACCACATTCAGGGGGCAGCAATGAGTAATCTGTGCTTATTTTAGCTAAACTGTTCCTTTGGTCAATTGGGAGAATAATTTTTGTAGTCAACTATGTATACGACAATTAACTGTCAAGTTTCTGACAGGCCTAAGAATTTCTTTAATTTTTCACCATAGAAATTTGTTAATAATTAATTAATAATTAATTAATAATTTAGTTCCCTAACACTGATATCAGTCAAAAATGTTTCATATTGTTTGAACCATAGAAGATGTATTGCCTGTTTATATTGTTAATATAAATTGTTTATACTGTTAATATTGTTAACACAGATAATATCTGATTTTATTTTGCTCTTATTTTTGTGCACTGTGTATTTTGTCTGAATTGTCAAAGTATAATTTGACACATTTCTACTTAACGCTTCCATACCTCTCAAAAGACACTGAAATTTCCATAACTGGTCAATAATCCAATCACACTGGATGTACTGAGCACTCTATAAAGTAAAAGCATGCACCACTGGACCACACAGCCCAAAGAAAAGTGTCTCCCCAAGTATCACAGCCAAATTTCTTCAAGTGTTTGTGCAGGCAGACTTATCCGTCCATATCACCAGAGAAACCTTAGGGAGTTTTGGAATGGATTTTCCACTAGATGAGTTTCCATTAATAGCAGGTAGAAGACAATGAAGGAGAGCTGTGGAGGTTGGCTGGGGACACGCAATTCCATGTAACCGATCACACATCTTTGTCTGTTTTCTAGGAAGTGCTTTTTTTTGAGTGGACACTGAAATCCATCTCTAGAACACTGGAGTTCCCAGAGGGCAGATGGTTTTAAGACTGGGTTTTTTTGCAATGTGCCCGTTTTGTAAGTGGCTCAGCAGTTGAAGACTATTAATTCATTTCATTCATCCAATGGCTATTAGAGGTGCGGTCATTTTCTTCATGTTTTTCTCACCAGGACCTCGTTGACATTTGCCTTTGCGTTCGTCACACAATGTGATTGGCTGGGAGGCATTGTGTGACCATCATCATTCCACCTTTTTTTTTACCTGTAACCCAGCAACAGCCTCCAGAATATGGACAATTTAGTGGAACTACTTAGACAAGGGATGTAAAAAATTTTTTTTTTGTGAATCATTTTTTGGGTCATCTTTGTCTTAAAAGCTGCCAATTAGTGTGTGATATAATTATAGCAATACACTCATTGTCATTGTCAGATCCTGTCTTGTCTTGCCCCTGTTTTTCTCCGTTTTCTCTATTTCTGTCTCTGTTTCCCTCGCTACCTCCATGTGCCTTGTGTTGTCCTGTGCCATGTGTTTCTGATTTTCTGTTAAGGCTTGTACTTGCATCCTGCCTCCTCATCTCTCCATGTCAGTTATTTTGTGAATCTCGCTCATTGATACCAACGATTTTTATCCTGTGAGAATTGGTTGTTATAGACATCATATGGTACGCCTCTCCACCTGCCCATGTAAAACTAATTCTACTTGTATATTGCTTTTGTAAGTACACATACTAAGAATATGTATTCAGAATACAGAAATTAAGTATCTGTATACAGACTAAATGGATCCCTGAAGTGAATAGTGAACATACTCTCGAGTGGTAAGTTTAGCTTTGGCATTGTATTCGACTTGTGCATGCATTCCGTGACAAGTTACATCAATAACTGAAAATCGCATAGATATTTATTTTAAGGTCAAATTTGCATTTTTCTGTCACTGAAGTTTGGCCAATTGGGTCATGAAAGGGCAGTGGGATAATGGGAGCAGCAGTGGACTGAATCAGACAATAAGAGCCATAATAAGGTAGAGAAATTTGTATTCATATTTGCATTAATTTGAATAATTGGATTTTTCATGAAACGGTATCCAAAGCAATACATGAACAAAACTGCCAAACTGCAACAGCGAGGAACAGTAGGAAATAAAAGAAAATATCAGATTATTTTCCCATGTACTTTATCAATATGTATTCTAAATATAATTTTTATGCATTGTAGTCAAATATTCTACTAAATATACTATAAAACACATTTAGGACAGTGTGTTCAGTATTCATTTTTTAAGTATTTTGCCCATCCCTGTTTGATTTAGAACAACCTACATCTGCTCTGAAATACATTTTGGACCAAAATATCATCCTAAAATCTCATTAAACAATCCATTGCCAGACAATGTAACATTGTAACCATTTTGTGATGTAGCTCTTCAATGTAAACTAACATTCATTTTTTAAGAGCTATAAGTTCTAGAAAGATCTATAAGTAAATACACTCATCATCGAAAAAAAAGTTGCACCCAGAAGGAATCAATGAAACTTGGTGGGTAGGTCTGACGTTGCGAGGCATTCAAATCATTTAAGTTTCACGCTCGGGCACGCATGTGACGTAAGCAAGAACGAGCCATGTCACTGTACCTGACTGACTATATAAGGTCATCCTGTTGTCTGTTTTCCATTTTGACTCATGCTGTTGTGTTGGTAGCATCCTTTGCAAGTGAAGTATGCCCCAGAGCTCAATTTGAGCAGTTGGAAAAGGAGGAGAGGGTTTGCACCATAGGGCTCCGGGAAGCTGGATGTTCTTAACAACGTTTTTTTGTACCATACTGGTTGTGTGGATACTACCATAGCATGGAGTTGGCGCCAGTGGCTTGAAGAAGGCACGCACCAGCGACATGAAAGATCTGGGAGACCTACACGAAACACGGAAAGAGAGAGAACCAATGAATTGTCCAGCATGCGTGGGGTGATCCAACTGCATTAGAATATTCAAGCTGCATGGACACCATTAGGAGCCTCTGCAACTCCATGCGTTAGCAAACATGGTGGCCCAACGCCATACTAAGAGACACTACTTGTGTGTGTGTGTGTGTGTGTAGCTCAAATAAAAATATTGCTCATATCTGTCTAAATTTATCATAATTTATTTTTCCTGGTATCTTCTTTCCACATAGCTTTCCTTCTGGGTGCAACTATTTTTTTGATGATGAGTGTATTTACTGGATTTAAGATTATTTTACTTGCCAAGAGTGTTGTGCCACTCTCAACTAAATCTCAACTAATTAGAAATGTGCATCTATGGGGCCCCATTCTCATTTTTTGTTTAATGCCCCACAATTACTAAATCCACCCCTGGGCTAGTGTCTCTGATGCTCCTCACACTCTGTTTCAGCCACCCTTTGATTGTCTTGTGGAAGCCTGTGTTCCTACACAAAATTTAGCTTTGTGCTACTGGTTTGCAGTGGGATTGCAGCAGCACTGCTGTGCCTCTTACAGTCATATTAGCACGACACGTACAACCACACCACTACCATGCCACTGTGGTTCACTGCTGTACTGAGAATAAGCCACTAAAAAAAAATGGCAGAGAAGTGTAAAAAGGTTGATGCTGCTATCCACACTTACTATAAACAGTATGCTAGCATTCATAGCAACATTATGCTATTAATGCTTACATTATTCTGCACCATTTTATACAGTTTCTTCATACTGATTTTGCAGTAATAGCCTACATATTTTAGCAATAAAATCAGCCTGTTTTTGTCCCAAGCCGTGCATTCGTGTCAATGGATTGCTGGCCCTGTTTGATGTGGTGATTGCTAGTGCTTAAGTCTCTGAATTTTGGTTTTAACTTTTAAACTTGGAAATAAACAACAGAACATTTTAACCTTGTCTCTTCCGTTGAAGCTTTTGTTCTGACAATTTTCAGGAGGTCTATGATTATCCTCTCATCACAGATGCTTGCACAAACTTGTGGATTCAGCGCCAGCTCAAGTGCACACTGAGATTAAATTCAAAGTAAGACAAAGTTTCTGCCAGGAGGCAGGAGTAAAGGCAAGTAAAAGTCTTTGGCATAGAACTTGCCCTCTGCCTAGGTCCTAAAGCGATGAGACCCTCACAGATATGGCAGCTGAAATGGTCAGAGAAATTAGTGTATAGTAGCATTGGAGTCTTCCTGGCAGAACTTGTGCTAAAGCGTCAATTTCAAAGATGCTACTCTTCACTCAAAATGTTATTGTAATTGCAACAACTTATAGGCAATAATAATGGGAAGTATGCATATATTTAGAAACTCCAGTCTCAAACATCATTGTACTGTTCCACATAAGAACAATGGAAATCCACACCCGCTTAGCTTCTGTATAATATTAAACAACTCTACTGTACGCCTTATGTGAGCTATTTAATGCTAATTGTAAGTGTAAATCGACCTTATCGCCACTTTATTTATAATTGAATGTACCAACAATTCCTACTCAGAGCATCTCATAAATGCCTTGCTATAGTATAGTTAGTATACTTCGTACTTCAGCATCTTTTTCCTGAACTGAGAAAGCATTCCTGTCTGTGGAATAAATAATGACTATGGTGACACTCTGAGCTCATAATAATTTTGTTATTGTCTGTGATATATTAGGTACAGTTGCATCTTCTCATTAAACACAAGGCACTGAGTCATAGTTAGAGTATTCTAGGCACCTTAAAGCACTGCTCAAAACAAACAACGTTTTAGAATATGGCTATTACAGCTTAAAATCCTCTCTAATAAAGTGCATATTGTTTCTGGGCTCATTTGTTTTCCATTAGTTAAGAAAAATGAAAAGTAGATTCTCTGCAAGTTGACAAATTGCTTACACAAAGTACTTGCCTAGAAGAATCCATGAGAGATTGTTAATTAGTCTGACAGACTAGGCCACACAAGAGATCATCTAATCAAGGCACTGTAGATTCATCAGTAAGGTCAATACATATCATATCCACTGACATGATATGTTATCACTGAGAGAACAGCAAATGATTATCTCTCACAGTGCCATGCCAAACGTTATGCAAGTTTTCACACTAAATTAGCCTCATTAGTTATAATTACTGCTTTTTTAGCTGCTGGTGATTTTGTTAGACCATGAAGAGTGATTTAATTTTTGTCATCTCTGTAAAAAGAGAGGAAGTGACTAATGAAGTGAAATCATTTCCCCAAAGATCAGAATGGGGGGAATGCTGCATTCCATTGTACTTGAGACTTGGGAAAATCTGACTTAGGATGCGGAAATGTGTAATAGAACAGTCAAAATTCTCTTGAAAAAAATGTTTTGTTCACACTGAGGGTTGAATCGGATTTGTTTGTCATATCTGATTTTTACACTGACTTGTATGGTCAGTGTGTAGCCATGGTCTCTACTCTCCGCGATTAAGCTGTAATATGTGAATATGCACTGCTGACTTTTCATGTCTCACATTCTGATTTCACGAACCACCACTCCCTGAATGAGAACAAATACATGAAATCGGATCCTGACCCATTAAACACATATTCAGAAATCAGATTTGAAACTACCTACAGATTTGGCTTGAATCTAATTGGAAATCAGCAATTTGTTGTTTAGACTCGGTTCTGCTCAAATCGGATATGCCAAAAACTGCATTTTAACTGCTTGTCTGGACAAGTCCTTAGTAAGAATAAAATCTAGAGTCCCTTTGCTCCTTTCCTCATGCCATCTCCTTCCAAAATAAAGGAAAGCTGGAGCTGTTCAGTATTTATACATATATATATGTATGCAACAGTGCATGTTAATCAGTCAATTACTGTATCACGCAGTATAAACATCAGAATTTTCTTCACTTAGTTATTCACGATATCTTCCTGTAGTGTTTCTGTATCTGCTTATCAAGTTTCTCGATTTGCCAGACAAATTTAAAAAATTTTTTAATTAAAATTTTCTGTTATGAAACACTATAACACCGACCAGCCACCTCATTTGATAGCTTGTATCTACATTGACTGTCTATTTTGTCAGCTCCACTTACCATATAGGTGCACTTTGTATCTCTACAATCACAGACTGTATGTAATGTGATTCTCTGCATACTTTATTAGCCCCTTTTTACCCTGTTTTTTGTCGGTGTATGTATCTTTCCTCAGGAAAAAAACTACTTAATGTACACAGTTGAACATCAATATCATTGTTGTACTTTGAGGGTACGTTTACATTGTTTGCACAGAAAATACATGTAATCACCAGTAATATACTTAACAGTCAAGTTACCTTTATTTGTTACTTTGATAGAATAAATCTGTAATTTACTCCTAGCAGTCAGAATTGATGTGATTCGACACTACACATTTGAGCTGAAAAATTGACTACTTTGCTCTTCTAAGCCAGCCTCTGAGTGGGTAAAAAGCAAGCAAGCTGTCTAATGATTATCTTAGAGATTTAATTATGTTTGTCAGCTAATGTTCAGGAACTCCATCTTTCCATTTTTCATCTTATGATGGACAGATCATGGACACGTATTCCAGTCCACTTTTTGAACACTACTCAATCACTACTAAGTTGTATCTGTGACCTATAGCTAGCTAGCTAACTGCTAGACCATGCTTCTGAAATGGACACCTCTTGCTGCAGTTTTAGTCCAACTCAACAGAAATTGAAACAGAAAAAACGAGAGAAAATAGACAAATAGAAAAAAAAACCTCAAAAAGACTACCATCATTCTTTCTCTGTCAGTTCNTACCATATAGGTGCACTTTGTATCTCTACAATCACAGACTGTATGTAATGTGATTCTCTGCATACTTTATTAGCCCCTTTTTACCCTGTTTTTTGTCGGTGTATGTATCTTTCCTCAGGAAAAAAACTACTTAATGTACCCAAACAGCTCAATAAACCATTAACTTCACCATCCACAGTCTCACACAGATTGCCACACTCCACTCAAGCCAAGTCCATTCCACCTCCTCTCAAACATGCACCCATATGCTGACTTTCTGATAATCTCTGATCTGCACTTCCAGCCAGTCATCAGCGGCTTTACCTCATTACCAGATTCCCATCATCTGCATTGCAGCTTATGGGAACTTAAATCAGTGACTGCTTTCTATGCTGGTCTTGTGAGCATCTTGTGTTGTGCCAGAGGGAATTTGGACACCTACCTTAGCTAAAGAGCTTTAATCTCACCGATCACTAGACTAATAAATGATTTTTTAAAATATCTGCATAATTCAACCATTGAAATGTAAACAAATTCATTCAGTGTGGTTTAAAGTGAAATGGTGGATTGTACAGAAACTTATTTTCTTTATAATGCTTGTATTTTCTTTATAATGGTGGTGATGGGGTTATGATATCCGCAACATTTTTTTGCCAATTGTTTTGTCCTACAAGACCCTGCATGCATCGCAGTAAAAATAAGTATTGGGCCGAAACTTTCTTAAAACATTTCTTCATCCATCAGACAATAATTTTTTCATCCATGTCCACAATCAATCTTATATAACATTTTTGTTATATATTAATAAAATAGATTCCTCAGATGGATCCATACCAGCAGGATTTTGCATTCAGTTCCTATTTTTTTTATTACTTTTTATATGAAAGTTTTAACATAATTGGTTCTTTTGGTCCATCCATTGATTCTGCATGGATATAGAGTAAAGATAGATCCGATAGTAGGCAGAATGTGCCTCAGCTTCTGAACAAGAGACACCTTTGTGGTTTATATATATATGGTATATATTATATATATATAAAAATAAAAAAATAAAATAAAATTAAGCCTCCAAACTATACATCTGCTGGGCATTTTATACCTCTTCCTGATAATGGTGACGGTGGACCATTCTGTATTGTTAGGTGACAAGTATGTGATAACATTATCAAAGTACAGAAGAGAAATGCAAAAAGAGGGTAGAAAGCAAAGAAGCAAAGAGGTTATCACGGCACTCCTTAAGCTAACTCTGGTGAGTCTGTTGTACAGACCATACATAATGCTAGCCTTAATGTTAGTATAGATAGCTCCAGTGTTGGGATAATTTCTCCAAAAGAGCAATCCATTTCAGGTTACTTTAAGTTGAATTAGTTTCAGGTGCACACAGAGTGCATTGTTTAAGGCATTTACATTGTATACATTTCTTGATTTATATATTTATACATAGATATATATGTATATAAGTATATAATTTTTTTTGTGCTTCTTTACTTAGTACTTAGTATTTATACTGTAATTGTTAGGATTTGTAGTACGGGAGGTGGTGCAGAGTAGGAATTTAAATGTACAGTGCAACTGCTTGTTTCTATGCATATGACAAACTCTCTCTTGAATCTTGAATCTTACTTCTCTCAGAATGTAAGGATATTACGCCACTTATTACTACCTGGAAAAAGTAATTTCATTTCTCATTACTTTTACTTGTTTGCCAAATCATATTAGCATTTTTCCTCCAAACGAGGAGAATTATCTGCCAATATACTGAGATAATTTCACTCAATGTCTAGAAATAGGCTAAATAATCTAATCTAATGTAATATCATTTTTTCATTACAGCAATCTTAAAATGAGAAATATTTTGCAGCCAAAATAAACACTGTAGGCCTCTAACAGTAGTCTCTGATATTCATGGTTTTCACTGTTAACACTGACTGATTTTCATAGATCTGTTTCTCATTGCTACTCTGACAAGCCTCTAACAGTAGTGACTGTTTTTCATTGATTAATCTAAATACTTTTGTCTAAGCACAGGCTGCTTTCTTTCTTTCTCCTTTTCTCTATATTTAAAATTGTATATTCATTGTAAAATCCTATCCTATATTCATTTTGCTCTTGAGTCGTCCTGCTGTCTGGTGTCGGCTGGAAGATGATGGGTCCTACTTTTGAGTCTTGGTTCCTCTGAGGGTTTCTTCTTCTTGCACTTAAAGAGTTTTTTCATTGCCACTGCAGCCCTTGGCCTGCTCATGGTGGTTTGGACCTGAATTTTATGTGAAACTGCTTTGTGACAGTGCCTGTTGGAAAAAGAACCACATAAATAAACCTTGACTTGACACTAGAACTACACAAGTTTAACAGATTTCATGACTACACTGAGAGGATAGTTTGGGGAGTTGGGAAATGTTGGAAGCATGCAGTGAGAAAGTTCTTTCACATGCATGCAACTGTGACCATGTTTTTCACACAGAATTCATTTCTCTATTCACAATATTGTCTTTTTGCACAACCCCCGGTTCTTCTCATTTATAGAATGATTCTTCAAAGAACCAACAGCCCTGTATATTTTTATGGAGACAAAAGTAAGTCTTTTATGCAGTCTAACGACCCCTTTGTTTTTAAGAGTGGCATTTTCATATTTTACAGTATAGCATAGTATATATTATACTCCAGTATTTTTATAGCAGGCATCAGTTCACTTGTCAATACATGTAATACATCCTTAACTGAATGCCCACCATAGAAGTCTGCAGAGTATACTTACAGCACATTACAATGATCTCTAGAGCTGTGGTCCACAGCTACCATGTACTGTGGTGTAATCAGAGCTAAAAACACATTTTCCTCTTCTTGCGATGATTGCTCTCTGACAGAAAAAAGCAGCCAGCTAACAATCTAACTTGCCACCTGAAAACAACTCTTCTAAATCTGAGCTGACAGCGCAAGACATGCTTATTATTGTGAAGAAATGTTTGCAGAATCAAATGCTTACCTCAAAAGCTCCATTTCAGTACAGAAATCCTTCATCTGAATAAAGATATAAACGGAGTGAAATGTTGGAATGTAATGTCTAGACATTAAATGCACAGTTCAATATAAATAAGAAAATGTCTCATATTTAGCTGGCCACAGTAATTTAGCAAAGTAGTATTGATCAAGTTGCAAAATCTCCAAAAGTTTATATATCAGATAAGTTGCTGAAGATGTATTTATAAATAAGGTTAAAAAAGGCAGATAATTATAGTATTGAAAATGTTTGTACTCCAGTGTTCTTTGTTTTGGTCAGCTGTCTTAATATGACATGTCAGCATGGCTGAACCAATGGATTGTCTGAGATATGCAGAGTGACCCAACAGCCTTGATGGCGGACATTCAGCAAACAGCGATGCCCTCCGTGAGTCATCCTCTTAGTGCCAGCACCATTAGTAGATGACTGCATGACGCAGGACTACATGTACATATACCATTAAGATAACTTAAGACCACATCAGCGTCGCCAAAGACCACAATGGCATTGTGCCAGACTGTCATGGAGTGACTCCGAATGGCAGTAGGTTATCTTTAGTCCGACTTTTGTCTTGGTGGAGACAACCAAGGAATTTGTGTATGGAGACACCATGGTCAGAGCCAAGTGCCAAGATGAACAGTCACACGTCACACATCCAGAAGGACTGTTGTCACTCCAGCACCCCTACCATTAAATCTGCAGGAACTGTGTGAGAATATTCAAGCTGCATGGGATAGTTTATCCCAGGAACATCTCCAACTCCATGCCAAAATGTATTTATGTTGCATAAGCAAACACGGTGGCCTGACTCCATACTGAGAGACACTACTTTTGTATGTGTAGGTCAATAACTCTTCACTGAGGTTGACGTGGTGTTATGGGCAGTTGTCATAACGATCTGTGTACGTGTAGTCCTGCGTCACGCAGGATGAGTCATGGAGGGCATCATTGCTCGCTGAACGTCCGCAGTCATGGCTGTTGGGTCTGGTACAGTGATAAGCCCTGCTCTTGCTTACGTCACCTACACGGCAGAGTGTGAAACTTCATCATTCCCATGTCTCACAATGTCAAACTTACCTACCAAGTTCCATTCCTGGTTGATTTCCTCTGGGTGCAACTATTTGTGCAATTAATGAGATATTGTTAAATAAGCCCCAGTATGTTTCACAGAAAGCTGTGGAAAATAGGATGACACTGAAATTGGCTTCTTACTTACCAGCCTCTTATTCTCTGTTCCACTTTAAATGGTGCTGCTGCTACATTCTGTCTCCTACATACCATTAAGGTATCTGCTGTGTCATTTAAGGTGAAATCAAAAAGTCAAATAAGAAGATGGGGAATATATAACTTAACAAGATAACACTAAATTGTTTCAGAATGAAAATTTGGTTCCTTTTCTGGGTAATGAGCTGATGGTAATAGCTGTAACCGTTTAAGCCACCTGAATTAAGTGGAGTTGAGGAGTTGATGGAGCCATAGAATGCTACCAAACTGGGAGGGTAAAGGTTAGCACTTGCTTCCTCCAAGTTGCCCTAGCTACAGTGTCTACACACAAGTGGTTTATATACTTGTTCACAATGCTCAAAAATGAAAAAAACAAACAAACATGGTTTTTAATGAAGGTGTGGATGCTCATGCACTTTTAGCCTCAATATGTGCCACCACTCGACAGCTCTCTGTGCATCACAGCACAGCACTCAGAATAAGACCACAGAAAGCCATAGTGGATTGTATGTGTACACACCAGAAGTGTACACACCAGAAAGTCTTTTAGACAAATGCTTAAGCTACCCTCCTGGTTGTTTTTCACCTCGTCCACTTATCTTTAACTCCAAAACAGTAGGCCTTTGAAGATGCTGTAAACAGAGGCAAAGCATGATACATTATGCTGGAAGTTTATTTTCATGAAATTTATTTGAGGCGAGTTCAAACATTTACTTGCAGTTGAAGAAGAAGAGGTCTGCTACTGAACACTACGTGACATTGTGCAAGGCAACACTTGCAGTGTGCAATAAAATGCCTGCTACAGCATACCTAAGGTGTGCGATCAAATATTGAAACTTTATATCGAGTCTTCTCTGCACTATAATTTGGTGACTGTAACCTCCCCTCTGTTTAAGTATTGCTCCTTCAAACGTTTTAGCACCTCTGTCAATAAATTCTGGTGCCACCTCTGTGGTTTTAGTGTAAGTATCGCTTTTGCGGGACCAATACTTTGATGACCTGCACCAACCAGGAGCCCACAAACTGCCTTTTTGAGCAAGAAAATGCATGAATTGGAACACATTGACACTTTTTGTTGTAATTCTAATTACACAAATCAATAATAAATGCTTGTTGTCCAGAATTGCATTCTGAATGCATGCTAGTTTAAAATGCAAACCTCATGTGTCTTTTACACAGTGATGGAAATTTTGGAAGCACACTGAATTTTACAAACTGATTCTTTTTACTGTACCCAGTATGGACACATATCTGCACATATTACTCTGGAGGCAGATTTCAATGAAAGAACTCCTCTAAATGTACCAACAGCAAGAAATGTCAGATATGGTCAATCTAAGGCGTTAATCCCATCTAGTTTTGAGATACTGCAAAAAGGACAGATTCATTTGGGTTTGTCCTTTACTACAATGCTTGCTAAGTTTTCATGAATGCAAAGGCTGACTTTCCCTTTTGAAACAAAGAAACCAACCACACTTTCCCGTGCGGCTTAATCACAGTGGCTCATCAAAGGAAAAGAACTAATTGTGTGTTTGGAGAATTCTAACAAGCTCTGTTAATGAGGGTCATTTGTTGGGAGCAATCGGTAGGGGCTAAGCTGCATTGCTCGAACAAGATTTTGCATTTCATTTGAGTGGATACTTCGAAATACATCCATTCAGTCTTTCTGTGATTTGATTCTGATCTGAAGATGATTTTATGATGATTGTTTTAATCATGTTTGCAAACAAGCACTCACGCCTGAGACTGGATATGCTGACACACTGGGAATATTATACAGTTGCTCTATTGGAATGTTCATTTAACAGCACAGCTTGATACTCAAGTGCAGAACATTAACAATTTGTCTGAGTTGCAACTTTTTTCTGCCAAAGTGATATGGTTCCAAGAGGAACCAAGACTCAAAAATGGTTCAAAACCATATTGCTCTTATTTAATGCTGTTATGCTAATATGGAAATATATAATTCTCTAAAAAGTGCTAATATCTAGCCATAGGAATACTGAATTCCAATATGGTTGAAGCAATCAAAAATGTTATCCAGCAATTATTTTAAAAGCCTGGACATAGGCCCATTTCAGTTCTTAATTTTAACATGATCATGAGGAGTGGAGTATTCAAATTAGCAGTTTAGCTTTAGTAAACTAATCAGCTAGCCATACGAACTTTGTAAATCATTTCTGTATCTGGCTATATGTTTGGTGTTGAACCATGGTGTAGTGTCCTTCAGCAATGCACACTACACCTTAAGTAATGGCCATCAGTCAGCAATACAAACTGCCTAACTAATCACACTCAGCTCAAACCAAACTGACTTGTTGAGTGACTTGCTGAAAAAGAAACCGTGACATACTGATTAGGCTTGAGCAGACTGACCAAACTATCTATCTTCTACTATTATCTGCGGCTTTAAGATACAATAGTTATATGTGCTTGACAATAAATTTTTTTTAATGTGTAAAGCTGGTCCATGACCTGGTCCAAAAATGTTGGCTAGAATGATCTCTAGCAGCACACGATAGAGCTTCCTTTTGTTACCAGTGGTTGGGCTTGTAAACTGACAAACCCATGCACTAGTCTTCCATATGGGATGGCTTCCCTCAAGAAAAATTGCCAGGAGCTTAAAAGATTTTTATGTTGGAATCACATCAGCTAAACCGTGTGGAAATGGGTTTCTGGAGAAAGGTGCACAGACATCGATTAAGAGCATCAACAATCTGTCTGTAAGGAGCAGCCAGCAGTCAAAATTTTGACATCATTTTTTGGTCAATGATGTGCTCAGGAAAGCAGCATTAATTTTAAAGTGACCTGCCTATACCTCCTACCCCCTCAGAATAGCACTGTCAGTCAGCAATGGCTATGTGCCATGACTGGACAATGATATATTGCACACAATATCACAATTGTAATACTGATATTAATAAAACTTCAAACCCCATTAGCATCTTAAGGTAAGATTTGACTCCAGTACAAGTAGATGTACCTCCGTTTAGAGTCAACTTGTGTAAAAGTACAAAAATATTTGCCATCTAATGTATTTACGTATGGAAAGTATCTTAAGCTCAACATACAATTCCCCTGGAATCCTCTAGCATAGTCCAAGCTCAGAAGTCAATCCCACTTTCCCAGAGGTAACCATAGCCATCTCAGAGAGGTAGCATGTTCATCTGAGAACTGTAGAACTTTATTAATGTAATGTAGTCTGTTTATAGACCAGCGCCCATAGCAGCTTTGTTGACATTGATGCTATCATCGATCTTCACAAAGCTCATTTTTGCTTTTTGCTTACTGGTAAAACCAAACCCTTTTTGTTGATTACCCTATGGTCTCAAAACAGTCAAGTATTATAATCTAAGATTCAGTTTTACATTGTGTTTAGTGCCTTATTTGACCATGGTCGGTGGGTTCATTCCTATGTGACAGATAAAACAGAAATTGCAGGAGATTTCCCTTGGAGTTTTATGCTCTAGCAGGGGTTGGTGGAGTTGTCCTGCCCTCCCAACCATATGCAAAAGGGAATTAAAGAAGGATGTACAAGCTGAGATAATGTGTCTACAAGAAGCATTGAACCTACACTGAAACACTGAAAGGTCTGGACACTTTGAAAGCTGCAGACCGCAGTTCCAGTCTGCTTCAGAGGCTGAACCTTTAAAGTGGGAAGAGCTCAGTTGATGGTGGAGGAGAAACTATGGAAGCTCAACAAGCATCTATGCCTCTATTTTCCTGTTTCAGCACCAATTGACTTGGGAGTCGCAGGGAATTTCATTGACAAAAGAGTGGTGGAGAAATGGAAAATTGCCCTGGCTCCGTCCACCACTGATACTGAAGGCTACTGATGACCACCTATTACAGAAAGTAGCTATTACTGAAGCCACATGTGAATGACTACGAGAATCAAACTCCTCCATGAAGACAAAATATACTTTATAGTCATAAACTTACCCCGTAATGCCCTTACTGTGGAGTTTCCATGGGGTTTCCCTTTATCTCTACCTGAATCCAAGGTTTTAAAAGCTGGTTACATTACTCCTTCCATTTCTACTGTATCAGCCAGTACCACTATCCACACCTCCTGCTTTAGTTATCCGACAGTACTATATTTAACAAACTAGATTAATATAGACTGAGAAGGAGTGCGTATGGATGAACGAAATGTGAGTGCCGATGTGCAGTGACCAAAATCATGTACAGTCATAAATTTGCAAAGATTTCTGGGGTTTGCTAAGTTTAACCACCAGTGTCTCTGACTTGCTTGTTGCGAGGCAAAGGCAAAGATTTGCTGTAGAAAAAAGCATTCAAATCCCTCAAGAGTCAATTTGTATTGCTTCGCATCCAGACCTTGTTCTGCTATTGTTGAGAGTTGGTGTGATTCTCTCTCCTTCATCTATACTGCCTACTTTTCTCAGAAAATAAACAATGACAAGCGTAACTTTAATGTAGGGAATAATAAATTCCTGGCCATGAAATTAGTGTTTGAGTAATGGTGATACTGGCTAAAGGGTGTTCAATAACCAATTCTGATATTAACTGACCATCAAAGTCCATCCAGACAATAACATAAAATAACTCCCAACAGGGTTGTTTGAGCCCTCACCAATCCCTTAACACCCCTGGTCTCATTTAAGTATAGATCACCAATCCCACCTAGATGTCAGGGGGACACTACTATATTAGTGATAATTGATCACTAAAGCCTTTGTACTGATCAGCCTTTGTACTGATCCGAATGATGAAACTATCTAGCGTGAAAGGAAATGGCTGAAGCCTTGTTCCTTTAGGTATTCTGGCTGTACTCCATTCTGTACACTAGCTTCTGATCAAGGCCCTCAGTTTATCTCTCATGTTATGTCATGGATATCAACCTGAGGTTCTAATGCAGCAGGTCGCAGAATTGATCATGCTATTTGCCATAGGCTGAATATACACATAAACTGTCTTATCAGCTCCTCCCGACGGATTTCCCACTTTCAGTGAGTCTGGCATTTTCATGCCACTTTGTTTCCAAGGGCAGGTGAAACCTCTGTTGTTCCATCTGAAGCTGAATGAATGAAGGTGTGGCCAAATCTGGGAGGGGGCAAATGCAAGGTTACAAAGAGCAGTAAGGAGACAGGTACTACTAGCCAACAGACACCTCTGTAAGGTATCATATTTGCCCCATGGTCAAATCAGACCACCAGAGATTTAAAACTAAAACTGCCTTCCAATAAACTAAGCCCTAGGTACCTTGGTCCCTTTGAAGTATTGACACAAATCATCACCATTTCTTTTAGATTACAACTTTCTGCTTTTTACGGTATTTTACCTGTATTCCATTACTCAAGCCTTTGTCTATTGGTGGCCTAGAGGAAGGCCATTAGGGACCATCCAGCGATACACTAGAGCCCTAACTGAAAGCAGATAGTCTGGTTTGCCCTGTTCCCAGTCCCAGGTGTAAGCCTCTTCGCAGGTGGTCTAGGGCATCCAGAGGCCACATGATGTTTTTTGTTGCAAATAATGCCACATTTCCTGTTGCTGGTTCCTTTACTCACCTACAGAGGTTGCCCTCAGTAGGCACTAGCTAGGCTCAGTGCTCTCACCTGAACCTAATCATCAGCTGTGTTTTCTGTGTATTTTAGACTCCTGTGAATTTCTTTGCTGTGTCTTGTTTAGGTGCTTAGTTTGTCCTCAGCATTGTTATTGCTGTCTGTTCTTTCTGGTTATGACTCTTCATGACTCATTCTAGTTTGTGAGTATTGGGTAGAGTTTTTGAACTCCTTGCCTGTGCTTCATTCTCCTGTCTGCTAACCTTCCCTGTAAATGATCATAATTATGCCTCTTGCTTAAAACACTCATACTTGATTCCTAACACTCATAATGAAGACCTTCCTGACAGTAATGCTCAGCTACACTGTAACTGATGGCCCCTCGCAATGTAATTTGTTGATTGGTTGATTGATAATGGTTATGCAGTATAATTAATTGATATAATAACAAGGATTTCTTACCTGTAACATAGTTTTACCTCTGACTCATTAATTGCAGTAAAGTATTATTACAATACATCTCATCAAACGATAGTAGAAAGTTAAATTCATTCAACTGAAAAATGCTCCCTTTAGCACAATATATGTCATAAAATAATACATAATAATATTATTCTGAATCTGTTTCATAAAGTTATATTCCATTACCATAGTAGCCTCTTTTCCTTACAATTGTCTTGGTGATCTTACATCGCATATTTGTGCTAGGACATATGCAGTAGCTGAAGATCTATGAACATTTTTTATGCATTTATTTTGGTGTAAAGTTGATCTACATTGATATTATAAAAGTCTCAACACCTATATGCTGAGGCGCAAATTCTGGCGGTTAATTCTGCCTTTAATGTTGTTTATCTATATTTATGAGTTTGCAGTATTTTCTTTAATATTTAATACTGAGATTAATCAGATCTGTCAGATTCCTAACCCACTTGAAAGTCTATGGTTCCCTTTAGCAGATATATTATGCAGCACCATTGCGAGACGGCGGCATGACGCAGGACTACATGCGACGACTGTTCCTAACACCACGTTAACGTCGCCAAAGACTACAATGGTGTCATGCCAGACTGTCATGGAGTGACTCAGAAAGGCAGTGGGTCATCTTTACTCACTTTTGTCTTGGTGTAGACAAACAATGAATCCGTGTGTGGAGGCACCATGGTCAGCGCGAAAATGAAGGGTTTGTTGTCACACGTCACATGTCCAGAAGGCCTGGTGTCACTCCACCTCCACCCCTACTGCACAATCTGCAGGAAATGTGTGAGAATATTCAAGTTGCATGGGTTGGATTATCACAGGCCACAATTAGGAACCTCTACAACTCCATGCTGAGATGCATGCATGTTGGATTAGCAAACATGGCGGCCTGATGACATACTGAGAGACACTGCTGTATGTGTAGCTCAACAAATATTGCCCATATCAGTCTAAAGTATTCATCATTTATTGTTTCCTTCTGGATAACACTGCAATCCGATACTTCCTTCTGGGTGCAACTGTTTTATGATGTATTACAGTGTATCAGAGTTCATGTATTAGAGTGTTTCAGTCACGCCCGTTGCTAAAAGGTGTATAAAATCAAGCATAAAACCACTGGCACTGGAATGGATCATACTGGCAAGCTCAGTGACTTTAAACATGCCATTGTTTTAGGATGGCACTGTTGCCACAAGCCAAAAAAAAGTCTGCCCTACTAGATCTGCCCCTGTCAACTGTAAGTATTTTAATGTGACATACAAGTACCTTGGAGCAACAAGAGCTCTGCCACAAAGGAGTAGAGCATGCAAACTCACAGAGTGGTTCTACCAGGTGCCGATGCATTAGTGTCAAGCGTCGGCTGGTGTAGTGTAAAGCATTAAAGTTAATCAAATACTAAACACTGTTCTGTGCTTTGCAAAAACTAGGAATGGAATAAGACTTTCACAAAAACACGACAGTCCAGCCTGGCAGGAGGCTTTATTGAGAATGGGTAAACTAACCAATTTACCTTAAACCCATGCCGTGCTCAAGATGTTTACTATAATGTTGGAGGTAAATCTATCTAACCCTTTTCACCACACAATTTTCACTGAGTGCAGTGCATAGGGATGAAAAAGATGGTGCTGAAGGGTCCTCATTCACTTGCTAGATTCTAGAATTGTGCTGTAAAGAGGGTAGCCCTTTTTTAGAATGTGGTAATCTTTGACAGATACATATATGGCACTTATAAGTAATTTCTGGTAAAAATTCTGAAAAGCATCAGGTATGTAGGTAAGCGTTTATTGGTAAGTGTGATTAATCGTAAGTAACTACAAGTAATTGTTGGTGCATTTGCAGGTTCAATATTTAAGTACAGATTAACTAATGTGAGACATACCAGATATTTTTCAGCTGTTGTGATTCAGTTTTTGCGATTTAGTGTTTCAGTATGTACATTATCTGACAGAGAAGCACATAGTGAGACAGAGTAAATGCCTTTATTCCAGTTCAATAATGCATTTTATTTTTTGGTTCTCTGTAATACTGCAGTACTATTCTATTAATTTTGTACATATTAATTGCACAATAACTACCAGTTCTTTGATTATTGCCATATGCATGCATTAATCATACATATTTCCAGGTATATACTACTGCTAAATGGAAACAGAACTGTGAACTAACTTTGTACAAAATATTTACACAGCAGCTGGTTGTTTGATCTAGGTTTAAAGAACAGCAGTGGTAAGTGTTGTCTATATATATAGTATGAATATATATACACATATATATACATATACAAGTGCCTGACTACCAAACACACCTACAGCCACAGTTGCACCCAGAAAGATTAGCTATATATAGAATATCTATACATGGTGTTTTTGCTTCATTCATCCATATTTAACATTACAAATCCAACACCACTTGCCCTTTGCCATTGTTAACCTATGTCAGATTTATAACACTATATATATTTATGAACACTATGTGTGGCTATGCTGTACATACTACAAATACAGGAAGACAAGCAGTTGCTATGTAAATACTACATAGAAAGTTACACTTTATTTTAAAGCCCAGTTTTCCTTAATATCACAGAGAACTCAAAGTCAGGGAATGTCAAATAATCAATCAATATGGAATGAAGTACTAAGAACGATGCTTACTGAGTACTAATTGGTAAGCACTTTGCAATTATTACACATTTGTCATCTGTACTTGTAATTTACGCTTCTCGCCACTGTTTTTACTGAAGCGGTTTGGTAGTTCTTGCCATTACCATGTAATTTCTTATTATTAAAAGTTGAAATAAACCTTGCATTAGTTACTGTACTTGTATTATAAAAGTGCAAAGTATACACCAAGAATTTATAAATTGTAAACACTATATATTTAACATTACATACATTACACAAGTAACAACTGCTGTACATACCTTGCATGTACTATGTATACGTAAAGTATAATGGTGACGGGTGAACACAAAGGCTAATGGGAGACATGCTCCCTCGTTACAAGTGACTGCAGTTGTTGTTTATGTTGTTGTTGACTGATTTGAGAGGTGTTTGTGTGTTATATGTTTGCTGGTGAGTTTGGCAGATAGTTTGAGAGAAGTGAGGGGTCTATCACTGAGAAAAGATGGTGAGAAGTCATTTTTCTGTGTGATGTTAATAAAAGAGCATGACAGAAATATGCCATTCTCTGACTATTCTTATGGCTGATGCTACGTCATGTACCATAAAATGACTTTTTATGACTTTTATGCTGCCTCTTGATATGCTTTTGAGAAGCAACACATAGCCAACCATGATACAGAGCCACATATTGATCAACAAACTGGTTCCTGCTCAGTTCAATAATTAAGTAGTTCATGTTTGTCCAAAAGGAAAGAAATCAGGGTATGTGGGCAAGACATCAGCAGACTAGTGAGTCAGGAATGTGTGTTTATTGTTATTTCTCATCGCAGTAGAGGATGTTATTGCGTATTAGTTGAAGATATTTCATTTAGCATGTTACTGTGTTATGCTGAGTATCTGCTTCAGGACTACCAACTCAAAACATGTGCCTGGCATTACAGATGTAACAACACATATGAAGCTAACAGTTAAAAACAAATTGCACCTAACAGGTGATAGACTGACAAAAGGGGATTTAGATACCCCCCTAGTATAAATATCTTAACACTGAATTTAAAAGCTAGCCAGCGTGTCTTCTATGTAGGTAGACCATCGCAATAGACCTATTTAAAGAATCAATATGCGAAGAAAACACAGTTCTAACAAGGTGCTAGTTAGGTTCCTTTAAAAGGAATCTCCGTAAGTGCACAGCAAATAGCACCCATAATCCACTATATGACCTTTCATCCCTCTCCCTCGCTCACCCTTTACCCTACACAGGTCGTCTCGCAGCATGACACATAGACATGAATAATGGAGATGGATGGGAGGCTTTTGCTCGTTTACTGTCGCGCAGACAGGCTCCTCCCTAAATTCCTGCCTGCCTAGAGTCATCAGTCTCCCTCTGATGGGCACAAAGATTGTGTCTAGCCTTGTGTGAGTGTCTGCTGTGTGTGTGTGTGTGTGTGCACATGCTACATGATTCTCAGGCTCTTTGTCTCACTATATATGTATAGGTAAGAGAGTGATAGATGGATAGAGAGCTAGATAGAGAGAGACAGAAAGAAGTTATGCTTGCCTGCATCCACTTGCTGTTGTATTGAATAGGATCTTAGTGCTAGCAGAAGAGTGAGAAGTGTCTTGCTTAATCAAGCCTGTGGATCAATAACCTCTCTTAGTTCCCCTCCATTTACACACTGAATTCACAACCTCTCAGTGTGGTCGATGCCAGTTCCTAGCCAACAAGGCCATTCTTTATGCCTTGTATGAACTGCCTTGTCATTCATGACATAGAATTAAGAAATTAATATAATTATCAAATAAATCCACCAAGAATGCAGAATTCACCATTTATTGCTGGCACTTTAGTCACATGAAAATTACAGTGTTTGAAAACTCCAGGAGCACTTCCGAATTCGCAAGACTCACTAGCATGCCACCACCACGTCAGTGTCACTGCACTGCTGAGAGTGATTCATCACTCCAATAATACCTGTAATAATGCAAGTGCCCCTGGGGTGTCCTGATCATAGCAGTGAACTTCAGTATGTATTTGCGGAACTAGAAAGTGCACCTATATGGTACAAGGACCTGATAAAAGTACCATACCCACACTTTATTTATTTTTTTTGTCAACCCTGCAAGTACTTTCTTGTCTTTTCCTGTTTAAGTTAACATTTTGGAGATCTTGCTCTGACAGCAGTGATTATATTATATATTATATAAGTGTTCTTACACTAATACCACCTGTAAGGAAGTTGGTTGTTTAATCATTAGACACGTCTGAATCTAAAAAAGTCAGCTCGGTTCTCCTCCCTGTCTGTTCTTTGGTTACTGTAGCAGAGTACTTGATGGGCTTTTCTACCAAAACAAGCCACTTCTTTTTTCCAAAAGTCAATGTATTTTATTTGCCATTGTCATCATTCAGCATGAAGAGTTCCTCCATAGATGTGCTCGTTTAATCGGCTAAACACTGTTCTACAGAGCTTTAGAAAAACTTTTTGCTCGAATCAGAGAAAGCGAAAGATCTGGGGTTTTTCAAAGCACCCACGGTTGTTCATCACAGCAGCTCCACCAAATGGAATACGACTTTCACAAAAACACAGCAGGGCAACCCGGAGGAAGGCTTTGTTATAAAAGGGTCAACTATGCAATTTACCTTAAACCCATGCCGTGCTGAAGATGTTTGCCACAATGTTGGAAGATTTCTTCCCAGGTTCCAGCACTCGTTTTTCGATTGCGGCATGTGAATATATTCCCAAATGTGCTGGAGAAGTAAAAAAAAATGGCTAAAAGTTGAAGCAAAGCAGAGATAAGCCAGGCAAACTCTGAATTACTTTGCTGTATAAATAGTTCTTGATTCATTGATCTGATGATTTAAACGCACTGCCTGTTTCTTGCCTTGTTTGAAAATCAACTTAATGAGATCCCAGAAGAGCAACAACTATATTGTCAAATCACAGTCACAGATTCACCAGTAACATTAAAATCTTAATTTTTAGAAGTTTAAACTTTACTTACACTCACAGAAAACTTTATTAGGAATGCTACACTAATATTGGGTAGGGTCTCAATTCTTCATGTCATGGATTCCACAAGATGCTTTGTGCGTGGTCGATTATCATGCTGGGAGTAACCATTAGAAGATGGTAAACTGCGGCCATATAGGGATGCACATTGTCAGCAACAATACTCGGATGCTGTGGCAATGATTAATTGATATTAATGGGCCAAAAGCATGCCAAGAAAACATTTCCCACATCACACCACCTTTACCAGCCAGGACTGTTGACACAAAGGTTGGGTCCATTGATTCATGTTGTTGGTGCCAAATTCTGACCCTACCATCTGTGTGCCTCTGCAGAAGTCGATATTCATCAGCCCAGACTATGTTTTATAGCTTAATGTAACTGCATGACAGAATGNTTAAGGAGAGAAGTCTAAAACACAAATCTTTTTTAACCGTTCTTAAGTTTATTTCCTTTTGTTCTTTGGGTTATTGTGTTACTGCATCACCCAATATCTCACCCAATATGGACTGCTGCCCTTACATTCACCTGTAACATGTTTTGATACAGTATTGAATTCTATGTTCCCCCAATGATTGCAAGGTGTCCAGGTCCTGAGGCAGCAAAGTGATGCTCACTCCGCAATGCTTCACAGAGGGAATGAGGCTTTGGTCTTCTGTGTCCTTTTTTCCTCCAAACATCGCTTTGTATGTGTATTAAAAAGTTTAACTGTCCATAGGACATTTTCCCAGAGTAATTGGGCAGAGTTGAGACAGACTGCAACTTTTTTTGGACAGCAGTGGCTTGCTTTGTGGTGTCCCTCAATGAAGACCAGGGTTGTTCAATGTTCTTCTTGTAGACACTTAAACAGATTGTAAAGTCTGTAGGTCTTTAACCTTAGGTTCTTTCTCACCACCTTCAGGATTACCCATTGTGGTCTTGGAGTGATTTTAAGAATGCCCAATCCTCCCTTTGTTTACAACTTGCCTAACTGTAGTTAATATATACTGTAGCAATGCTTTTGTAGCCTTTTCCAGTTTCATGAACCTCTATGACATGTCTTCTGAAAGTTGTTTGCATTACGGCATGGTTTACACTAACCCTTCTTGAGAAGAACAGATTTGTCAGTAGCCAGGCTTTGTGTGCTGTCCTTATTTAATGGGCCAAGCACCTGTGAAACCACATTTCTAATCTCATTCATTTCATTAAAGACCTTTTGCCAATTAGCTCTTGGGGAAGTCAACACAGAAGTTTACTTACTTTTTCTAGCCTGCATTGTGGATGTTATTCAATTTGCTCAAAGATCTTACTTTTTACTTCATTACATTATGCCAAATCTGTCATTCCTTTTGGCTTATTTGTGAATAAAACGTAGCAAGTCAAAATGAAAGAAGTGTGACGCGAGCACACCAGTCAGTGTACAGCACACATTGTTTTAAACATTGTTTGGTTCTACCTAATGAAAATTGTTATGATAATCATAATGATCATTTTAATAAACATCAATGTCAGACTAATGACATTTTATTAAAAGACTGGTGGACCAAGAGTGACCCTAGAGCCTCTTTACCTAAAATGACCTGATTAAGCAAGAGTCTTGTTCCAGAAATGATAATAGGACATTAGAACCTTAATAAATCATGCTATTTTTAGTCTCCACACTGAAGTACATTTGAAGGTAAATACTTTGATACTTTTTCTCAAGTGGCGGACTAAAAGGTGGACGTCTACTTTTACTGGAGTAGTATTTTACCTTGGATATCTTTACTTTAACTCATGTGCATAATTGGCTGATGCATGAACGAGTAAGTTCCCAATAAAGTGTTCAGTAATTCTCAATACAGAGCCCCATCTTAGTTCAAGTTTTGGTCAGCAATGTGACTGAACAATTCCAAACCCACTGAACTTTAAATTGTACCATTAAATGTGGTAGCAAATCATTTTATAAATACAGAAGGCATATTGTGTTATAATTCTTATGTTCTTTATGATATTTGAATTTGTGGAATTAATTTGCTGAGAAATACAAATAACAACCCCAGACAATAAATACATTAACTAGGATAATACACCAGTGCTCATATTCATAAAGAACTTATTTACCTGGTGCCAAAAATCTAGTTCCACAAAGAATTCTAAATGGTGCAGAAACATAAAAAAAAGTTCTTTATAGTTCTTAATTATGTTTCGTAATGAAACAGAGTAAATGAAGAAAACAAACGAGACAAACCAAGCAATGTATAAGTTCCTTGGTGATATTAATATATAAACACTATAATATAATATAATATAATATAATATAATATAATATAATATAATATAACATAATATACAACCCCCAGCAAGACTATTATGTCTTATACAGTCATACCAGTTTGCACACACTACAATTACAGCTTTTAGCATACACTGTTATCCAGATGGAATAAAAATTTGATCATATCACATGATTCATGGTACATGAATCTAGCATTAGGAGACTTGCCCAATAATCTTACAGGTATAGCCTTTTTTTAAACGCAAGCAGTCTGCCACAAGGATAGCAGCCTTTTTACCTACCAAGCCATATCAGTGCCGGGGGTAATGCAGTACAAAGTAACGTGATTACTTTTTTTCTGAAACAAAGTAATGTAGCAGTGAAGCATTGCAGTAGTGGTTATGACCACTGAAGCAAGAGCAAAGGCAGCACTATGAATTCAATAAGCAATCTGTCACAGCATCTAATCAGGCTAATCTAAAACTGATGGATAAAGATGCCGGGCTAAAGAAGAAAGAGACCCAACCTCACACAAACAGACCTGATTATAACTTTTTTTCAGAAATGGCTTTTTAAGCCTTGCGTTTCCATCTTTTACATTAATTACTTTTATACATATTATACACTTTATTTCAAGACCTCCGTGTCTCACCTGTTTCTGACAAGTGTCTTGGTTTTAATAAACCATAACTGGCTTGTGTCTTTTTCAGTGGCAGGTATAGTGGCAGACCTTTTACATTTTGCTTACTGTGGTTGGCTATTTCTTTTTAGATAAAGAACAGAAATGTCAACTGAACTTTAATCAGTTGGTAGAAATTCATATGGACTTTAGAGACTAGCAAAGTCGTTTCAAGTCAAATCTATTTATATAGCGCCTTTCATACAACAGATGTTGTATCTGGGTCCAAGCCCCCATTTAGCAAGTGTGGCAGTAGCAATGACAAACTACAAACCATGAACTTCAACTGCTGCTAGAAGACTAAAAAGACTATAAAGTACTAAAAGTAATTTGCAATTGATTTCCTTTTTCTGAGTAATTATCAGTATTGGTCATCACTGTACTGAGAATGGTCCGCCATCCAAATAATCTGGTCCATAGCAGTCATACAACCAATTATTAATGAAGTAGACAGCAACTAACAAAAACACAACAGATGTGCAAAAGTGCAATGCACACCCAAAATAGTCAACATATGAGGAAGTCATTCTTCACAGCATGGAGGGTCACTTGATATGTGCAACAATTTACCCAAAACACACCTACTATTACTACCACTACTACTACTACTACTAATAATAATAACAATAATTAAAATTATTATAACTATAATAAAGTAACTGGCATTCAATTTCAAAGCTAAAAGGTTTCATGCTTGGACAGATGCTTCAATAAATGATAATGAGTTTAGATATGCTACCGTATTGGTAAATATTTTTTCAGCACTATTAAGAGTCAGAGATAAATCCATGCAAAACAGCCACTACCAATTGCTCAAACTTTAGCAAATTGAGGGGAATTTATGATCAGTAAGACATATAATACTACCACTCATTTGTGCATGATCCCCACACATTTTGCACATGTATGAGGGAGAGAATCTACATGTGTAGAATCCAGAAACTGTGGGCACACACCAGATGAGCCTAAGGGGCTGTTTTCTTGACATTTTATAGATTAAGGAGTGGATTTCTATTGTACTTTATTTGTTCACTTAGCTTTTAAAAACAGTCCTCTGTTCAATATTGCACTTTATTGTGCTGTAGTGTAAAACAGCTATGCTTCTCTTATCACCAATGCCTTTAGTTCATTAATGCTTCGATACGTTCAGATTTGCATTAATATAATGTTGCTCAGTTTGTACATCAGGGAAGCAAATGGCAAAAGTTTCAAAATGACTGAACCATACTGTGGGTAAATGCCCTACTTATCTCTGCTGTGAGTATTTTTTGACCATTCTGTTATCCCAAAGAGAGATTTCTCTCCCTCCTATCTCTTTCTATTCCTAACTTCCAAAGGACAGGCTGACATTTTAGGACAATAGAGGCTGGAAAGCTCGCTGGGAAGAATGTTGCTTTCTCTGGCTGGCGAACTGACACAAACAAAAAAAATCTGAAGCACCCCTCCAACCAGCCCTTGTTCACTCCCCGTGTCACCGATTCTGTTACTCTGGGAGGAAAAAAAAAAGAAGTAAATACGCAAGCCCAAAGCAAGAGATTTAACAAAGTGAAGCATGTATACATTGATGTTCCATATTTTCAGAATCAGAAAAACGGTACAGCAGGAAACCCTGCTGACGAAACATATTTATCAAAGCAGCAAGCCTTGTTTATTTTATGCTGCTTGGTTTGATTGGCAGTTTGAGGTCAACGAGGAATTCTTGACAGGAGATTCACAAAACCGGAAGATATATACACCACAGTGTGTCTACTTCGCTGGAAAGCCATCCGTCTACCAATAATGTACGTTGAGATAAGGCCGATGAGAACAAGGCGATACACACACAAAGCATATTAAAAAGCTAGAAAATATTAAGTACATTCAAAATTTATTGCAAATCACCTGAGCAAAAAATGCCTCGCTGCTTCATCAAATTAATTGTTTGATCTTTGATCTGAAGGTGGCATTCAGCTACGTTAAATGAATTATTGGTAAACTAAAATTGTCAAGACAAAGAAATAAACATAAAAATGGTGTTTAGTTTTGTTTTCTTTCTGTTTAAAAAACAACACACTGTCTATTAATGATATACTGCAATGAAAATTCAGACCACACCGTTAAACCAAAACTGAAAACCAAAAAAAACCCAACAGTAAAAACCATATATAAATTGTTATAGTCTGTAGCTTAATAGTACACAACCTGCAATATGTAGACAACAGAGAGGGGATCCAAGGCAATGAGTGTTATTGATTTTAACAATAGAATGTCCATTATTTTTGCTACAGTAGTATGTGATTTTTTTTCATTATCTCTACATCAGGGGGTGACATGGTGGCACAGTGGATAGTGCTGTCGCTTCACAGCAGGAAGGAAGGGACTGGGTTTGATTCTCAGCTGGGGCATCTGGGGTCCTTCCTGTCTGGGGTTTGCATGTTTTCCCTGTGTCTGCATGTTTTCCCTGGTTTCCTCTTGCAGTCCAATGATATGCTGTCAGGTGAATTGGAGATGCTTTATTGCCCCCTAGATGTAAGAGTGCGTGCCTGAACATGTATGTCTGTGTGTCTGCCCTGTAATGGAAAGGTGACCTGTCCAGGGTGTTTCCTGCTGTCTGCCCACTTAGCACTGGTATAGGCTCCAGCACCCCTGGTGACTCTGAAAGAGGCTAAGAAGATGAATGGATGAGTGGTAAAATCTGAGGCTACAGATGAAGAAAAACTTTTCTTTTGCTGAATTTTACAAATCAAGCATAATGTGATGTTTTAAATGGTATCTAACTTGTAGTAGAGGAGGTCTGGGTTGTTATACATTTCTTGATAGTCAGAATGAACAGTAATTAGAAATTGCCTGTCATGGCCCTCATTTTCTTTTTTGACACGTCATTTTCAATATTGCCCTATATTTCTGACCTCCTTACTATTTACACCACTATGTAAACATCCTCTAGTCCAGGAGTGGGAAATATTTGAGTTGTAATTTTGCTTAATTTTTTCTTGAATATAGGCTTTTAAGATTTGTAATTTAGATTTTAAGATTTGTATTTAAAAATTATTGAAATTTTACTTTTACCTTTTTCAAGAGAAAAATACTTTTTACTCCTTACTTTTTCATGTAGATCCTCAAAATACTTGTTACAAATCTCCTGTGTCTGTAAGTTTTTGTTGTCTAAATAATTTCATATCTGTGTGAAGACTAGTACCACCAATTAGTCAACACACCACACTCTAGCGCATCACATGCCAGCAGACAAAGATGGCTTATAATTTATTTGTTAAAACATTTTAATTTCATTGTCTGAATAAGTTAATATTTATATAATATTTGACTTCAACTCAAGTATAACGGCCAGGTAAGATTTTTAGAGTCCTATTTCTTTGACTGAAGCACGTCTTCTGACATTTCTTGGGTGGATTTGATCTCATTCAAAGGCTTTTGTACAAACTTGTGGAGTCCTTGGCCAGCTCGGGTTCACAATGTCATTGGAGCAAATGGGAAACATACCAAATAGTAAGAAGTGCTTAGTTATGCTGATAATAGAATGTTTTAAAGGAAAACTTTGCATTATTTTAGGAAGCATTTTCACTAGTGGTCTCAGACTTTTGGGCTACCATCTATACACTGGGCTCCATACTTCCACTTTTACATAAGCTTTACTTCTCTGTATCACACACTCCTTTTCAATATTTCTGAATCAAATGGAATGCACTAAATCATTTCATGAAGACTCAAGGCAAGAGTACATGTGGCACACCTGTAACTGAAAATTGTTACTGAACCAGCAGTCCAATAAATGCAGCTGAAACACCACTTACCTCTCCATAAAACTAAATGAATAAACCTGCTGCTGTGCTCAAAGATCATTTAGCCTCTTTCAGTATGACTAATCACACCAGTTTTTATTCAGGAGCTCAAAGATACATCATTTTGTAGGGCTTGCATTCAAAAAGTCTGGTAGAACACGTGGGCAGCAGTAAGCAACCTTTTTGTTCGCCTCTTCTGAAAGATGGGGAGTTCAAATATATAAGCACTATTCACTGTTCTGGCATTGTCCTTCACCACAGGTACGGGAGAATTATAATCAAGCAGCACTGTACACAAGTAGCTGCTCTCAGCCATGGTTCTATACTGCTTCACCTATGGGAACTGTAATAGCAATGAGTGGGAATGACTTAGATAGAGCTTGATTATGAAAAGGAAGACCTCAATGTAATAGCCAATCTAACTGTAACAGTATATCTGTATCAAAAAACTTCATATAAAAACATAAGCAAGCAACTCAAGCTGTGAAGGCATTCTTTCATTATGAGGCCCTGTGGTCTCCACTTTGGGGAAGCTTAAGCACCTGGGCACCATCATCTATCCAGAAATCTGACATAAGAGAGGAACACAGTCTCCATAGTGCTGCAAAGAATGTTCTTCCTGAGACAGCAGAGGAAATTCAACATGCTGCAGACCCTAATAATTCAGTTCAACACAGTAATCATTGAGTACATAATCACATCATCCTTAACCATCTGGTTTGGTTCCTCCACCTCACAAGAATGAACCAATCTCCAGAACATCTACAACAGCAGGGTGATAAAGTATACTGACAAAATTACAGCTGACCCCTTTCATCCTGGACATTACCTTTTCTAGCCACTTCACTTTGGTAAAACACTCAGGACCATCAAATCCAACACAAACAAACAGCTTTTTCCCCTATGATGTAGCGCTCATTATCCACAGTGGTCACTTCACAGTTTAAACTTAAACTTCGAACTGAGCCAGCATTCCTGTGCTTTACTGCATTACAGTAACTCTTAAGTAACAGTAACGTAATACATATTGCCAAACTGTACAGACTTTTTTTTTTTTGCAATGTTTATCATTTTGTAATATTCTGTATATGTATTTATCTACTCAGACCTGCATGTATAGATTTCCATATTTTCCATAAATGCATGAGTATTAATGCCTCTCTTTAAGTCCACAACCTATGAGAGGACAAATGTGATAAACTATGTAAAAACTTCAGCTTGTATACGTTAGCACGGCCAAACCTTCAGTATACATATACAGTGACCTGCTCTGTGTATGTTGCACAGCTCACTGCTACATAACGAACAGTAAACTGCGTCTCACATTCTCCTGTATTGTATCAGCGTAAAATCTGTATCATATAATCTGACTTGCAGCATAACAGAATTTGCACAGTGTGTATTGAATTTGTGTGCAGTGTGATTAGCTTTAGTTTAAATTATAATAACAGACTGATTTATGGGCCTCCATGTAATATTTTTATTTAAACACAAAATGTAAAAATCATAAAATACTTGCAAAGTGGCATGAAAGAACATGCCATTTTGCAAGGATTTTTTAATAATAATTTGTATTTTTCTTCCTGACTCAAAACAATCTGCATTGTATATAATTAGAGCTCTGTAGAATAAACACATTTTGGACACAAATATCACTTTGGAAGTGAAAATATTATTATACCACTAACAAAGAGAATAGGAATGGTATGAGGATGAATAAATAATTTGTTCACAACAATTATTTGGGAAAGGGGAAAAGAGAAAGTCACTGGTGGGGAAGCTCTCGTTGCACATACTCATTTCTTATTGCTTTCTATTCTGTTCTGCCATTCAAACACGTTCAACCTCCCTCTTCCTTTCTGACTCTCTCTCTCTCGGATCATTACACATGTCAATATTCCAGCGTAATCAGGACTTAGACAGTTATCATTTGGGACAAGCGCAGTTGTGACCTACATGCTTTTCTCCTCCATTCATTTACATTTAAATGATTCTTGATTCCTTACCAGAGGAATTGTGCTTTTCGTTCTTTTCCAAACCCTTGATCTTTCAGCTGTGCTATGCTGATACTAGTGTGCTGAGTCTGATCATGATCCTAATGACACTTCTATAAATGAAGATTCTTGGCTTGAACCCTAAAAACTCTTTATATGGGAAAATAATCTGTGGTGTAAATACTGGTGTATGGGCAATTGCAGTTTTAATCGGCCCCTTATATAGATACTGACACAACTCTACAAACATGACAGAGTATGGTGGCCAAGAGAACAAATTAACATTTCAGAAAACAAAATTACAAAACTAAAAACACATTTACAAATGAAAAAATGACATTCAAGAAAATAAAATTATAAAAGCAAAAACAATTTTACAAGGGCAAAAAAAAAATATTACATTTCAGAAAACAAAACTGCAAAAGTAAAACAAATTTACAAGATGTGAAACACTTTTACAAACTGCGAATTCTGACGGGATGGGTAGGTCTAACACACAGCAAGTGCTTGTTGCGGACCCTTGTCAATCATACTGTTTCGCTGTGGTAGAGTGAGTAGAAGAAAGAGACAAACACGGGACGTCTAAACCACTTAGAGTTGGAAATGTTAAGGAAAGTAAGTGGGCTGTAACGCTAGCTATAGTGGATAACCAGCTAGCTAGCTTTAAATGGCTGAGAGCTTTTGCAAAACAGTCCACTTTTTACAGCCCAAGTGGTTTAGACATCGACTGTTCGTCTCTTTCTTCCGTCTGCTCTTTTAAAAACTCTAAAGACCTTCCACAGGAAAAAACAAAAGTGTGCCAGTTGGCTAAAATGCATGCCACAAATGGAAAAAAACATGCTTTAGCGTCGTGACCATCCCAAACTCCACTCACTCTAACACCGCGAAACAGTTTCATTGACAAGGGTCCGCAACAAGCACTTCCTGTGTGTTAGTGTCACGCTTCCGGGCTTCCCCATCTCCTCCACTCTCCCTTACTCCACTTCCCAGAGGGCTACACTCGATGACGTCACTCACACGTGCTCCCGATCGGGGTCTCCGATTCGCTCCCGCTCTCCGGAGTTTTAGCCCAGCTGCACCCCATTAATACACACACACATAAGCCACATGTTTTCCAGCGGTTCCCCGCGAAGCTATGCTAACTTTTCGTGTTGCAATTCTGAACGTTTATTCTCTGATCTGTGTTTCTCTGGTTTTGACTCCCTTTGGTTCTTCGACTACTCTTTCGCTTATTCCCTTTCTGCCCTTGTTATCTCTCTCTTGTTACCGACCCCTGCTTCCGTTCTTTCACTCTCCCTTTAGTCTCGCCCTCCTAACCTGTCTGCCCCCGCTGCCTGCTTCCTTTGGTTCTGACCTGTGCTTGTCTCGGACTTTGTTTTTGCCTCGTCCCCTCACGCTGAGTCGTGTATTGCTGCTTATTTGGACTGATATTTTCTTTAATAAAACGTCTTTGGCTTTTAGCTCTGCGCACGTCGATCTGGAGTCTTTTGTCCTGACAGTTAGACCTACCCTTTCAGTCAGAATTCGCAGTTTGGAAAAGTGTTTCGGTACTGGCAAAAGTGTTTCACGTCTTGTAAATTTGTTTTTACGTTTGTAATTTTGTTTTCTGAAATGTAATTTTTTTTTTTGCCCGTGTAAAATTGTTTTTGCTTTTGTAATTTTGTTTTCCTGAATGTAATTTTTTTTTGTTTGTAAATTAGTTTTTATTTTGGTCATTTTATTTTCTGCAATGTTAATTTGTTTTGCACTTCTCGCCCACCATAAGAATGACGTTGCCATAACTAAATAATATAGTTAGATTCCATCAATGTTATACAGACAGCTATAATGTCTATTTACCCCCCTCTTATTTGGAATGCATTTCATGGTAATGGTTTAAAACACAGTAATGTAGGTTAAAGCAGGTTAAAACCTTTTTTTTGGCCATTTTGGAAAAAACACCTACATTTTTTCAGCTTCGCCGTACAAAGTTACTGCTGAACCAATTATTTCAGACAAGTCTAGAATTAATCCATCAAAGACATGAGAGGGTGTGCGTCTGCGTGCCTATGTGTGTATTCCACCCGCTGTGCGCGACCAGAAGCAGCCTAGCTCCTGCTAATTATCAAGAAAATGAATTTTGGATTTTTCATTAATGTTTTATTCTTTGGCTCAAAATCTCACACGTTTAAATTATTCAAGCTAAACTTGACAATAAGGGAAGAGTTGGCATCGCATTACCCAGACTCTTCAATGCAAGTGTCTTCACTAACAATGTAGTTTTGAAGTTAAAAGCCCTAAAAATGGAGCTAGTCACAGTTCCACATCATCAGTCATCTCATGTCCCAAAACACAGTCAAGTAAAGTCAGTGCAGAGCCAGCCATGAACAGGGACACAGGATCTGTGGCATCCTTTGTCTAGAGAAAAGAGGTCATACAAAAGGGCCCAGTTATGAGTGTTAGTGAATTTCTGTGTCATTGAAAGGCTTCTCACATTTTCCTAATCGCTTGAAAAAAATAGAAACAAAGACATTTCAGCTTTTGTGTTTAATGACACTGAGCAGACTCTCCATTGCCTTTTACTTAAAGGAATAAATCTCTTGTAATTGTAATTCTCTGAAATATCTCCAAAAGGTTTGAATAACATAAGCCCTGCATACAACTGCATTATTCCTTTAACGCTTAACTGGGTACTGATTCCATTTAAACCACTACCCCTTTTCTCTCCCTCTCTCTCTCTCTCTTTCTCTCTCTCTCTTTCTTGCTCTCTCTCTCTTTCTCTCTCTCTCTTCCACTTTGTCTCTCTCTGGGTTAGATATACAGGGTGGCAAGTGGTAGCAGCTGCCACCCCCTTGCCACCTCTCTTATACTGTATATGAAGCACTGTACATATTACGTATTAAAGAGTCTGTGTATGCATGTCGCTGTGCCGGTCAGATTGCTCTGAACACACATTTGGAGAGTTGAGCTGCTGCTGGAGGAGAGTGAATACTGATAGAACGAGCAGCCTTACTGTGTTTATTAAGTTTCCTATGAAAAAAAACAGGCATCTAATATTTACTGCAGTGATTCTTAAACTATCCTTCATGACCAAGTTTTCCGTGTTTGTAGCACATGATGGAGAAGGTGTATCAGAGTGTTTGCACGAGTGTGAAATGCGCGGTGAGTTTAAGGCTCAAAAAAAAAATACAGACAAAAATATTTTAAACAAAAACCCCAAATTTGTAAAATATAAACTTGCTTATTAACACCATCTTTCACTTGAACTCTTCAGCTCACTGACTGCAGGACTGTATAAAGTTTTAAACAGAACTTAAATCTGTCTTTGGTGGATGCATTAATAAGCAGGCTGACCAGTCAGAGTCGAGCTATCATTGGTACCAATAGTAGTTTGTTTGCTCGTTTTTAATGCTTATGTTAACTCAGACACAACTTCTTTGGCGTTACTGCTCTATTAATATGCTATTTTCTTCTCCTTGCATTCTCAGTTTGCTCATTGAAATGAATGAAAAAAGTGTCTTGAATAATCATATCATTATACAGAATAATGTCTGTATAAATATGCTGACGCAGGACATGGCACTGTCGGTTCTACAATATTATAAATAAGTAGTTAATAAATAGTCCCACCTCCTTATGAATCATAACATGTAAAAGAACAGAACCAATAGGATGGACAGACAAAACAAGAAGTAGAAAGAGGAACTGGTGGCTGTTGTAAGCCTGTTCAAACTTTATTTGTGTTATTTGTACAAGAAAACTTTCACTGAATCAATAACTAATTTTTCACACAGTTGAAACCAGAACCACTCTCTGTCTCCATCGATAAATGGCACTGTTAAAGTGGAACCACACTGAGATACTTCCTAAAATCAGTGTAGTAATCTTTTCTGCCAGTTTGGTATCATTTGGATACAAGTTTGGGTATAATTCTGGTTAAAAAATTTCAGAGACCTCCCATAAAAACACCATACATTCCTACATATAGTTATTGTTAAATAGCTGCCCAAACAAAAAAGACTTCAGAACAGATAAGCTTGTTGATTGCAGCTGTTTTGCTGATTTTTAATGTTTGTTCATAAATCTGTACTAAATGTATTTGTACTAAGCAAATACATATTTCCCTAGACATACAGCTGCTGGCATAAACACAGAGCACCAAGGTGCCTCATTTCCATGCCATCCCGCTAAAACTCCCTGCCACCCCTTTGCAACCCCCGGTAGAATTCTCTGGTCCTCTCTGTGTACACTTTTAGAACAAGGATGGTTCTATTAATGCCATAGTCTGATAGTAACTGACTGCAGTTCTAACCTCACTAAAGCTCTTGTAGCTAAATGGGATCAAATACTCACAGCAATGTTCCGTCTAGAGTAAAGCCTTTCCAGATGAGCAGAGACTGAAGGTTTCAGAAGAATGAACAGATATATATATAAAAGCTGCTGTTCTCAAACTGGTATTTCCTTTGTAATATCATATGCTTTAAAGAGCCTCACATGGGCCAAACTATCAGCCTAACTCTGTCTTTTTCTGCCAGAGCGAAAAGTCAGAAGGATTTGAAATGATTTTGTAGGATGGAGGTGCTCTGCGCTTTGATGTCAGCCGCTTCCTAAAATTAGATGGTGAACGGCGACCTGTTTGGGAAAGGTGCCTTTGAAAAATGATCTGGGGCCGGGGGTTAAAGTGGACTAATTTACTTTACTGTGACAGGCCTGACAGAGAGAGAGAGAGAGAGAGAGAGAGAGAGAGAGGGAGGGAGGGAGAGAGAATGAAACAGGTGAGAAATAGATACACAGCAGCAGGAATGTTAATAATATAACTGCTTTAAATATATCTGCTGCTGGCTTTTATTTTCCAAGGGCAAAAACGCTCTGGGGACCCACAGGTTTCACACAGTGACTTGATGTGCCAGTTAAAGGTCATGCGAGTTGCGCTTTTAAAGTTTGAGCCAAAATGGCCTCTTTCCATTGGCCTGTATTCGTTCCTCTTTGAAAAGTAGCCTTGGTCCTATTAGCCTGTGGCTATAATTCTATTTTCCATATTCATATATCCTTAGATTTAATTAGGGTGTTACGTTATATCTCTGGTTGCAGTGGATAAAGATAGAAAATGGAAAGAGAGAAGAAAAGGTGAAAGAATAAGCTCAGCGCTCTTGTATAAAGCACCTTCATAGGATCTGGCCATTGGCCTCTATTCGGCCTAAGTGTGTTTTGAGTTAGACAAGGTTGTTAGAGAACGTTTCCGCCTGTGAAAATTAATTACATTTTAATTAATTTAATTAGTCAAAGCAACTATTAAGTTATATGACTTTAAAAGACACAACCATTAAGATCTATTTCTAAAGAGATTAAAGAAGATATATTCACAAACATGGGTGAAGTTAAAGGAAAAACGGGGAGTTTGCAAAACTGGTGTTTAAAATACTAGTAATAGGGGAAATGGGTCCATGCAAGACCTGGTAGACCACCAAAACTGCATCATACACACAGTACTTAAAGCTTTCATCTTTGAGAGCAAGATGAAAATCAGATCCACTCTTATTTCACAGGTGTTTCTGTCCATCTTTTTCACTGTAAGAGGAAATCTTAATGCTATGGGTGAAAAAGGAAATAGACAAACAAGACGAAATACAAAGCTGCTGATGTTCTCAGAACAATGGCCTGGCCTCTCTACAGCCCAGAGCAGAAAATACAACCAATATAAGACTAAACTTCTTTGCAATATTCCTTGAAAAATTAAAAGCAAGTCTCCTGAAAACTGATGTAAGCTGTAGTAAAGTTAAGCTGACACTTTGTAATAACTTACAATAACTTTGTTTAATAAATAACTGCTGTGAATTAATCTTTTGTTTGGGGAGTACGGTGGTGCAGTGCGTAGCGTCACTGCCTCGCAGCAAAAACTACTGGTACTGCACAGTCCAAAAGCATGCAGTCATGTGAACTGGAGATGCTAATTTGTCCTGTAGGTGTGAGTATGCAAATGGTTGTGTACGTCTGTGTGTCCTGCCCAGGATGTTCTCTTTATTCCGTGCTGGGGTAGGAATCGTTTCAAATCCTCCTGACTTTTCCGTCTGACAGAAAAAGACAGGGCTAGGCTGATAGCTTGCGCCCATGTGAGGCTCTTTAAAGCACATGATATTACAAAGGAAATACCAGTTTGAGAACAGCAGATTTTATATATAAGTTATACTTCTCAGTGATTTGCTTTAATGATTTGTGTACATAATTTAGGGTCAGAGTTTATTCTAAATCTGCTGAAAACACCACATACAGCATTTGAATATGAATACACTTATTAACAACCACATAAACAGCTATTAATGGACAGTTAATGGTTTATCAAACCAAGCTATTATAAAGTGTTACCTGATTTTCTGCTACACATATGATTTCTACCTTTTTACTTGGTGCTGAAATTTTGTTCTTAATGGTTTGCTTGGAAATTCAATAAATTGTGTGTGATCTCTGATCCCTGCACAATGCTGCAACTTTTTAAAAGTTTATTATGTTGTTCCACATTATACAATACAGTATGCACATGTCTTTCTGATCACGTATACAGCTTTTCTTCTTCTGCATGGCAGCCAGGTGTTCCATGACAAAAGTCAAACAAGATCAGGCAAACCAAAGAATGGACTGATCTGTGCTTTCATTTGAGTTGAAGACCGGAGAGGTCGCAAACAGGATGAAAGGGCTTTATTTCTTTCATCTGCACACAAGGCTATGAGGGCTACAAGTGAGGAATTTTATATTAGTGATATGAAGAATAAGACCAACAAAATATGCATACTGTCCAGACTGGCCACACATTTGTTGGTACATGGTATGCCTCAGTTAAAACATTCTTCTGTACAGAAGAATAGGACAAGATTCCTCCAAGTAGTTGTGCAGAACTATAGATACAGGAATCATTTGTTCACACCAGCCACACCTTCAACCTAAAGACTCTTCACGCTTGTGCTTTTCATTTACATTTCTGCTTAAAGATCCATCCACTGAAAGGTTCTCTAGGGAACCCAAAGTGGTCCTTTTATGGCCATTTTGGGACTTTATTTTTAAAAGTGGTGGATAATTTGAACACCGATTCTCTTTAAAAAATAGGGAATAAAGAAATTTTAATGGATTCATGATAAATAATATAATGGGTCTAGGAAGAACTCTTAAACTGGTAAAGAACTGTTCTATTATGTGAAGGCTTTTTAAACCTTGAAAATGTTCTTCACACTCACAAATGTCATTTTTCAAACATGGATTTTTATGGAACCAAAAGAGGTTCTGTTATTAGCGTTGCTATGCAAAACTAAGACCCTTTGTCCTTACCTTTGTGTAGATAGAAAACACAGCACAATTTAGTGTTTTATCTTTGCTACAGGTGAGTGATTTTCCCACCAAATCTTTTACACAAATGTCTCTGACCCAACACAGTCACAAAACAAAAATTAACAAACAAAATTATCAGATGCATTTCATTCAATAAAATTATTTAACAATTGTGTACAAGTAAAATGCCTACACATACCTAGAACAATCTTATAAAACTATCTTTTAACATAGAGATAACATAACATTTAAGATGCTTTCATTGTTTTTTTCAGTGTAGTGACTAGATACAAGTGCTCTAATCTCAACGCAACCTCCGTGTATGCACATTCATTTGGAATGATTGTCAATGATTTGACAGAACTGCTTCAGCATTAAAGATAGCCTGGACCTATGATTTCTTCCAGTTCAAGAGAACTCTTACAGTGATATCAATCATGGTAAAGTAGAACTTCAAAGAGGAATACGTAATTGTCATTTTTATCCTGGCTATCTTGATCATGTTGCTTGAAAATGGTGAGTCTGAGTCTGAATCTAAAGGGCTTCCTTTTTTGTATAGTGTACAAAAAGTGCACAGGCAACTCAATTCAGCCCTGCATTTTTGTGTAATAGTACTTTAATCTTTGTAGTGTACAAGCAGACTATTTCAACTTACCTTTTCTGCACTTTGAATTTGCAAACAAACCATGTTCTTCATTTCTTTGCATATAATATATATATATATTTTTACTTTTTACTAGGCAAACCCTACCCGTCTAACTAGGTGCCAGTGCCCACACACTGTGAAAGCTGTGGAACACTGATGTATCTAGATATGTCAATGGCAATATTTGCCCGACACATATTGTTTGTCCTGAGCGTTCCTCATTAGTTTTATATAGGACCATGTTACGAACCCCCTTTGCATTTATTTTTTTCTCACTTTTTCTCACTCAGTGGCCCATACACAGATGGGGACTGTCCTGGTCCATCCATGGGTGTAAACATCATTACTTCATGCTAAAGAAGCATAAGAAATATATAGATATATATATATATATATATATTTTTACTATTATTAGCCTTTGTAATACTGCGCTCTATCTAAAGGGTAGACAGGCATCAAGCCTATTCGTATCTTTTGAAAGTGCCGACCTACAATCAGATTTCTTTCTCATTCATGTTGACCTTACTAATATAAGCAAATCTTAGATTACCACTCATACTCTGAAGCTTTAGATGGATGTTAGGATGAACCAAGGTATTCTCACAATCCAAAAAAATATAAATCCATTTTGGTCAAAATGTCCATTTCTAACCATGTCACATCAATGATTCACTAATGTGTTATTTATGTTTATTCATTTACATTGTAATCTCAATGCCAGCTGTGAGAACTGCTGGTTTGCTTTTTGTAGAAACCAAAATGACCACTTTGAATAAAATTGAACACAGAGGAAGGAGAGAAAGACGGTAAGATGTTCCAATTCGAGAAAAGGAGTGCCTTTCATTTACCTGCGGTGATGATTGCTGCCAATCGAAAAGCAAATTTACTGCCAAAGACATCAAAAGATCTGATCTGAGTGAAGATAGACAATGTCCTTCAATTTGGATATGTAGCATGCACAAAGGTAACTGGAATTCAGCTTGTTTTGTCTTTGCTATGGGTGAGTAATTTCCCACAAAATCTTTTGCAACATGTTCACAAACAGTCAAGACTATTCTTATGTTTCAGCTCTTCTTCACTGTAGGGCTCTTGTAAAATAGTAAGTAGGTTACAACCAATCTCAAAGGATGTACACTGACTGACCACCTCATTAAGTACACTTCCTTATATCCAGACACACTTAATACACCTGTTCATTTTATTAGCTCCACTTACTCTAATCCACTTTGTAATTCTACAGTTGTAGACAACAATGTCACTGGGTCTTAATGCCTGCCAGCTTGTTTTTTATGTTGCTTAATTGCTTGGAAGCTTTCTGGTGGACAACAGGCCCATGTACAGACATTGTGGGACACAGAAGGAATAAATGACAACATGAACATGAGTTAAACATTATGGTGTGCAAGACTATAATGTTACCCACTAATCTGGGTAACATTACAACCATAACCATCTCATAACAAAACTTGATTTAACAAGTTATTAGCACACCTTACTGTGGGGTTCAAAAAACAACATGCATTAAAAATAAAATACATTATGCAAAGTGGTTATTTCTTAATCTAATATTGTTATAGATTATTGCTAGACAGTACATTTAAGCACTCCTGTTTTAAGTGAAGTTAAATAATTACATTACCCCCTCCCCTCCCCTAAAAAGTCAGTTTAGCCAGCAGCTGAATTGAACTTTTAAGGACTTTGAAAAATCCTGCATATAGCTTTAAGAGGTATGATGCATAATGTAATTCTATGTCTGAAGATTGCTAATAACACTGTATTGAAGAACAAATCAATCTAGTTTGACATTTATTGCGTCGCCCATTTCCATTCTCAGAGTTATCAAATAAAACCTTACTTGCTAGCCTTTTCAAAGTGCACGTCTGCTTTAGTAGTACAGAGTGATAAAAAAAGACTAGGCAAGGCATCCCAACAGAGCGAGCACAATGCTGACTATACACTTAAAGGTCCAAGCTGTGCCATGATAAAGCTGGGAAAGTGTGAAAATACGGACTGGTACAGGCCTCTGGAGATATGTTAATGGAAATGATTGGTCGATGGCACTGTACACAAAACCTGGCAATGAAACGCATTCACCTCTATTTGAACAGTACACTTTATCCTACCATCCATTGATTAATTCACCTTGACTTAAGAGAAATGAGACAGCTCTTTAAAAGAAAACAAATTCAGGTTTTTTATAACCTTGCAAGCTATGCCACTGATCTTGCTCTGAGCCAGGAGCTCAATATGTCTCAAAATACCACTGGATGTGCTGATTACCTTATTTACCCTTTTTAGCTGGTATGTAACTACACTTACAACTACATTCAAAAGCTTAAAATCACAACTTATAATTTTGCATAAATGTAATACATTTAAAATTATAAACTATACTTTCTTAGAAGTATTTATAACAATTATAAACTATATTTATAATTTAAAAAATAAACTATACTATAATTAAAAACTAGTCACTGTCTAGGTTTCTCAGATATGTTCAAAAACATCTACAGTTCCATCCAACAGTTCTTCTTTTTAGCATCAAAGCTAATAACAACACTGCAACAATATTATAATTGACAAATTTACAAGCAATTTGTATTATTATTGAAGACCTTAAACTTGAGCAGTGAATGGCAATGTAATGCATATTCAAATCCCTCCAGCCTGTTTTTTTTTTCCAGGTAGAAACATAAAATGCTCAGTAAAGAACCACAAGACACGTTTAAAAATAAAGACCTTCTTGAAGAGTCTAATTCCAGTCATGAACTCCCACACCTGCTCCAGCTAATCAATTTCTCCGGACATCCTTGATTAGCGGGATCAAATGCATTTGTGTAGGTATATGGAGTATATGGAGGTATATGATTTCTTTCACTAATCCAGATATAGTTACAATATCATTCACTAATTAGACTGAGTGTCCCAGGGAATCTAGGTATACCACAGCATCGCTTTGTTTTAGAAACCTCAGAGGCAGCTTCCACACTGGCAAAAGAAACGGACAAGGCTTATCACCAAACTACTTCAACTTGTATACAGAACATGTTATTAGGAGGGCAGGACTGGATGAAGTATCAGTAAGCTTTAATATGTGAAAAATCAGCAGGACCTGAAAAAAAGGTAAAGAGCAAGTAAAGAAGAACCTTCATTTCAACATGGAGACAATAAAGGTTATGACAATGGAAAAGACTGTAAGCAGAAGTGGCAGACAGCTTTTGCCTACTTGGACCAGTTATTCATAGTAGAACGAGAATGAAATAGTTTTAAAAGATCTTCCAAGATGTGCCACTACAAACAAAGACCCAGAATTGTCCAGTCTGTTGTTTGGACTATGGTTCTTAATGGATGCGAAAGTGGGATAATAAATAAAGAACGACAGAAAAAAAACTGATACCTGTGAACTTTGGACAATACTTTTGTGGAGAACCTCAGACAACAAAGAAAACAAACAAATGGACCCTTGACCAAATCAAGTCACGGCCCTCACTTTAAGCCCACATAACCAAACTGAAGCGGTTTTATTTTGGACATATAATGAGAGGAACCAGTTCATTAATGAATCACGAATAATCCATTACCAAGCCTAAACTCCCTTACAGAGGACAGGGGAAATCTGGGGAAACGCTATCCATATGTTTGCCAGAATCCCTTTGACCAGACTAATCATTATTATTATTATTATTATTATTATTATTATTGTCATGTGCAAAATGTAATATTTCTGATGATGCTACACGCCTTTGTATCTTTTCCAGAACCTTCTTGAAAAACTGTTCTGCTTTTTTTCCAGTTAGTACGCTGTGCTTTCAATGTATCACATATATCTTAAAACAATCCTAGTTATTTCATCAAAGTTTAGGCTGTTTCCATACATCAAATAAATTGATCATCTGTCACACTCAGGAGGAAAGAAACAGAGAGGACAACAAAAGAAATGAGAAATAGTGTTGTTTTGACTTTCAAAAGCATTATGGGTAATTGGATTTAACTTCCATGTTCTATTTTGGACAAGTATTGATTTGTCTGTGCTGTCTTCCACACCAAGTCTCAGCACATGACGTGCCATGGCAGCTTCAGCGTGGTTTCACCCTTTCTATTCTAACCTCACACAGACAAGGGCAGTAAAATAAGGACTTTTCAGTGTGGAAATGTAAGGATATACATATCGCTGCTGTCATAACAAAACCTCTGAAATGGTAACTTTACAGGAGATGTGAAAAAGGTCCTAATCTTAAAGAATGATCACGTAATGAGATTTTATTCCAAGTCTTTTAGTCCATTTCTATTGGCCTATTCATCATTCAACGTTAAAACAATTTTAAAAGGCAAATGGTATTTTCAAAACAAAACGAAAAATGTGCAAAAAATAAAAAAAAACACATTATGTAAATCACCACGCTATATTCAAGATCTGAACATGTGCAAGACTTCCACACAAAATACCGAGATTGATTTTTAATCACAACTTAATGTTTGTTGGATTGAGCTCATCAGGCTAGAAAACATTTTTTGCCTGAGGCAAAATTTCTGAAACAAATCACTGCACTTCGTCAACTGCAAAGGAAATCGCTACTTCTCTGTTCTTAGGCAGGATGAACTCAATGAGTAATAACATCATCAGTTTAGAAGAAAAAGTCGAGCTGTGCCGACATTCTGCTTTTGCATTTTTGTGCAATATAAACTTTTTTGTCTGTCAAGGTCATTCAGTGTAGTTTATAGACTTACAAACTGAGATTACTGGTGATTACAGGAACCAGGGGTCAAAATGTTTTCAACACATATACCCATTTTATCACTATTCAGAAACCTGTTTTTTGGCCATCAGAGCTTTGAATAATCAGAATCCTGGTAACTGGGAGGAAGAAGCCTTAGCCTTACAAGGAGGCCTTAAAGGAGAGAAAGGACAGCTACCAGATGTGCTGTGTTTTAGTTTGTCTTTACTCTTTTGTAATATGATTGTGCTTTGTTTTAAGTATTTTACCAGTACTTCCCCCAAACTTAGGTCATTTGAGCTTGTCGTTTGAGCTTGTCTATTGTGTCAGAGGAGTTCTTTGGTTTGGTGTTTTAACTGCAAGCTTTAAACTTTGTTTTACAAGACATTGCTTGGCTGTTTGCACTGCCCAGTTTTGAACAGGTAAGAGGGGCATGTCTTTACATTTTCACCATGTCTAGTACCTTTGGTCAGAGGGCAGGCACTGTCCCATTTACTTTAGGTTATTGGCCAGCTGAGATATTACTAGTGTTTATATTCTCCCCTCTTGTAATTCTGCATTCTTCTAGCAGGTTCTAGAAAACATTCACACACGACATTCAGCTCACTTTCTCTCAGCATTGTGTGATGAACTTATGTTTGGAGATACTATAGTGTAGCTGGATGTACACTCCTAGGTTTGATCTTCTATGCTGTGCCTCTGGTACCATAATCAACAAAGCAGATTTTAGAAAGACTACAAAATATGAAAAGTTCAGAGTATGCTTCAACAGTTACACAAGTTTACTGCCTCAAATAATTAAGTAAGTTACCAGTGTCAACAACTGGAAGTGCAGGCATTGCAAACACACTGGAGCCTATCAAGCACGGTGANTTTAGATCATGTTGTGATTTAGTTCAACCATGAAACATTTACAGAGTTTACATGCATTCATTTAGCATCACCACCTATAAGTAGACAATAACCCCTATATATACGCTCATCATCAAAAGAATAGTTGCACAAATAGTTGCACCCAGAGGGAATCAACCGACAGAAACTTGATTGGTATGTTTGACATTGTAAGACATATGAATAATTTAAGCTCGGCCACGCGTGTGACATAAGCAAGGATGGGCCTTATCACTGTACTTGACTGACCCAACAGCCACGAATGGGGACATTAAGCAAGCAGTGATGCCCTCCATTAGTCATCTTGTTAGTGCCAGCGCCATTGGCAGACGACTGCACAATGCAGGACTACATGTCAACACCGGAAAAGACTACAGTGGTATCGTGCCAGACTGCCACGGAGTGACTCAGAATGGCAGCCGTGTGGAGACAACATTGTCAGTGCCAAGACAACGGTTTGTTGTCACACGTCACATGTCTAGAAGGCCTAGCGTCACGCCACCTCCGCCCCTACCACAAAATCTGCAGGAACTGTGTGAGAATATTTAAGCTGCATTTGATGACTCAACCTCTATGACTCCATGACGAGATGTCTGGCATGTTGCATCAGCAGATATGGTGGCCCGACGCCATACTGAGAGACACTACTTCTGTAAGTGTAGCTCAATAAATATTGCTCATATGAGTCTAAATTCATCATTTATTGTTTTTGGTAAACTTTATCTTCCTTCCGAGTTGCATTGCAATCCGACACTTCCTTATGGGTGCAACTGTTCTTCTGTTGACAAGTGTATAAACCTTTAGCTCAGACTTCTATAGGGTTGCTTATACATAAAGATGGTTGTTTACTAAATATGTACTCAATTCACTCTCTCTCCATCGTCTTCTCTGAAGTGTCATCCATCCCTCCTCCACTGCTTTTTCTTCTGCTGTCCTTTCCTCCTTGTCCTCATCTCTACAGCCCTCATCTCTAATAGCAAAAAGAGTTACTATAAATCTAATCAGTAAATGTATTCTTTAGTATTCTGAAAATGTATTTCATCAATGTTACCTAAAGGTAAATCATCAATCTTCAATCAAGTGGTACTCTTACCAAGCACATAACAGTTTTCTTCCATGGGTTTAGGTCGGCCTACTGGTATAAACTGCTTTGTACTGGCGTAGCTGCTCACCTAGCATGGTCATGCTGGTTGACCAACATACCAGAATCAAGACACAACAAATGATGGTTTTGCTGATGACAAACATATTAATTTCCGCTGCTGCTGACCTGTTCAGCAGCATCTAAAACACAAAATATGCTGTTTTTTGGTGGACAGCCAAACTCCAGATGTGTTGGTTTCCAGTTTATTTATTGCCCTGATGCAACTGTGGCATTAACAGAAATTGTGAGTTTGCCTGCAGGTGCGTAGAAATAGGTTGCTAAGTCACAACTGGTCAGTCTGTGTGTAGGGCTGGGCTTTAGCAAAGGGTGGATGCAGAGGTTGGGGGGTTGGGGGGATATTTTGCCCTAATATATCACATCTCATATTTTAAGAACTGTGTAGACGCACAAATCTGATCTTTTTAAATCTGACCTGAACGTCTGTCAAATGTGGTCCTAGATCGGATATGTATTCGGTTTGTGACCATTAATGAGAATGCTTAGATTGGAATGAATGTTTTTTTACACTGTGGAAGCCCCATCATTCAGTGTTAGCATGGCAACAGTTTTGATTCTAAGTGATTGATTCTCTAGTCCCAGCAAATGGTGGAAAAGCAAAACATCTGAGCTTTCATTAGCTTTAAGAGTTAAGAGTATAGTCGAATTCACAATTAATGATATTGAGGTGTGTGTCTGTGATGTTATTGAGGTATTTTTTCCGAGGTGTATATAATAAAAGTCAAGAAATAATTGCCTAAACTTAACATTGCTGTTTTAAAGATACTGTACAATACCAATATAACCATCACTGCCATTATGACCCTCGGTCATAATAACCTTTTTCAGGGTCTGTCGGCGGCCATTTTGTGTGTGTCTCCCCTTTGTTGCAATTTTGTGCAGGTATGATTGACCACTCGGGGGCGCCCTCTAGTATAAAGGGTCATCAAGCGGCCATCTTGGGGAGACATTCAGGGTTCTCTCCCCTTCAGGCATCACTCGGCAAACCTCCTCTCCAGACCGGCCCAGCACGCTTCACCACTCTTCACCTCAGTTTATTTGTAAAACTTGTAAAAGCTTTGTTTGTAAAGCTCTGTGGGATGTAAGGGACGGATGCCTTTTTGGTTTTGTTAAACCTTATCTCCAGTTTTCAAAATGGGGAGTTAGGGTTATTTTGTGTGTTTGTTTTTGTTGTTTTGTTTGTTATTTTGCCATTTCCCGTCCCTGAAGCCACTGTCCCAGCTTACCAGTGAACATTTTGATAAAAAAAAAAAAAACAGCAGTTTTCTGGCTTTTTAATGGTGTCCAGTGTTTGATCTGGCAGAGGATTGGGGAGAGAACCCACTCTCATTCTCGGTTACGATCTGACCCTATCGTAACACTGGCATCACTGCTTTACAGTGGGTGGAGTAAATTATCTTTTTGTCATTGCTGCAAAATCTTTACTCAACATGGTGGTTCTTCAATTATGGCGACAAACCACACAGGCAACTTAATCCACTGCAGTATGATACAAGAAACTATAAATTTATTACTTGAACTAAGCAGACTGCCTGTGTCATATGGTACATATTAACTGTATAACTAAAATGATAGGTTAGTGTTACGTAGGCTACCCTTATCAAGCATCACAGTGTTTCGCAGTTGTATTTAACAGGTGTAGTGCACAATGAGAACTATTCAAATGCTGATTGGATTATCTGAACAGCAACATGGTTCATTCATGTGGCATTACTGATTAGGATGTGCACATACAGATCATTTCAGCTGGTGGGTTCATTCACGTTATGGATGACAGATTTGCATAAACCTGTAAACCAGATTTGATGTACTTACACAAACGTGGACTACATTGAATCTGGAAAAAAAAAATCGGATTTCAGAAATGAGACTTATAATGTGAACATAGCCTATGACTGTCTTTCTAATATTGAAAATATTGTTAAATAATATTAGATTTAGAGAGAAGACAATAGACTGGAAAAAAGTTTGAGTGGGAAGGCTACATATTAAATCATGCAGACCTTGTAGGTTCAGTCTACTTAATAAGGTAGTTAGCTTGCTGTTTGCTTTCTAGCTTGTGTGGACCACTGATGCATTCTGAAAATAATAAAAGCATTAAAAAAAGCAACCAACAGCACAGGGTATCAGATTTTTTACTGCCCTTGGTTCACCGGAGTATCTTCTCTTCCATAATGACATAGAAACTCCCACCAGCAGTTTTGGGGCAGCATACTGCAGTGAGAAAAAAATCAAGTGGATGCATGCAGTGCTGAAGCTTTCTGGTGTAGAGAGAGGCAGAGTTTGCCACACTGCATATCATCATGGACTGCGCAAAGTGGTAGAGCTTTCCGTTAGGACGAAGAGGATGTGGCAAGGCACAGTTGCAAGTGGACACATATCAACTTGGTTGACACTTGCAGCTGTGATTAAAGAAACAAACTGCAAAGTGCTCTTCTAGTTACACCATTAATAGCCCCGCTAATATAATTGCCATTTGTCTTATAAGGTTCTAATAGAATTAGTGCAATTTTCACTTTTTCAATTTTTCTCCCCTCAGCCGCAGCACACAGCTGGGTGACCATGCCACTCAAACTTCTGTGCAGCACTCCCACTAGGAACATATGGATATGCTCCAGCTTGACCTTGCCCCAGAAACTCAGCGAGGGTTATTTTTGACAGTTTGGCTTTGGAGATGGGAACATTTTACCCAGAGGAAATTTTGACCCTTTGAGTGGGCATGTGTGTGTGTGTGTACTGGTTCTTCTCTCATTGTGTCTCTCTACATTTTAGCATTAGCAATTCAAAAATCAATGGAAACTATCTACAAGAAAAAAGTAAGTAAATGTGCACAAAGCCCAATTTTTTTATTTACACTTTTCTTTTTATGTAAGCTGCTCGTAAAGTAGCTCGCTAAAACCTAATCATATTCTCTCTCAAAACCTATCATGCTTTCAAAATTATGGTTAAACTATTGTAAACTGTTCTCTGCCAGCGGGTGCATTTAAAGATGCTTTCAAAACTACACTGGTGATGCCCCTGCTAAATGGTGTCCAGTGTTTGATCTGGCAGAAGATTGGCGAGAGAACCCACTCTCATTCTCTGCTATGGCCTGACCCTATTGTAACACTGGCATCACTGCTTTACTGTGGGTGGAGTAAATTATCTTTTTGTCATTGCTGCAAAATCTTTACTCAACATGGATACTTTAGTACTAAATAATTTTAGACCATTTTACAGATTTGAAGCATTTTAAAAGTTTTAAACAACTAAATGAGAACTAAAATCAAACTAGTAATTTGAGAAACTATAATCATTGGTTTGTGTTGTGAATGACCTCTAAGCAATGATGCACAAAATCTTTCTGTTCTGGTCTTATTGGATCTTGGTATAGCTTTTGATACCCTTGATAACAAGATTCTAATCCAATCTTTAACACTGGGTTGACTTCTCAGGCACAGTTTTATCATGGTTTAAATGGTTTAAATAAGTCCCACAAGGTTAGGTTTTAGGGCCTTTGCTTTTATCTTATTACATATCACCTGTAGGTGATGTCATTAGGAAACATAATATCAATTAGTTATGCTTATGACAAGGAATACACATGACATTTATGTTCCTTCTGATGACCAAGACTACTGACAGACTTAGCAGCTGTAAGTCAGTACAATTTATCAAATAAATTAAGAATAAGCAATCGATTCCTTACCAGATATTAATGTCATTTGATTTCTCAATGGCCGCTACAAGTATTTGTTAGTCCTATTGCCAGCAGGAAGCAATCACTTAATCCTATGCTGAGACTTTACATTCATTCTCACTGTCAACTGAATTTTCTTGGACCATTTTGAGCACTCCGTGCTGAATGGAGCCCAGTGAGCCAAAAGAAAGAAGTAGTGGCCACTATGTGTGGAAAAGTTTCAGAGAAACATTGGCCTGGTGGGAACTCTATTAAAGCAGTGGGATGGTTCTGGCTTGTCAGGAAGCTTAGTATGTGGCAATCATCAGCTATTCACATGCAAGACGTTGTGCTTCATTCTCGCTACAGCCTTTGCTAATGGAGCCTTTTTAGATGTGGAGTGGCTTCCATTGGTGACATTATAGCTGGGCTGCTGATTAGAGTCTTTGGCAATACATTTTATGTCATTCAGTTCACTCAACAAAGTTTGAATTGAAACTGATTTGAATTGAGAAGAACAGGGGGGTGCACAGGAGAGGAAATCTGCCAACGTCTAAAGAAGGCGATAAACATTTCATAAAGCTAATTGATCTGAAGCCGTAATAGGAATCCGACTAACTATGTACGACCAGCATTTTAGAAAAGGGAAGTCTTCAGCATGAATTAGTGAGGATTCCTACTTATTAAATACCTAAATAAACACTGCCATGTTTACCATCTGCAGTGTTCAGTTTTTAATACAGCACGTTCTCCACTGCCCAATTACTCAAAACTATTTCACTCAGATTTATCACCTGTTCAATTCCTTTTTTTTCAGTCAGTTTGTAATTACTATGTCCACATGAAAATATAGTCAAAGTTGTTTGCCAGATGCTGCATGATTTCCCGTTAATCTGCCATTCCAAAAAAGCTGCAATACACATTTGAAGGCTTCTATGGAGGTAAATGATCTTTTCTGAATTCTACAATATCGTTTGGTGTTCAAGCAGTTCTTGCAAACCTGTTACAGATAACAGCCACATTGCCATGCCTGAAAATAACCTATTGTGATTCATGAAATTGCATTCATTTCAGCTCATGGCACACCAGTCCAACATTTACCACTAACATAGACATTCTAATGTTGCCATTTATGCCTATATACAAAGACGCTGGAGGTGCCGGGGTGCTGCATCACCCCCAGATTTCCGGATTATTTAAATACGGCTGCTAAAAACAGTAAAAGGACAGAGCTTTAAGACTTATACTTTTTGGGAGGATGAGATTTGTATTTATATTTTGTGCTGTTTATGTATCTGCAGTAGCATTGTACTGTTTATTTCAAATATACTTCAGCCAAGGTAGTTAGCCAGGTTATAGACCTGCATAAGTAAAGGCTACAAAATAATACCCAAGTGTTGTATATCCTAGTGAGCACTGCGGGATCAATTGTGCAGAAATTGAAACTGCATTACACCACCCAGGTCCCTAGATATGGCCTACCCTCCAAACTCAGCATGAGCAAGAAGGGTACTTATGACGGGAGCCACAGAAAGGCCAATAATCACTCTCAAGGACCTACACATGTCAATAGCTGAGACTGGAGTGACGATGCACCAGACAACATTATCAAGTGCTCTGCGTAGTACTGGCACATCAGGATGGGTAGACAAGCCATGAAAGGGAGGCTAGAAAGCCTTTACTGAACATGTCTGGATTTTGGCAAAAAGTGTTGTTAATGAGTGACCCAGCTGAAATGAGTTTTTTTGGTCAGATGAGACAAACATTTTTTTTTTGCCAATATTCAAAACACTAGGTTTGTGTGGTGCAAACCTAACACTGCCTATTCCTTAACAAACATCAACCTGACAGTGAATTATGGGGGTTGCAGAATCATGTTTTGGGGTTGCCTTCCTCACTGGGCAACTTGATAAAACTGAAGGATTGATAGATGAAATAAAAGGTGCAAGTTACAAGGGAATAGCGCAAGACAATCTGCTTCAGTCTGTTAATTTAACTAAGCAAAACTAAAGCTTGACAGAAACTTTACCTTTTAGCAGGACAACGATCACAAACACAAAGCTATACAGCAGAAATTGAACAACAAAATTCTGAAGTCCAGCACTCAATCTAATCAAGAATCCAATCTGTGGCATTATTTGAAGAGTCATTCAGTGAACCTGGAGAATGTGGAGGTAAACAGGGGGAAAAAAAACTCCCAAATAGTGTGTGAAAGCTGCAACAGAACCTGCAGGAAAAGTTAGTTGAAAGAACATTGCTTTAAGAGCGTATTATCTTACAATTAAAATGCTGTTTGGAACAATCTGTGTACATGTTATTAGTAATCCAGGTGAATCGGAGTTTGCTGTCTCTCTCCATTTAAATTCGTTCATTTTTTTACACTCCTCTATCTTATTTTTTATATTGTCATTGTAGTTGTAAATGGGTTGTTATTGTTGGCGTTGCTGTTTTTGTAATTGTTTGCTGTTTCAGTTTGTTTTCAAGTGGTCACAAGCAAATGTAACACCACTGCTGACACTTTATGACACTTTTAAGACTTTATTGTAAGGCTATGCAACTTTGGTCAAGAAGGGCTAGTGTCCAACACATTTTGGTGATTTCAGAGCTCCGTCACTCCTGCTTCAACTCATCTGATAAGTGCCAGGTTCAGTGGGTGCTGGACAGGGCAGGCGTTGAGCACCCCTGTCTATTGTCATCCCAACATCAGCACAAGAACTGACTGTCAAAAGCTTCAAGAATCAAGTTTCCACAATCAAACAGCTGCACACAATTCTAAGATCACTCTGCACAAAGAGCCTGACCTCAACCCCACTGTACACCTTTGGGATGAATTGAAATAGTAATTGTGAGCAAGGTCTTCTCATCCAACATTAATGACTGACCTCACAAATTAAGTGTAAATAATGCTGTTTGCTGGGTGCTTTAGAATGTTTTAAAGGAATAGCTCACAATATATATGTAAAAAAATGTTCTTTTAGGATTTTTTGTCAGATTTTGGTGTCAATTTTATGAGAAAAATAAGAACAAAACAGTCCAAATGTTCAAAAAGACTTTGAACTTTGCTCAGAAAGCATGGCTTTAACTTTCATTACCTTACTAAACTGATAGTGTATATATTAGGACACTATTACAGGCCCTAATCTTAATCGTCTACTACAATGCCCACAGAAAGCACACCAGCGCTGTTCTTCTCCGCTAATTCCACAAACACTGTCCATCCAGTATCAGCAGCACAGATTTGTGGACTCTGAGGAGAAACACAAATGCACTCTAAATACATTTTGTGTTTACTCTGAGGTTTGAGGCGGTCAAAATGAAGGTAATCATATTCAGCCTCTGCTTATCTCACGGTTGCTGTAAATATATAAATAATAACAAGAGCAATAAAGCTGCTTTGCCTTGAAGTCCATTCGCTGCCTAGCATGAAGTTTCTGTATTTGGACCAAGAAGCAAAACAAAGAGGCAAATAAAACTCTATGCATGGATAATGTGGTAACAGTGGCATCAACTGATTATTATATGGAATAAAGCCATAAGCAGTGAGAAAAACACACCACATGTTAAGCAGTTATGCAAAGCAGTATAATGTGTTAACACTATGATTGCCAAACAACAAAGCGGAAAAAGATTTTCCATGAACAGCACAATAATGCGGAATTCAATTTATGTATGCGGTCATATGTGTATATTGAGTATTCAACTATGGCTTTAAATGTGGCTCTGTCGAGCAGATTTTACAACAATGTGCTTTACAATATATAATAAAATGCTAATTTTACTCAATAGGTCCAAAGGCAAATTGGATCAGCGTGAGACACGATAACACTTCATTAAAGACAGTCTTGCATTAGCTTTGTAATACAGTGCCAACATTCATGATCTCTAGTAAATTTGCAGAATCCGCATGATCCAACCTACAAGAACAATATTGTGGAGTGAGGGGTGGGTTTGCGTTTTCCTGCCCCAACACACCCCAGGGGCTCAGATATTGTGAAACCTTTAAGACGTTGTGACCAGGGTAAGGTGTAGCTTGTGGTAAGTGCCTAACTCATAGTAAGAGAGACTTTTAATTTCATAAATAATTATTACTAGCTTAAAGATGTGTAGTGGTGTTGCTCATGCCACTGTATTCTATGCTGGGGCTGGTTGGTGGGGTAGCAGTGTAGTGTTTGTGCCTACTGTTGGGCTGAAGTATGTTATTATTAGTGTATTATATCTTAAATTTACAGACTAGAAGTAAATGTTTAAGTGATAATAATGTATGCATTTTATTATGATTACGATCTTCTCTTTGTCCTTACAGTACATTCAACGAGACTCTCTTTTTGTTGTTTTTGTTCTCTTTTGTCTTTGAGGTTTTACCGACCATTTGCACGCTACCTGCCTTGGTGTCTAGGACGCTGCTGCATTTGTTATTGTAAACTGCAATTTCTCGTTAACCTTCATATCCCAGTTAGCGTGACCAGCATGCATATTCCAGACAGTCTTTTGTCCAGGGTGAACACACCCACTTAATCTGGAAACCTCTCTGACAAAAAGCTCTGATGTCTGGCTGCATGTTGGGGAAAATAATACTCTATGCAAATAAATGTTGAGGCGATCCATCCAATCACAGACCCCAGCACCTGTCCTTTTGTTTCCAAACCGAATGCTGAGCCGAGTAAACGTAGTAAGTCCAATGGAATGTTATGTTGGGAAATGGTGTATAAGCTGTATTAGCATCAGGAGGAGCTCCCAATATAATTACTGCAATGTGTGCTGGAAAAGGTGCAATTATTGGTATGATTGATTATATTATAGATATGATGAATTCACTGCTTATCACATTAGCTAGAGTTTAATTACATTACTGAGGTTGGTTTCCAGCTCACCAAGGGAGATCAAGGTTGAGACACTTTCTTGAAGGTAGAGCTGTGAATCACTGATCTGGCAGAGAATCTAGTCGGTTCACAATAAGCCAGAACAATTTTGGAAAAGTCACTAGCTGGAGTTTTTCAAACCAGTATTGCAATTCCAAATTTTATAAGCACCAGACCTTTTATTTTATCAAGAAGACCACAACATCCATTTTTGTAAGCTTGAGGCTTGATCCTGTATGCAATCGGCCTGCTATTAGGCTAAGTTATATAACTTCAAGCTACATTGTACAAGACCTTGTAAGGTGGATATGTGTAATTCCAGACAAAGTGCAAAAGAAGGTTTTGGTTGTTCTGACCCTCTGTATGTATATGTATAGAATATGCCTTACATAATGGAGCTTTAAAAAGTGTTAAATGTTTAAAAATGTATGATATAATGTATTTGGTCATGTAATGCTTATTTATTTGATTTGTTTAATGTCATTAGTCAAAAGCAGAATTATTTAATAGCCTAAATAGTCATTCAGTCCAGTGATTCGGCCTTTTTTCTGGAAATATTAGAATACATTAAAGGAGCAGTGTGTGACTTCTAGCAGTGGATTGCATATTGCACCTATCCCTCCCTTCCCTAGAACCTACAGTGACCATCAGGTTTTCTGCTGTTACTTCAGTGCCTGTACTGATTTAGTTTTGCTCATTCATGTTTTTGCTTTAGGCTATTAAAAAATCCAAATAATTCTTTTAATGCTGGTAACATTTTCTGATAAGAACCTTTACCAGCTTCTTGTTAAAATTTTCCTGTTTTACCTCAAAAGGTCCTGCATTAACATTTTGGCACCTGAAGCATTATAAAAACTGTTGCGCCACTTAAGGTGGAACGAGAAAATTAAAACAAGGAGCTGGCGAATAAGAAGCTAACTTTAGGCTTGTAGTTTTAATACTGGCAGTATTTTTGATAAGGAGACTTAAGCTAAGTTTAACTCAGAGACAACGATTCTTCTTCCTCCAGCCAGTGCCAGACAAATTCACTTTATTATAAAAACACAAAACACGAAAGGCACACTCTACAGCCAGTGTGTGGTTTGCTTGTTCCTGGGCTATTGTAGCAACATTATGGACTCTACCTGACACCCTCTGTTGGAAGATGACCTGTTCCTGTGAAGGTATGAAGGACTCATTCTAAACAAAAACAGCTACAGATTTGTAGCTACAGGTAATTATACAGTAGTAAGAACATAGTTTCGTATGCTATATTCCATTTCTGCTAAGAGATCCTCCTAAATCCTACACACTGCTCATTTATATGTGCTTCTAAAGGACGTCCACTCATATTTCATAGGTAAAACTGATTCAAACCTAAGTCATATGACTTCAATACTGTTTACTGCAACAAAGGTACATTCTAGAAAACCTGCTCTAGATATTTATACATCCAGGACATCATTCAAAGATGGTAAGACAACAAATCTTCTTCATTCTTCCCATGAATGAAGAAGATTTGTTGTCTTACCATCTTTGAAAAAATACATAACACTCTCAAGTAAAACATCTGCAATGTCTGTACACTGTGAGTGACAGGGGTTTTCAACTTGAAAGTCTCAAGACCATATGCTGGGGTCACTGGGCAGCTGATTTGTGGCTAGCATATCTTTGTGTGTGACTTTTCATTAAATCTCTTTATTCTCTTTTCCAGTAATGATATGGTGGTTTCACATGCTACTCTTGCATGCTGTGAGGTGTTGCAGTAAAGTCAAGTTCAGTACAGTCTGCCTGTATTTATCCAAATAAAGAGCTTTGATTGGGTTCAGATCCACCTACTTTGACAGGGCAAGGATATTTCACGGACATGGCAAATATCGAACCACATACAGTTTATAAATATGTGGTGGACAGCATAAAGCAGAAAACTTTTTGCATATGTTAATTTACCATCAGACAGATTAAACCTGATGCATAGTGTATAAACAGGATATGCAGTCTGATTTCATTTCAGTCACGTTATCTTTGGGCCTGTCCACTGTGCCAGTCGGCTGTGCCAGACTAAAAAGACCAGGTCAAGGTTTTAGAGTTTGCTGTGCCATTGTACATCTTAGCTGTCTGACTTAGTTATGTTGTCTTCATTGGCCAAATTTGCCTGGGGTGAGTGGACTGATGATTTATAGATTTGATAGTGAAGACTGTTGCTGTGTTGGTTATGTTTATGTCAGTCCAGTGTTCTGATTGATTGTTATTATTTTGTGTCACCACCAGGGTGGAAATGTTAGCATAGTTAGGGTGATGACTATGAATATCATAAATACATGATGTGACAAAAGCGCATTTGGAAATTGTGCCTACCAAGCTGGCCTAGCAACTTTTTCACAAGCCTAGCCAAACATGCATTTCTGCCTATGCTACTGGTTGTAATTGTCTGCCAAGAAAAAGAAAAGACACAAAATTGAGCTCACCTTTATAATTTCATGTGTGTTAGTAACTGATGTTATCTGTTTTTGCTTAATCTTAATCTTCTATGTTGTGACATCATAGACCCTCAGTGCCTTGCTTGTGCCACATGCAAATCAAATCCCACAGCAAAAAAACACTTGCCCTTGATTACTGAGGGTGCTGTCATGAGCTGGAGTTTAATCTTGTGACCGGAAGAACTGACAGGACTAACTGCTCCCTAATGTGTGTGTATGTGGGTGTTTCACTCCACGGATGGGTTCAATGTGAAGGGTAAATTCCTCTGTGAGTAAGCACAAATGGTCAATTGTTCTAAATTTTTAAATTCTAAATAAAGTGGTTATAGGTACAAACCAGGGGTACTATATTAACGTATTAATGGTCATTCAGTGTATCTGGGACACAGACATAAAGCACTTCTTCCTTAGCTCTGTGTTCATGAAAATCTCCTTCTTCAAGCCAAGTCAGATAAGTTCTCCCAGACCATAAAGGCCAAATGACCATCTGACCTGATCAATCCAAACCCTGGTCTTGCCCTAATTGGACCACATTGAAAGAGCTGGTACTTTCCTGTTTTGACTACCCATATTCCTTCCTGCTTCTGACTCTCCTTACTGACCTGTCATTGGCCCAGATAAAATGACTGGTTATGGAGCTCGTTTAGGACTTAAGTGCTGCTGTAATTGAGAACATCTGTATCGATTTCCTATTGAAGTGGCTGACTCAGACCCATCCGCTGAGCAACACCTCAGCACAGCTCTGAGACTTTCATTCCGTCTTCTTGCACAACTCATTGATCGTCCGGTGTTATACTACATTTGGAGACGCACTGACACAGTGCAGTTACATCTGACACAATACAGCAGCATATCCTCACTGTCATAAGGAAATGTCATTCTTCTGAAATGCTAACGTTATAGGGGAAATAAAATTCTTAATTTGAATTCAAGTTAAAGAAATTCTCAAGTGTTTCTTTTAATGCTACACTAACAAAGGTACACCCCCTCTCTAACCCGACCCCAAACTTCTGTGCTCTTTTAGCAAGGGTCTGTCTGCAGAGCTGCAGATTTGCGCCAGCAGTTTCATGCCAGCGGTTTCAGGCCAGTAGCACTCAGCACACGCGTTGACACTTGTTTCAGTTTTCTTAGCGACTGTCAGGCTGATAACACTTTAATAGTTTAGAAGGATTTCCGCTTAATTTGTGATGAATTTGTATTGGCCTGATGTTGTATTTTAAGCTTTAGACTAAAACAAACTTTGCTTTGAAATTATAGACATTAGCAGGGTAAATATTAGACGTATTACGCCAAGGTGCCTGTGATGGGTTATGTATATATATATATCACTCAATTTACCCTTCACATCAAAGTTGACAGTTGGCTTCACTTATATGTGGGATTTGATTATACATTTACACTACATGTGCAGCAATAAAACATGACCTCAGCCCGACTTAAACTGGGCATAATATTAAGCTTTAGGCTAGAACAAACTTCATTTTTGCATACATATAGACATTCACATGGTAAATTGCACATAAACATACATAAGCTAATGGTTTATGTTCAACATCGCTTGTATTTTGTCAAATGTGTCCCTTCCTGGATGGTACTATACATGGCGACATAAACAGCCTGCACAAACACTCAATGTCTTTGTATGTTTAGGCGGCACAATCTGAATGCCACTGGCCTGAAACTGCTGGCTTGAAACTATTGGTGTAGATCTGTGACTCTGTTGCTCTGCAGACAGATATTACTGCTTTTAATACACATAGAGCACAGGCAAAACAAGCCAAAACAATCTAGCGAAAAAATAGCTGTTAGCTAACGATCATTCTTCAAAATTAATATGTCTAGAAAACAGATGAACTTACTTTTATTAGAATTGTGCTTAATGCACAAAATTGATTCCATGAAACTGCATCAAATATGCCAACTTACATTACATCCATGAGGATTTCAGTTTTAGTCCTGTCACTCACTTCATAACTTAATATACAGCTCATCTCCATGTGATACTAATTAAACTAAATATAAAACTAAACTGGAATGAACCTATTTGTGCATTTATGGGTGTCAGAAACAAACTGTGGATGACAATGTGGTTGAGACATGAGTGTTATTGTGAGAGGTGGGGAATATTTCAATACAAATTTGCAGCTGGCTCGAAATTGTAAAGAAAGTGTCCTGACATCCAGATCTATATATTATAAACATGATAAAGACAGCTCACCTGCCTTTCAGTCTGTTGCGCATGTGGCATTCAAACGTGTCCCGCTTCTTCTTCTGTTTTACATTCCTCCTGCACTCTCATTGGCTGTTGCTTTGATCCCTTGTTCAATAACATCTATGATCATCTCACACTACAGGACTTTTGAGCATCATACATGCTTGGATATAACAGAAACTCCGGAGCTCCGGACAAAGATTGACCTGTTTTCCCCACATCATCCAAGCTGTGAATTACTTCCACCAAAGTTCCCAACTTGGAAAATCATTTCAGACTGTGAACATTTGTCAATAGGGGCAAATCAGGCTTAAAACTGGGTTAATCAATAGGGCTCAGGTGCAGCTTAAACAGAAACACGTTTAACAGAAAGCAACAGGTAGTTGTGTCAGCATCTTCCCATTTCCTAACTGAGAACATGCTACAGATCCAGCTAATTACAGATCCAAAGACATTGGAAAAGGTATTCATTCAACATATCAAGATTTTACTTTTTAAACATTTTAAATAATTTGTTTTGGTTCATTGTTCATAATATGTTCACACAATATGAAAGGCAGCTGAGATTTTTAAATCCTGCGAAACCACAAAAATCAAAAGAGTTATGACGACAGTATGAAACGGAACGCTCATAATGTAGCCATAAAATATGGCATAGGGGACATTTTATGTAGCTTGGCCTTGGCATGAGTGAAAGGTCTCATTTCTTCTTCAGAAAAATTAATGGATAGAATGCAGAATGCTAGTACAAAGTGTCAAGCATATGTTTGGGTGCCTGTAATTGTGAAATATGGAAATTTCCTTTTAGCCCCCTATTGATAGTTATTTGAATGTTTATGTGAGAAAATAACAGCTTGAATTTGAAGCACAAGCAGCTGAAGGAAACCCTCAATTTTCTTGCGCAGGCATTTGAATGAAAGCTCCTGTGGACTATAAATACTGGTACGCCTTGCTTGACTGACACACCCTGTGTTTAGGTAAAGCACGGCTTGGAGCACAAGTGGCTAAATATCACTTTGTTTAAATTGAAGAGTCTCTCATGCCGGATTGTTATTAATGCATTTGTGATGGAGGTTTCTAAAATAACATACAGACTCCAAGAAATTGTCCCTGTAAGCTGAATATCGGCCAATGCTTTGCGTTATTCAACATTCTTATGTCCATTTATTATAGAATGTCATACAGCAAGTCTATTTGAGGTTTTTGTAAGAACTCTGTTTAAGGTAAGTATGAAATGATTTAGTAATATGGTTTGCAGAATGCTAGGTGGTCGCTAATACCATATCAACTACATTAATCTTATAGCTGCAGTGCAATACTGAAGAAGTGAAATTCAGACACCTTCCTTAATCTAGCACATCTGATTCAACAAATGTGCAGAACATGGAGTCCCCAGGGTTGACTTGGGGAACTGCTGCCTCGGGACATTACAGGCATCTGCTTCACTTTGAGTAGGAATGAAATGCAGGCCATCATTACGTTATATGAAGCTATTAGATTAGATTAGATTAGATTCAACTTTATTGTCATTGTGCAGAGTACAGGTACAGAGCCAATGAAATGCAGTTAGCATCTAACCAGAAGTGCAAATACAGTATTATTTACATAAAGTGCAGTAGTAATAAATATATACACATAATATAAGTATATCTATATGCATATATAAGTATGTGTGAGAGCAGCAACAAATGAATGTTGAACTGTAAGAGTAGTGCAAGTAGACGGTCCACAATAAAAATAACATCTGAGGTCGAATAATATGGAAACAGTAAGTAAACATGAGTATACAGGAGGCTTGGCAATGAATAAAGTGCATATTAGGTAAATAAACACCAATTTGCGAAAACTGGTCAGACGCCGAGCCTCGCGGTGTGCTCGCGACGCCATCTTGTCTTGTAAAAAAGACACTACTATGCAAAACCCACTACCTTTTTCTGGTGGTCAGGGAAATTTTCTGTGATTTTCCTTAGATATTATGGCTTTGTATTTTAGGTACTTATTGAAATGCATTGAATTCCACTTATGCTGTGCTTAATCCTTTATTTTCTGTCTAGGTATTAGCACTGGCTAGGTATTGCACTTATGCTGTGTTTACCTTTTTATTTTCTGTCTAGGTATCAGCACTGGCTCTTGTTCTCAATTGAGCTCAAGTGTAGTTTGGACTCTAACCTATTTTTACTACCTGGAATATATTCTCTGACTGGACAACAAAGCACTTTTGTAAAGCGGTCTGGATAAAAGCATCTGCTTAATGCCATGAATGTAACACATATTTGCACACTTCTAGCCAGTAAATAAAACTGACCCAGATAGAATTTTACAGTTAGCAGTTACATGTTACGGAACCAGCATCTTGATTCCAGGTCTGTATTCAGAGGTCTTAGTCTATGCTTAAGATGTAAATGACTTATGAGGCGATTAGGAGAAAATACATGCTTCCATCTGAGTGGATCCTCATCTTTCCTTGAGTCAGCGTCTATGCTAGCTGTACTGAGCTAATATTAGCTTCTTGCCTGGAGCATCACTAATGTTTCTGTCTTTTAAACCTAAAACACGTACGTGCAGCCAGCCAACAATTCCAACAGAGCATGGATGTAGGATGCAATCAATGTTCTGTCTTGCTTGGCCTGTAGAAATGTCTTTGCTTTAGCAGCCTTCTATTTGATAGACTTTGCACTGTTTAACACTGCTATGCTTTTATCAAAACTGAGAAATGCAGGTTGTTTCACTCTAACCCTGTGAACAATTTGATTTTTGCCATTCTTTAGATGGTATGCTCTGTTAAAATGTCACATCCTGTGTGCAGATGCACAGATGACCTGGAGAAAAAATTATTTTCTGTTGCTATGTGCGACATTGGAGTGGTGGACAGGACTTGCCTGTGCATTAGCATGTTGCTCATTAGCAAGCATGCTTGGCCTTTGTCAAGCCAAACAGATTTGTGAGATTGATATGCAGCAAGGTAATTAATTAGTGAGAGATGCTCAGAGTCAGTGAGAAAAAAAAGTCTATTCCAGATATTCAATATAGCAAAGTCATAATAATAAACAAGGCCATGAATCTGTAAGTATTTAGATAGTTGAGACACATTGAACAATATTCTTATTTATAAGTTATGAGGAAAAAAATAAGGTTGTCTGAGGCAATGTAGTCAACAGCATTTATCAATTTTCAGTTGTTTATACAGACTGTCATTTATGGTAAAAGAAAAGGGACATAAATTGATAATCAAATTGACAACTTCACAATTGGACATATACATCTGATTTCGTGTAAAAGTGAGGGAGCAAAATTCATTTTAAAACTAGCTTTAGGCATAAATGCTCCTTTCAGTAGAGGCAGAAGTTCCACTAGAACTTTCGACTTGGAATTCTGAATCATTAGGAAGGAAAAGCCTTCTTAACCTGTACACAGTGAGTCAAGAAGACTTTTCTCATCTTTAAGTTCAGCAGATGAAATCAAACTGACATAGTTGGTCACACAATCAGCAGTAAAAAGGTTTAAATGACATTAATTTTAGATTTAACATACAGAAACAGTAGTTAAATCTATAGCAGTTACTGTGTGCTTTGCTATTAAAAGCTATTGCCACCCATGCTAGGAATTACACCGTATGAACTAGCTACCTAGCTAGTGTATCTAGCTAACCAACATGCAGCTTGGTACAGTCTAAATAAAAGTAATTTATCTTTAATCATAGCTACATAACACCCTGTCTAAGAATAGGTGAACTGCTGGGTGTAGAAGAACTCTGTGATCTATGCGATGCCTTATATAGGGAGTAAGAAACCCTTTGAGATTTATGCCAAAACTTATGCCAAACCAAAATGATAGCACCTCTGGAGGTTTTTGTTCACACTGAATGTTTTCATCTACATAACAAAACATAAGACTAAATAATAATATTGCATAATAACGAGAGTGAGACTGCTTACATTCAGGTCAGTATTTGGATAGTGACACATTTTTTATATTTTTGCCTCTGTAACGCCATCACAGTAATATAATATGAAATAAAACAGTCAAGATGTTATTAAAGTGTAGACTTTCAGCTTTAATTCAAGGGGTTTAACAAAAATATTGCATTAACACTTTATACATTACATTACCTCCATTTTTACAGGATCAAAAGATAAACTAAAAAGATAATCAGATAAAATAATATAATTATAAATAAAATTTAAATACTTGGATGCAAATCATTTAAAGTCAATTAGTCTTCTTGAAGTCTATAACCCATACTGTGCAGTGCCATCATCGGTTTTATAGCATTTGGCCAAATCTGAGCTTCTATCAGCAGTCACATTATCAATAAACACCAGTGCCAGTGGCACATACATGTCATACATGCCCATGCCATAACACTTCCTCCAATGTGTCTGACAGATGCTATGGTATGTTTTGGATCATAAGCCCTTTATTTGCTTCTCCATAATCTTCTCTTCCATCATTCTGGTATAAGTTCATTTGAGTTAAATCAGTCCAAAGAATCCAGAACTGGCTATGCTTTTTTAGATGTTTTCTAGTAAACTTCAATATGGCTTTTCTGTTCTTGAGTGTTACCAGTGGTTTACCCTTTATGTTGATGTCCATGAAGTCGTCTCTTGATTGTAGACTTGATTGTAGACAATAATAATATCTTTGACTTGGCTAGATGGTGTAAGGGAGTTTTCTTTACTGCTAGAGAATTTTGTTACCATCCATTTTACTGCATGGTTGCAGGCTTTTTGGGGTTGCTGAACATTTCTTCTTTTTGAGAATGAACCATAGTTGATTTGGCCACTTGTAAAGTTTCTGCTGTCTCTCTGTTAGGTTTGCTCTATTTTTTTAGCCTAATGATTATCTTTCACTTGCATTGACAAAATGGCAACTTTACAGGAGAAGCCAAAAACCTCCTTTAATTCAATGTAAGTCAATGGAACCAGCCTTTTTTCCAAGCATTTTTGGGCCATTGTGTCAAGCAGTTTTGGGCCATGTCCTTCATCATCAAATTTTCACACAGTGTGAACAGTGTGAGCTGCTTCAAATGATGCATAAAAGTAAAAATCAACAAAAAAAAGTGTTTTTCTTTGGACTTCGAATGGATTTCTTTTGGATTGCTTCATTTCAAATCCTTTGTGGTGGTGAAGAGGCAAAATGACAAAAATTGTCACTGCCCAAATACTATGTGAACAGCAATGTATATAGTGGTTACAGCATTAAACATCCCAAGCTACTTTGCTACGACATTGTGAAAAGATGGGTGTGTAAAGTACAGATCAGGCTGCCACATAAAATGTAATTCAGTTTATCTACCATGACGGGGTGCACATTGGGCAGGGAGTGCAGACAAGGTAGTGAATTTAATTAGTGTGTCATGTTTGCAAGATATATCTAGTTCCATATTTCTGCTGCAAGTGAAAGAAACTGTTTATGGCCAAAACATTTTCTTCTGGACCAAAATAAATAAATAAATAAATTGACGGTTTAGGTCTGGCTCTGCCTCTCTTTTGAATCATTAATCTGGTCCTTTGCATTGTGGCATATAGACACTTGTACTTCAAGTGTCAAGTTCTGTTGTAGCGAAGTTGATACAATTACATTCAATCATTCATCGCTTGCAAGTCGCTTATCCTTCTGGGTCACAGAGGATCAGGAGCCTATCCCGGTGCTCATTGGGCCGAAGGCAGGAAACATCCTAGAGAGGCTGCCAGTCAATCAGAGGGCTGTCACACAGACACACACATTCACACAAACACACTCACACCTAGGGGTCAATTTAACATCTCCAATTCACCTGACTGCATGTAGTTAGTGAGAGGAAAGCCAAGTACTCGAAGGAAACCCATGCAGACATGGGGAGAACATTCAAATTCCACACAGAAAGGGACCTGGATGCAATGCAAATGCAACCAAAATTTTTCTGAACAAAATATGATATGCAGAGAAAGGCAAAAAGCCCAGAAAGGTATTGTACTTTCCCTCAAAGATTAAAATGAAATGAAACACACACACGCACAAAACCTAAACAGTGTTAGGTGTTTTACATACGCTCTAGAATTAGACTTTTACAGGCTTCATCCAGCACTGTCTTGAATCACTTTCCCAGCAGTCTTTATGCCACCCATAAAAATATCACTGACAAATAAGTGCAGTAAAGTGGATTACTTCAGTTATGGGGTCCCAGACTCTGATACTTAGACACACCATTACAGAGCTCAATCTGCGTCCCCTGGCCATTTTGCACCATGCATGCACACCACTGTCACACATGCATACAGAACATTACAGTGCTGTCCCATCAATACCTGAGCCATTTCACATTGTGCATGTCAGTGGTTTTAGCCTGTAGCATGAAACTGGCCAAATGATAGGCTCAATCTTAAGACTTCACATTCCATATATAGTGTGCACTATATAGGTCATTATGTAATGGCTGCTAAACAAAATTAAAAACAAAATTAAGTAAAACCCACCAAAATACATATACCTTAGTATTTGACTCCCACAAGCTTCATCCAGCCCTGTCTTGAATTTCTTTCGCTTTCCCAGCATGTTTATACCACATCATAAAAAATATCCCTGACAAATAAGTGCAGTGAAGTGGAATACTTCAGTTAAGGGGCCCCAGGCTCTGATACTTACACACGCCTTACATAGCTTTCACTCTACCCTCCCTCTGATTCATGCTCCCTTAGCAGGTGTTCAGGACCACTACAATTAGACACTGAGTGCCCGTGCCACTCTGCTTCATAGGATGGGACATACAGCTCAAATGTTATTTGCTTGCAAATGAAATTCTCTACCCATTGAGGACATGTGCAGAAAGGACCTACCGAGGAAAGGTGAAAGTGTGTGTAAACTACTTCAGATGTTTACTCCTGTATTCGTTAATCTGTTTTGCATATGTTTGCCCAATATGAGCATAAATATGAGCCAAAGATTAGAAGTGTCTGTGCTTCAGAAGGCACTCATGGTTAAGAAACAGCATTTATCAGCATTATTAGTAGCTGACGATTCATTAAAATTTTCATAATTTTACAGTATTAACATGGGCCACAGATGAGGATACCACTTTTACGAATACAATGCTGTTTGATTCTGACTGGCTTCATCTGTTATTGAAATGAATTTTTCTTGCTTTTATTCAAAGTAGCATGTAAACATGGTTGGTGTAGCTCAGCGGGTAACACCACTACCCACCAGGGAGCCACCACATGTGGGAGACTGGAGTTCGAATCCCGGTCTGGGTGACTGTGCTGTGCTACACCAATAAGAATCCTTGGGCAAGACTCCTAACACTACATTGGCCTACCTGTAATATGATTAACCTTGTAAGTCGCTCTGGATAAGAGCATCAGCTAAATGCCATAAATGTAAAATATTCAGTCCATATATTGAACCTATGCCACAAAAACGGCTTGTTGTGAATCCATCTGAACCCCCCATTACTGTTACAAAAACCAACTCATTTACATGCAGTGGGGTCCAAAGGTCTGAGACCTTTCTAATTAATGGAAAGTTTTTCATTACTATGGTTTTTATCAGCTTGGCAATTTGAGTTCTCTGGTGTCTACATAGGAGGTGTGATTTGGTTTGGATGAAAAATGCCCATAAGGGGTTTTACATGTATTTCAGTGCTATGATTTTGCCTCAGAATGAAACAAGCTGTTTTCCATTTTTGGTGAGCTCATAAATATTTAATGGGCTCTGCTCCAATTTGCTGGTTTACAGCATAGCAATATGATGATGACTTACACACAAGCAATGAGCCGCAAGGCCTGGACACCTTGTGATCATGCATCAATATTCCTGGGATGCCTTGCTTGCACAGCTCACTTCAGGTCACAGCACAGTAGGGTTAAGGTCAGGGCTCTGACTTGGCCATTCCAAAATACAAATCTTCTTCTATTTCAGACATTTTTTAAAATTTTTATTTACTTGTGTGCTATGGGTCATTGTCTTGTTGCATCTCTCAGTGTCACTTCAGCTTGAGGTCATGGACTGCTACCCTTACATTCTACTGTAAAATGTATCGATACACCTTCAAATGTATATTTTCCTCAATCACAAGGAGTCCAGGTCCTGAGACAGCAAAACAGCCCCCAAACCATGATGTTCCCTCTCTCTACGACATTGCCGGTTGTGCTCCTTGAGTGATATTAACAGGATTTCCACTCATAGGGAGAGTAGCAACCCTGAGTGTTCAGCCCACATTTTATTAGCCATCAATGCAGAAATCTAGGCAATCCTAAGGGGTATTTTTATGTTGCAAGTGAATGTAGTTACAGACTTTTGAACTCAACTTCATATAAATGAACCTCAAGGGAAAAAAAACAAAGAAATGTAGAATTTAGGATATTATAGGATATTACATCTTTCTCTACTCAGGAAATTTCTACTTAGCATGTTTGTGCTGTGGCATAAAATAATCCATGACAGAGGACAAATTAAAATGGGAATTCCACTATAGAATTCAAAGTTTCTACATAATTTAAAATTTTACAATGTGAACAAAACCAAACATGACAATTCAGAATTGTTCACATTGTGGTGGTGATAGGAACCAGACCTTCCAATCACTTGGTGCCTCTAAAAGCTCCCTCACGGAAAACTATTACATGAAATGGTAATAAAATGGCTGTATTTGTGTTTAAGGCATTGTGACCCTGGGTAAGTTTCTCTACAATTAAACATTTCACATTAAAACACATCTCATTGGCTGAACTGTGCCATTTACACATTCAGTGTAATTCCACTTTAAGGGAATTTCAGGCAGAGATACTTATTTATGTGTTCTGTCTTTTTTAGCAAATGAAATGAAAATGGGCATTAATGGAAACAATGAACATGAAAACTTCCTAATAAGAATTACTGGATTTGCATATACTTGCTAGCCTCATTCACTCCCTGGGCTAGGCAAATTGCACATTAGTTGTCAGAGACAGCGTTTTTGTATTCATTGTTTTTATGATGTCACAAAAATCAGTGATTTACATATATCATAATACATGCCAATTCACCTGCCCAAACTACATAGAACGTTTTAGACTGGACTGCTTTTTCAACAAAGCAGGTAGTCAGTCGAACAGAGCACATTTACATACATCACCCTTAAAGGCACAGTAATAAAACTAGCCAGTTTAAGTAGCATAAAGTGGTAAATCAGGGCTGTATTAGTACCAAACCACACAAACATCAGAAGCACAAATAAAATACACAGTGTAAATAAAAAGAACAATGTGGGATATGGGGCCTTGAGTATTCTGAACATAGGAGCAAAGTTTTCACTAAAAAGCTTTTCAGGGTGTTGTGCAATGATGCAGACATGGATTTGATTCCTTCTGAGGGAGAAATCTACCACAACATCACATATGATTTATTGTGCTAGTTGGTGCAGAGGATTGGGCTGCATGTAATATGTGTAATATGTCATTCCTCCAGCTAATGCATCAGCTTGAGTCTTGCAACAGCGGAATGTAACGTTGCGCAGAGTGGTGAGGTTTTAGTTTAATTCTCAGTACAGGCATAAAAAAGTGGGGCGGGAGGGGGAACATATATCAGACTGCAGGTCTCTGGATGAAGGATGGCGATAGCTCTAGTAGATAGAGCGTGACTAGGAGGCTTGAAAAATGTTCTCCTGTTTCATAGGCGGTAGATAGGTGGCAGCAGAACACCCTGCTGAGTATAGCAGATCCACACAGATGGGCCCATTAAGCAGTAGTTATTAGTATCAGTGTAACTTTTGGGGCTTAACTGTGTGTCTGGGCATATAAGCATGCAGGTCTCTTCATGAATGTGCATAACCTGACATGAATGAATAACCATAAATAAGAACTAATAGCATATTCACTCCAAACATTCTCTAAATTACTGATTTACCTTATATATGTAGCCTATTGAATGTCTGGTTTATTTACATAGTATATTTAAAATACAACGTTTTTCCCTAATAAAATCAAAATAAATAACAGCATAAAACACAAGGAGGAAACAAAAGAAAACTCAGAACTATGTTCTGCTGTGCAAAAGTCAGAGACCACCCTTCATTTTGTTCATTTCCAGGTAAAATGGACGCATTCAAGTTATTCATTATTTAGCATCAGGAAAAACAACAGACAATACTGATATATGTAACAAGAAATTAAACAGAAGCCTCAACAGCTAAGTAGAATAGAATTGTCCAGCATTTTTTGTTTGCATACTTTGCCTTTTCATGAGACCTGCTTGTAGTTTTTCTAGGAAATCCTCAGGGATATTTCTCCACACCTCCAAGTTCAGTCTTAGAAGTTGATTGCATTTTCTGCAACCAAGTATGTCCGCTTACTGTCCACACTATTAGAAACTTTCAGTGTTTTTTCAGACGTATTGCTGGCAAGGATAGTTTTGGTTGATGGACTATTATCCAATGGTGTAAAACTCTAGCATCACTGATGTCTGATCCACTAGTCAAAACTTACTGGCCAAAAAATGTATGTTTTCCAGTGTCATTATCACCTGTGCAAACTGAATTACTGAAACCAAGAAAAATAATTAATAATTACTTTTTAATACATAAAAAATAATAGTAGTAAAATGTTACTGCAATTATAATAAATTGGAAAAAGGGTTTGATTTCTTAACTAAGCCAAATGAAAATCTAAATAAAGTCCTACAAGCAGCATTTTCTGATAATAATCAGAATTGGTGTTTATTGGTGTTAATTGGTGATAAATGGTTTTCCGTAAAGCATTGCGGCTCTGCAATATCTGAATGCTTTTTCTTTTGAATTTTTTATTTCCTTTCCACCAACTTTTGACCGCTGACTGCAGTTCAAATTATATTTGCTTACATGTTTATATGTTCTATAATTATCTCTTGCTTCTGAGAATTATGTTTTTCTTTGTTTCTTTGTTGTTATTTATTTTAGCCAATCAGAGCTCCACCTGACATATGTTTAATACGTATGAGCTCATTAGCATGAAGATTTTAATAGGACACTGGTGAAAATACCACAGTATTTAAAAGATGCCAGCACTGCTGCAGTGACTTTATGGATAGCATGGATAACATGCCATACATGTTGCATACCATAGTGCTATAACCGCTGAGTTGGCCCCAAGTCTTCAGGCAGTTGGTTCCAGCATTGAGGAGATTAAGAGCGAAAGGCTGCCTAACCGTTCTTGGTTCTAATTCTGGGCACAGCTTGCTGACCAGTGATTTGAGAGGCCTATTAAGTTAAACCTATTCTTTGAACAGATCAAAGATGTATTTTGGTCCAAGGAATTAAGTGATTTATGAACAAGTAGCAACACCTTAAAATCAATTCTGTACCTAACTGGCAGCTGGTGTAGGGATCTGGATACTGAGGTGGTTTGCCAAGCTCTCTTTGGCTTTGTTAGCATTCTGGGCACTGCGATTTGAATAAACTAACACATAGTATTTTGGGGAGGCCAGTAAAGCATGTCTGGAGTGGTTTGAGGTGAAATTCCTTATTCTAGAGAAACGTATCAAGTCAGAATTGTTCAGTGGTGGTGATAGAAATCCAGAAAAGCTCCCTCAACAGAAAATTATTACAGGTAATGGTAATCAATACTTGCCCAATGGTTGACCTGATGACGTGATAGTTTATGATAGTTTTGAGAGAAGACTTTAGCCTGAAGCATATATTTAATGCGAAGAGGTACAGTGAGGAGCAAAGACCACACTTGTTTTAGTTGAATTGTTTTTAGGATTGATTGTATGAAGGGGGTATTGAGTAGTTACTGCAAGCACTGAGCACTGGATATGACGGGTTAAGCTAACAAAGTGACACAAACAGAATCACAATGCTCAGTTTATTTTAATTTCTATTGTGCTTACTGCAGATCAATGACTTTTTTTACTGCAGATATGCCATTTTTTACACAGTACTGTACATGTCTTATATATTAGAGGCCCACTGAGTCACTGAGGGAGCAGCTGGGGTGGATGACTGTGCAACCTCAACCTTATGTCCCTGAATAACCTGTCTATTGATCTAGGAGAGCATGGGTCAGTCATGTGGATGGGTTGTGCCATTAGGCCAAAAAGGCAGAGGCAGGCCTTTGTTGGATTTTCCGCCTGGCATCTTGATGTTTTGTGGAAGCTCTGGTGTAGCTCCTAAAGAAAGCAAGAGGGAGACAGAAAGAGACAGAGAGAAGCAAGGCTTTGCATCTGTACAAAATGATCAGAATCTACATTGTTCAGAGAGATGCTTTCTCGAAAATGTAGTCAACAACTTTTAACAGTAATACTTTTAAGATCAAATTACTTTTAGGATCTTTTTAAGGCAAGGTGGAAAGATTTAGATTCATAATGAGTTTATTTTTTAAATAAAACAAGAAAATCTTATTTAAAAAATGCTGTCCCATGCCTTCACATCACTACAAAAACACCAAGTGTTTAAGCTGTAGGTAGAGTCTTATTTTAGCCATACCCCTGCATTTCAGAGTGGTCAATGAAACTTAACATGTCCCTAATGGTTGCGTAGTGCGCAGTTAGATTACATGTTCTGCAATTAAGTAAACTTTTCTGTGTTTTAATAAACATAATTATCTTTTTTTTTGCGTGTACAACTGTTCAAAGTCATGTTGGTAGTTCTGCAGAAAATGACCTAAATTGTCAGTACCAAAACATTTGTGGAAAGTTGAGTAAAGATTTGGTAGTTTTGTGATGGTATTGATGGTACCAAAATTGAATGTTCAGTCGTTTTTTGTATTTTAATAAAATACGTATACTTAAGGTCACTTAAAGCAGGATTTTAGGCTGAAGGCAATTTTAAAAACTGGTTGCACCAAGTCAGCACTTTTAGCAGTCCACAAAAATCAACATGTCCTATGACTTTATAAAACATTAATTTCACACAAAAACTAAGTCTGGTAATACCAGTATAATCAGTCAGTACCAGTGTAAATAATGATCATTTATACATGTTTATATTTTGCAGCATCGAAACTAACTAACAGGCTAATGATGTGTGTATGAAAAACCAGAGTAAATGCTTTATTCAGATCTCTGCAGATCTCAGTTCTGACAATAAAAATAAAATATTTACTAAAGTTTCTATAGGCTGAATAAAATATTGCAGACTGATATATTTTTAAATGTAACCTGTAATCCTCATTACTGTCTTTTTATTGTAACTGTAACAGAATTTAGTTATTTGTGGCAAGAGCCATCATGGGTCACTGATGCCAAAGCATCTGAGGAAGGGGCTGCTGCTGCAAATGTCAACCACTTTGACAACCACTCAGTGCATGGCTTGAGCTTATATTTCAATCTATGGAGAACAAATATATTTTGACAGTAGAACAGTGGAAAGCACATTTTAGCTCTTAAATTGCCCAATAACATTCATTTAATTACATTAATTAAAAATGTACCAGAAAGAATCATTTTTGTTTCCCTAAAGAACATGACAGTACACAGTAGCTGAGATGTTTGAATGTGAAGGTCCTTCACATAATGTTCAGTATCATTTGAAGGTATTTCTAAAAGTCAAATGTCCAAGAAAAGAATTATTCAGGAAAGTTTATGTTTAAGATTGTATGTTGTAAGATTGAGACCACAATGTGAGAGGAACTTATTGTGAATAAACTGAAATAGTTCATGCTACCAGATCACAATTTGCAATGTCATCTGTTTAAATGACAGGAAGCTTGGACAGTAATGCAAATCTATAAAAAAATTGACTGCAGAATTATAGTAGTAAACAATATGGGTCCCACATTCAGTTACAGAGTTTCACATGTGAACATTGTGCAAAAGTCAAAAAGCCCTTTTTATGTAGTTAATTTACAGTTGGAATAACCATTAGTACAAGCAACATTAAATAATAGTAGTAATTGATGAAATGAATGTTTGACTTGCACAGTACTGCAATTACTGGGCTAGCTTCTAACAATGCTGACATGTAACATTCATATTATAGATGTGTGTAGTTAATTTAGTCGGCAATGTTCTGTTTGTATAGTGCACATTTAAGTATAGTCTTTTCTATCACATATTCAACATTTTTCATCAAAAACTACAATGACTGTACAAAGACAATTGTTAAAGTAACCCAGTAGAAGTATTTACATGCCATGTAAAAGGAAGGGACGATTATTTGCATAATATTGGCATTTCTTTATCACAGTATTCAACATCATGACTATCATAATATTCAGTGGTATTGATCAGCAGCTTAAGTCTACAGGGATCCAAAATATCCAAACAACACCATTTATAGGCTTGGAATTACATTACTGAATGACTTGAAAGAAAAATTGCCTCCAATTTCCATCCATCTTGGGTTCCTCAGAGACATCTGGATCAGCTTAACTTTCAATGCATGGTTAAGTGGAGTGAAATCCTATTTGATTCACAGGAAGATGTGGAATAACATTCAAAACACACTTGTGTGTCAGAGCTAAAAATCTGCATCCTCTTTAGCATCATTGCCCCTCAAGCTCAACGTGATCTAAAGTACCACCAGAGTAAACTCCATTTGCTAAACTCAGAAACACGTAGATAACTGCCCATGGCATGGTATAAATTCCTAATAAAAATGTATTGCCATTCTTACTCCCACAAAAAGGTCTGAAAATTGATAATGCTCAAATGCTTCCAGCCAGACCCACTTCTTAACAATTACTTATTGTCCATTCAACCTGAATCCCCTAGCCATGATAAATTGAGCAGCTGCCTCTTACAGAGGTGTCAAAGCAATTACAAGAAGGTGGTTCACTTGCAAAGCGCTGGAAGCACTACTTGAGCAAAGTGGGATCCTGTGGCCTAGTAATTTTACATTATTAGAAATAACTGATGAGAGTTTAAGGGAGGGAAACAGGTCCTGATAAGAGCAATAGAAAAACCTTGGTTCTGGCCCTAAAGTCATTCTAATACTTCACTTCAGCTGAAAAAGCCTTGCATTTCATTGTGTACTGCATTAGGGACATTTTACTGGAAATCTGGCAATATCCTTTTCCAAAATGTCAACTCTTCAAAATGAACAGACAGACTTTGTTGTGATTGCATGCTATCAAATTTTGAGGTAGTCTGAATAAGAAATAAACATTGCATGAAGCTCAAAAAGCACTCCACTTTGTCAGTACATATATTGCAAGGATATCCATATTTATTGATTTTCCAACTTTTATCATATTACAAATATGCTTTTGCCGGGAAGTATTGCAGGATTAGGATCATGGTGGAGTGATGTCTCTTTTTCTTAGTTATAAGAAACTTTTCCTGATTGACAACTCAAAGTCCTAGGCAGATGTTTTGAAAGTCATTTTGTTAATTTAACCCCAGCTCGATTTTGTAGCATGCAGTGAAAAAAGGCAATATTGTAGACCTACAGGGGTTGGACAATGAAACTGAAACACCTGTCATTTTAGTGTGGGAGGTGTCATGGCTAAATTGGACCAGCCTGGTGGCCAATCTTCATTAATTGCACATTGCACCAGTAAGAGCAGAGTGTGAAGGTTCAATTAGCAGGTAAGAGCACAGTTTTGCTCAAAATATTGCAATGCACACAACATTATGGGTGACATACCAGAGTTCAAAAGAGGACAAATTGTTGGTGCACGTCTTGCTGGCGCATCTGTGACCAAGACAGCAAGTCTTTGTGATGTATCAAGAGCCACGATATCCAGGGTAATGTCAGCATACCACCAAGAAGGACGTTTTCCTCCTCCAGCATCACGTAGTGACCTGGCCACTATCCTGCAAGAAGAATGGCTTAAAATCCCTCTGACCACTGTGCAGGACTTGTATATGTCATTCCCAAGACGAACTGACGCTGTATTGGCCGCAAAAGGAGGCCCTACACCATACTAATAAATGATTGTGGTCTAAAACCAAGTGTTTCAGTTTCATTGTCCAACCCCTGTATTATTAAGAGACATGAAGAGGTGACATACTGCAATATGAAAATTTGGTGTATATATATATATATATATATATATATATATATATATATATATATATATATATACACATAATATGTATATATATATATATATATTGATACTTGTATTTCTTCACTAGTACACTAGTTTTTATCACTAATACTACTGGAATGTGTATATATGATGCACAATCTGGAAAACTGTAGGACAGAGCTCAGGGCTGAGTGTTACACTGACCTCCTGTTGGTGATTTTATAAGAACCTCCTCAATCACATTACTCCACCCACATTTCTATCTATACTTCTCAGAAAACATGGCAGAATCTAGTGAGCAATCTGTACCACCAGGTCCTTTTACTGTGGGGGAAAAACACACAATGCTGCAAATGACAAATACAGGCTAAAACAAGAATCAACAAAGATGAAATTATTACATGCAAAGGGGATGATATTGCCATATGCATAAAATGTGAATGGCCTACTTAACATAACATAATCAAGTAGATACATATATATCATTCAGAGAGCCTGGTAAAATAATGCTGTGGATGCACCATCTTCATAGAGATGTATGTAACGCTGTGGACCTTATTGGTCCTACATGGGAAATTGGTCAATTGCTGCCTAAATCTCAATTTGGGAGCAGCAGTACAGTACTGCCTGGTGCAATGGTGGGTTAAATGCCTTGCCCAACGGCAGAACCCAGTACTCCCAGTGAGTCCTGGGATTTGATCCAGCTCACCTCTTCCTCCACTAGGCGACCAGCCAGTTAACCACATCAAACCTTAGTGCACTTAGCCAGCTAGACAAAGCTGTAGTTAGCTTCATTCCACCTTAAATGCCGCTACTGAGATGCATTTGTCTGGTAGTGATGGTACGGCACAGGACAGCAACTGGACAGCAAAGACATTCTTGACTATTTTCACAGCAACAAATCGGTATGATCTGAATGACAGGTGTTCATCATACGCCCAAAAGCAAAGACAATGCTCTGACATTGCTCTGGCCTAACACCACTGCTATGCAAACAACTGCTGAAGAGTACTAGGACAGCATGTAGAAATGAAAAGGTAGGTAAATAGGTAAAATGTAAGATGTGTCATCATATTTTAAGTAAAATAAATCAATGCTTTGTCAGATGTAGTGGCCTCTCATCATGCTTGTATTTTTCAGCTAACTTTCTGAAAGCAACACACACAGCCTGAGATTAATGTTGTGTACACTGAAGGGTACCCCAGAAAGTGTCATGACAACAGAACCTCAGAAAACACTTGACATCAAAGCAACCTTTTTGATAAAGGACACCTGTAGGTGTATGCAGGGCTCAGTCAGGGGCATCCTCTCCTATTCTCCCAGTCACAAAATTTACCCTCCCCCTATTCCATCCCCTTTGGTTCAACGTGACATTGCTTAGGTTGTCTAATAAATAGATTTTCACTCCGTCCATATATAAGATGTACACACTACTGGACTTCTTCATGTCAAACTAAATTTCGTCAGGACATAGCGCATGTAGAATCGCAAAATTTCACAAAAAATTGCATTTGGTACATTTTGGAGTGTTTGGTATTGCGTGTGTGAATCCGCCGTCTGGGATGCCAGGTCTTTGGTTTTCCTTCCAAACTGGGCTATTTTGAAAATGCAGCCGAGGGAGACACTGACACATTTTCAACTTCTGGTGAACAGCATTTAAGAAACAGTTTAGAGGTGGAGATTTTTGCTGCACTTGGCAATCCTGCCCACCATAGGCCCAAGTGTGTTGGGAGCAGGGCAAAATGTGCAGGGCAGTTGTTGTTCAAGACCAGGGCTGGGAAACATTGCATGGCTGTGTCAATTAAAACACTGTTTTTAAGTGTTCTAATAAATTGGTAACAACTAGAAAATATGGTCTAAACATGCATGTAGGCAATCCCTGCAAACAGAGGAGCGCTGAATGAACAGTGTTTATTAAAGGGAACCTCCAGCACCAAACTGAAACAAAATCATTCATAGCGGGTTGATGTGAAACCAAAAATGGCTTTAAAAACAGGTTTAACATATTTCAGTTTAACAGTTACCAGTTTATCTCAAAGCATCTCAGACAAAATCACAGGCATTAAACACCTCAGAAATGATCCTGTAAATGATTCTAGAACAGAGCATTTATGTCCATCCACTCTGCTTAACAGTTTACAAGTTAACTATAAGAGTTCCCCTTTAAGTAGGCACCAATAAGTGTGCTTTTGTAGAAAGAAAACATCCATTACACAGAAGAAAAACAGTGTGGGTTTAATCTGCCTCAGCATTCCATCTCAGGCTAGAGGAGGCAAAAAACTTTATCTATGTCACATAAAATATCTACCCACACCAGACACCAAGGGACAGATTACCACGGGTCTACAGCAAGTTTCTCCTGATCTTGTGGAAAGATGATCTAACACCATTAGACAGCTGCAAGTTCAGTTTGGCTTTTACAAAGAATTCCCAATATTTCTATTTCTATCTGCATAATGTTTGAAACCACATGAAAAATAATACAAATATACATGATTTTTTTTAATATCCACACTATCACAGCGACTGAACCTCGGCTGAACCTTTTGTATTGTTTCTATTTATTGTTTTCTTCTCACTCTTATTCATTTTCTTGACCATCTCCTGTCATTTGCACTCTTCCCCTGGTCCTTGCCTGAATAATCGTTTCCATTTAACCAAAACACAGAAGGGTTTTTTTTTAGTTTTCAAAAGAGCTTGGTTTGTTTTTAGTGTATCATTCTGTTGATTTAGACGCTGTAAGTTCTTGAAATATTTAATGTAGTTTTATATTTTGTAAAAACAAAATAATTCTGACTTAATTCCAAATGCCATAATTCAAGGAAGGCTGTGGTATGATATATTTACTTTTACCAATGATCTAAATTTAGCAGGAATTCAAACCCCTCAGGCAAGTATCTGTGTATTTTCCCCAAATTACCTTAGATCACCTGGTGCTGTGAACTCAAGCAGGGAAGATGGTTGAGAAAGACAAGTATGTTTAAAAGTACACAAATGAATTTGTGTGCTCTTCTGCTCCACCACATGTACAGCTACTAGGTCCAAATCCTGCATCCATTCTGGGTTCATATCCAGAGTCTTCTTAAATCTTTTTAAGGACACACCCATTCCTGTAGATAGGGATCTCAGAGAACAAAGAGGGAATGTAGTGTGTAATGTGTCCATATAGGCTGCATCCAGAAGCCCTGAAACTTACTGCCTTTTTCTACCAATCCTAATCCTCTCCTCTGAAGCACAGACAGAGTTTTTGTGATACTGTCTTACTGGTTGTCTGAATACTGGAGGAGTTGAAATGTTTTGTTTGTGTTTATATATGCTCAGTGTTACATATTTTGTATTGGAGTAAAACAACAACAACAACAAAAAAAACATGGAGTAGAAATATGAACTGACTGTGTAGCTGCTGGGACTGGATACAGGAGTTGTGATAGGCTCAATTCATCATCATCTTCATCTCAGTGTTAAGAGTAGAATAGTATATTTCAGTAGTCCGAACTTGACGATAAAAGAACTGCACCAAGAGTGCCATTTTAGCGGTTTGCTTTGTCTCCCAGTTGCCCAAAAGCAGAGGTGCAAATTATTGGTGACCGGTTATAGAAGGGAATTCACTGATTGCAGACTTGCAAAAACTACAGACATGGCAGATTTTGGATTAAAATCACAGCTCTCCTCTTCAGTCATTACAATTACATCACCTCAGCAGGCAAACCGAATCCAGCTTGAAGGAATTTTGGTCTCTTCAGTATTTTTGCAGTGAGATGAAATAGATAGATATAGATATTTTTATAGGGCCAGTCACATAATGTGGCTTTTCCCTATGAATCTTTTTTAAGAATTTGTTGGTCTTATGACGCTTGATATTTATGATATTCAAAAAAGCCTCTGAAGGATGGTACATGAACCATCCCATTAACCTCACCAGCAACCAAACAACCAATACACGATCTAAAGATCTGATATTTAGGCAAAACAGATGGAAAGATAAAATGGTTTTGAAGGTATACATATTAACCCCTTAACCTCCAAGGACGTGATTAAAAAAATCTCAGCATAGCTAATAAGAAATTGTAATGCACAATCAGTTATTTTAGAGTGTTATTAATTCACATGAGCCCTGCGATGAACTGGTGGCCTGTCCAGGGTGTTTCCTGCCTTCTGGCCATTGAATGCTGGGATAGGCTATAGCAGCAGAAGGATAAAGTGGTTTAGAAGATGAATGAGTGGGAGTAATTTCACATGATGTAAACAAACTATTAGGATATACCGGGTGTTGTTTTTTTGTCGTGTAATCTCACTCAGCCTTACAGGCACAGCAAGAATCTGTGATTGAATCTTCTCAAAACTTTTATTGTCTGGGTTAATTTTTTCTGGGGTTCTAAAATTTCTGTCTCTGTTTTGTCTCTCTGTTGACTTTTTGGTTATTGCTTGAGGTAAAACTGTCACACTTTCTGTTTTTGATATAATGTTGGTGTATGTGGCAAATGTGATGGGGACATTGTTGTGGGCTTGTTCCTTGCACCACAACTTCAATAGGAGTGCATGTGTATTCTAGAGGCCCATGTTCCCAAAGTCCTGTGTTTCCATGTGCCCCGCTTTTGAGGTGTGTGTATTTCATCAGTCCTACAATAAGGTAGCATATGAAAGGGTTCCTAAGGTTATGGTTAGTGCAAGAATGATTTGATGGATAGCACAAATGCCAATCTTATGTACAATCTTACTGTAGTATTGGCGTGAAGAAGAAGATGTGGGAAAATAGTGTTTATATTTTTACTGAACACAGCAGCAGTGAAAACCGCTATCAGCACTGGCTGAGCAGCCGAGATAGGAAGCAGGTCATCATCAGGCACCCTACCCTTCAGCTGGACTCCACTGACAAGACTCATCACACAGTCCTCGCTGCCCTTCTTCGCCACACTGCTCCTTCTCTCGCAAGCCTTGGCCTGGCTCAGTCTTGGTATCACCATTCCCCTCCCCCAGGGGGCGAAGCCACTTCTGACATCGAAAGTGGTATCACGGGATATGGGAAACATAGCACTTTAGACACAGGCTTATTTATTGAATGTGGCAGCAGTGAGAACCACTGCCCAGTGCTGGCTGAACAGCCGATCATCAACACTGTAACTTGATGTTATGCACAAATAGGGACCCCATCATCCAGCCCCACAGCCCAGCACAGAATTACATGAGCAACTCTGCTGCATGCACAATGTCCATAGTCACAACTATTTACAAGATTACAAAGCTTATTGTCCAGCACCTCCCATAAACCCCTGCAAATTCACAGCTGGGTGAATCAATAGCGGAATGCTATAATACTAAAGGTGTCTTATCTTGCTCAGTGGTACAGACAACCATTTTCAAGTTTCTGCTAGCTAGCAACATTAAAACAGCTTAAACAGTTAAACCCTGCTTAGACTTATAAATATATATTTGTATAGAATATATATGTGTAATTAACAAATGTGTAATTATAGAATATAAATTACACATTTGTTACTAAAAAAGCTTGATTGCATGACATAAAAATACATCTGGGTCACTATTCACATCATCTCCTCAGAGTAGCTGCTGATCTAGGATATGATCCAAGATCAGCACTACTACTCTGAGAAGTTTTGTGAATATGGGTCCTGATCTACCCTAATACCTTTCACGTGCAAATGACCTTGACATCATTTGACATATATATTTTTTCAAGCATTTGTCCAATTTTCAATATGTTTCAAAAAAGAAAGAAAAAGGGTCCCAACCTGACAAATAAACTCACAACCTGTGTCATTAACTACTTAATGAAACTGCTTCACAAACCCAGAATAACAGACATATTGGAAGTTATCAGCTGTTAAACATTCTGTATACTCTTATATGCAATAGTCACCTAAACAGAATGTTAACATAAGTTACCTGCATATTTTACAAATCTTTCCTGGATATTGTCCATATGCCTCTGTTTTTAATCTAAATACAATATTTTTTAATATCTAGTGTATAACCCTACAAATGAATGCTTTTAGACTGTTGATTGGGGGCTGAATGATGTCACAAAAACGTCAGCTTTGATTTTTCTCAAAAATGGTACCAGCACACACAATTTTTACGTATGAAGTTGCAGTTATTGCTGGCCAAAACAAAAGCAAGGTATAATTGAATATACCTGTATTAATATAATAATTGAATATATTAATTCATTATATTGAATTTAATAATTTAATATAATAATAGGGATATAATAAGCTATATACCAAATTGTAGCTAATTAAGGAAAGCATAGAAATTCTGTACAACTCTGTACGAGTAGTCTTTTATTGTTTGCTTTGAATCATGGCAATTCCTTCTCTTCTCTTCAAACCATACGCTTCTATTTATTCTTCTATTTATTCTATTAATTTTGCTAAATTTCCTTCGGGATCAATAAAGTATCTATCTATCTATCTATCTATCTCTATCTGGTATCCAGGACTTGTTCCAGGACTGCCAGGACTGCACAATTCTAATCTGGTCTTGCCATTTTTAAGGCTTATCGGTAGTGTACATCATGTGATAAACCCTCTTGAGTCTTGACTGTTGACTTTGATATAGGTACAGGTCTTCTTGATCAGGCCAGCTGTCCATATATATATATATATATATACTTTCAGATTATTTACTTTCAACTTTAACATACTGTGGTAAACAGCTAAAATAACAATAACTTCATTCATGTCCAAATAATTATGGACCTGACTGCATGCTATTATAAAATTATGTTTGAAAAGCAAAATAAAAGTGTGCAGAATTCCTGTAGAAAAAAATCTGCAGAATTCAAAGGGTTAAAAAGTTCATACAAATGAAGATATTTTAGAGGACAACCGCTGAATGCTAAAAGGCTGTATTTGGTGTTCATGCGTAACATTTTGTATGACCTCAGCTAAAAGAGAGTGATCCTCTTGTCTTGTGCGTTTTCATCCAATTTGTGTGGGAGTCTACACACATCTCAAATGTGTTGTACTCTGTCACTTTTCAATTTGCGCATCTGTTAGGGAATACTTGTACAAAAAAATACAAATAAAGAAAACATTGCCTAACAAGCAAAGGTGTCAAATCCCAGCAGCACTGTTTGCCACGAGTCCTGGGGGAAAAGCAAATGGCCCCTCTCCCGAAAGGAGGGTTGTTTTCTATGGGCCGCTGTCGCTCCTTTCAAGAGTGACATAGTCTACACGCTTTTATGCTCTCATCCAGGCCGACTGACACTTGGCAGCACTTATGGCTGTTGGCTTGAGAAGATTTGATGGCAGACCTTGCTTTATGATGATCCAAAGAATTTGGATGAGAACTTGAAGAGAGATGTTCTTGTTTAATGTTCTTGTTTAAGTTCACAAAATAAATGTGTGCATATACAGTATGCATGTGTGATTGCGAATTGCTTTGCTGCAAACACTGCCATGTTTGTTACATAGCTGTGTCCACATGTTCCCCCAATAAAATTATAAATATGAAACTTAATTAATGTCTGTAACAAATTAACACTATTCTAACAGTGCCACAAATGCATTTGGCAAATGAATAATGACAGCATTTCATTTTTAAGGTCTAAAAGTCTAGAAGTCTGAAAGCCATCCCTTTTAATTTAATGTGATTTGTAGTAAGCCCACCCCCCACAACAGAACCGAAAGATGTATGAGGATCCAATAATGACCGTCGTCCTTGTCCCTTGCACACAGAGATTTCTCCAGACTCTCTGAATCTTTTGATGATATGATATACTGTAGATGATGGGATATGCAAATTTTACGTTGAGGAATATTTTGCCTCTCTAAAATTCTCTTTTTATACGCAGTCATGTGACTCCTTACATTTACACCCAAAGAGAATCAACTGACAGGAATGACATTTGGTTGGTAAGTTTGACATTGTGAGACATGCGAGTTTCATGCTTGGCCGCGCATGTGACATAAGCAAGGCCAGGCCTTATAGCTGTACCTGACTGACCCAACAGCCATGATTGCAGACATTCAGCGAACAGTGATGCCCTCCATGAGTCATCCTGTTAGTGCCAGCACCATTGGCAGACGGCTGCATGACGCAGAACTACATGCACGCAGACCGTTACGACGACTGTTCTTAATGTAGCAGAGAAAGAAATTGTTGTTTTGGGTATGTTTATTTTAATAGAATTCGCCAAAATTTGTTTAAACATTGTTTGAAAGGAAATTGAACATATTTTTCTGTGGGAAAACAGCGACTCCCGCTGGTGAGAAGGAGTACTGTGTTTTTCATTAAGCAGCTTCCCGCCATATTTGGTTCAGTCCGGTTTTGCCACTGAAAGGATATGGTAGGTTCAGACGTCTACTCCGTTCTATTAAAAGCTTATAGGGTTTGTTGTCACATATTTATCCAATAATGTGCAAATAATCGTTACTAAGAAGTTATACAGAACATATATTCTTTGTTGAGTATTTCTTTATTCGTAGCGTGAAATGGGTTTCTTACGGTGGCCGAGAAAGCCCAACGCACTGCAAGTTAAAAACGCGCTGCAAAGTCTCAAAACACAAGCATCAAAGTGACACGACTTGCACAACATTAGCCAAACGCGCTGCAAGATCTGAAAACACAAGCATCAAAATGAGACCGCTTGCAAACCA
>CM067495.1:18474063-18493771 GCA_034552555.1 Semaprochilodus insignis | reverse complement strand
TAAAAGAAATTGACATTTTACTAAACAAGCTTTTCTTGTTGGCCCCAAGCCAAACTAATGCCATATTTTAAATTTGAGACATTTACTTTATATTGTTTTGCTGATTCCACACAAATAGCTGTAAAAAAACAACTATGTGCTCTTTTGATGCCTTTCAATGGCTTTCAAACCGCATTCTATAAACATAGACTGGTTTTAAATGTGAAGAAGACCAAATTCATGCTCACTAAACTGTACTACCCTGAAGCGATCCAGAATTGATTCAGGGATACTGAAAAATGTACATTTAAATATCATTAAAGTAGACTCTGTTTCCTGTAACAACACAAAATATGTTACCTAGTGCATAATAGAATAAAATGATTTAAAAGTACAGTGTTATCAGTAATTGATTTTGGGGATGTAATAAACAGATGTACAGGTGCCTACTAATAGGCTCAAGCACTTTGACTCAATCTTTCACTCGGCTCTGTTTTTGTCAAGTTTTTATTTGTATGTACTAATTTAACAATAATTTATGTATGTTCTAAATACGGGTTACCCTTAAAGTTTAAATAAATATGTTTTGATTTATTATCCTTTTTTAAAAATATACATATTTATACATATTTTTGTTTTAAACTACAAAAAACTAATATTGCTTATTTTTATGTGGATTAAATATAACTGTATAAAATTAATTCTGGTCCAGCAAAAAAATAAAATAAATCTTTTATTGTATGCTGCAGTGGAGCTAGAACATTTACAAACCTTTTAGCAGTTTTCAAAAATGTGATCAGAAGTCACCACCACAGATCTCTGTGTTACAATTAATATGAACAGTTTTTCACTCATTTATTGAACAAAGTAACTCAACACTAAACGTCTCTGACTGAACTTATAATCAGGCCAAGGACAACCAATGGACTTTATGGTGTGCCCAGGGGCCTAAGCTGTTAAGGGGCCTTTGTGAGCAATAATGCTAAAATCTAAACAGCTGTTTTTGCTTGCAGTGCTGTTACTTGCAGTGCTGTTTTGACTTGCAGTGGGAACCTTACTAGCTAGTTTTGTAACTTTACTAGAACCATTTTTCACTGTGTTACAGCCAAACATAATTTCAAAGCTCTTTCCTAACAGTTTGCTTTATTTTCTTTTCCAATCACTGCTTAGCAAACATTCTACTATCTGCTATTACCTCAGTCAAGCTTTCAGGCTTTTAGCAGAGAGTGAGACTTGACACTTCGCTAGAGATGGCTGTTATCTAATTGAAAAAAAAAATTAAGGTTTCATTGAGCTGTACTGTTAGGATACCTAACAGTTTGAGTTATTAGTTTTTTTTCTGTCCTTATATACATCTCCGCTGTCCATCTGGAATTGATGTGTTCTTCACTGGGGTTAGTATTGCCTGTGGAGAGTGGACACATGCTTTGTAGGGAAATGCTGTATTGTTTGTTGAGTTTATGTTAGCCTGTGTTCTCATTAATGTGTTCATAATTATGCTATTGTTTTGCCTTGATTGGAAAAAACAACGACAAATGGCTCACCCAGTACTTAGTGACCCTGGGGCCCATAACTTTATGATCTGGGCCTACTATTAGGTTACTAAACAAGTTTTAAGTACAGAGAAACCATTTAAACTACTGTCTGTGGTAACTGATTGCACACTACAGGACTAGGGCAGGTTGAGTATGCATTTACTTCTTCTACAGCTAACATCCCTTTTACACATTTCATTTTAAACATGTGTAAAAGGTGTCATTATAAGTAACGAAGCATTTGTAACGAATCACTCACAAGTCACTTCCTAATACAGTTCTCCATGTATGTGAAAGTGTTTTGCACAGTGTGATAATTAGCCTGGCCTCCCCAAATGACTTGTCACTGCAGCAAGTTAGCACAACAATATATCAAACCGTAGATGTGAACAGAGCGACGTCAATAAAATTAACAACGCATTTCTTCTTACTTCCCTTGCAAAGGTTCATAGACTTTCATAGTTCACCAGAAACCCTCTCCAAGCTCCTGCCATTTCTCACATAGTCTAGCCTTTGTATGACTTCTGCTTCAATTAAAAAGCACATTAATTACTCATCCTGCCATCATTTGCACTGTCAGCATCAGAGTCTGAGCCTCTGCAAATGGCTTGTCTCAAACAATTAAGTCAATAAAAATGAACTTAATTTAATTAAGTGAAGTGACGCCTCATGTGTTGGGGGAGTTTATTATAATTAAAGAGCTTGCTGCATGGAGGTTATTGATGTCTGTCCTTTCAGAGCTGCTGGACCAGAACTGGCGAAGCGTGGCGGGTCAGTTGTCATTTAGATAGATTCGAGGAGAGTGACATACTCTGGCATCAACATGTGCCAGCTTTGTGCCAGTGGGGTAAGATTGGACAGACGGCATTGGTGATGAAGCATACCCCTAATCAGACCACCACCTCAGTACCATCTGTCTTCCTCCATGAGTTTGTAGGGATGCTTTGGCACCTTCATCAGACTCATCAGAGTAGCTCTGTGATCAGACCTGCAGATCCATCCTAACTCTAGGTTTTCACCCATTGTTCACCCATCAGCTGTTTACATCCACACCTGCCTTGCTATTTCTGTGTGTTCGCACCCCTTGGTGTCACTGGAAGGCAATATGTTCACTATTTGTGTCCTATGGTAATGGAAAATCCTGCACCATTTGTTCATTCACTTGTTCAAACATGAAGATGTTGTCTGACAGTTTTGTTCTAACCCTGGCTTTATTGACTTTGTTACAGTTACTGAGATACAGTAACTGTGGTTTTATTGGTTGAAATACTTGTTATGATAGTGTAGTGTATCACAAAGCCCATATAAAACTCAATGACTGCATTTGCAACTATTTTCAGTCCTTAGAATTTGCAGTTATTGATAGATGCCATTCAGTTTTAATTTAATTATTTCTCAGTGATGGCCCATTGAACCAATCAGAGGAGAAATAGTATAGGTAGGGTGGATTCAGAACTTTCAACCAATGCCACATCAATAAAAGAGGACATATTTAATTATGAATTTATTTCATTTGAATTTGATCAAAAAAATAGTGTTGCACATGCAGGGTTCTTTTGAGGAAAGGAAAAACATGTTTTTTTAATCAAAATAAATATGTTTATCAAAATAAACAAAGAAAACTGATATATTATGAGATAAACATCACCGGAAGACACAATACGATGGTACAACATACCAAAACTTTTTTATTAACATTATTATTACATATTGTTTTGATGTGATTTGTTTTGAAGACAATAGTTTTAAACATAACTTTTTCATGTATCTACATTTTGGTAAGGTTCATCATAGAACTACACCACAATAAATACATCGAATTTGGGAAAATATTGGGGGTTGACCCATTAGATTTACCTGTACAAAACATGATTTTGTCATAATTGTGGAGGTTTACAATCATATAAGACTGGCATACAGGAATTCTAGTCTAAAATGTATTTCCCAAAAACATCAATAATCCTGTCATGCTCAGATTTGCTTTGCTTACTTTTTCAGACTTCTAGTCTCAAAAGTCATATGCACACGATAGATGTACAAAACCAAAATTGTCAGTAGACTTAAGGAAAAACTGTTGTGCTATAATAAGATTATTTTATGTTAAGATAATAAGATATAACATAATATAATAAGATATAATAAGATAATAAAAGCAATATAAAATATGTCCTTTGATCTGATTGTAATGAAAAACAAAGTTGCTGCAGCTGAAGTGTAACTTAAAAATGCATTAGCAAAGACATTTACTTATTATGTTTATCTTGCAGATAATGCTGCTTATTACAGATGATAGTTTGACTCTGTTCTGATTAGCCTGATTTAAAAAAAAGTTATGGACAAACATTTTTTGCTTTGGGCCCTGGCAGTGCTTGCTGCTATATGAAGACCAGTATCCATAATCAGACAAAAACAGTCAACATACACTCACTGTCAAAATAATAGTTGCAGAAATAGCTGTACCTAGAAGAAAACAACTGAAAGGAATTTGGTGGGTCGGTTTGACACTGTGAGACATGTGAATGATTCAGGTTTCACAATCAGCCATGTATGTGGCGTAAGCAAGGGCAGATCTTATTGCTGTACCTGACTGACCCAACAGCCACGATTGCGGATATTCAGTAACCAGTAAACCCTCCATGAGTGATCCTGTTAGTGACAACATCATTGGCAGATGGCTGCAGGACTACATCCACACAGATTGTTAGGGTGACTGCCCTTAACACCACGTCAATCCAACACTTATTTCTGGGTGCAACTATTTGTGTGTTCATAACAATTTCTATGCTTTCATAACAATTTCTTTTAATGTTTACCTCAAAATTGTGTTTACTAAAATACTGTGTTTACTAATATTATAATGAATAAAATAAACAAATAATAAATAATGTTCTAAGAACTCCATTATAGCTGTGGCCATTTTTGTTGAGTGATGAAGCTGGATGTAAATGCAAGTTGGTTTTATTGATGACAATTAAACACAGAGAATAACACAAAGGGACATATTACATGACTTTTAAACAAGACTCACAGACTCACCCAGTAAAGGAGAAGAGAGCTACACACTGGTGGGAATGCTAGCAGGAACAGTGGAGTGGAGACAAGGACCTTAACAAAAACAATAGCACATGGCGGAAAAGCACATACATGGAGGAGCGGATACAAACTCACACAAGGGAACTTTGGGGAAACACACAGTTCCCTAGGTGCAAACACAAAGGCTATCTATGGTGGGAGCAGGGCAGGAGGAGGGAAGAAGAACACACAGAGATTTGACCAAAAACTGTTATGATGGATGTCTGGAGATTCGACAGCTGTTGGCAGACCAGAGACTTGGCCAGCATGTCAGGTGTTGCTGGAATGGCCACATCTCTACAGGTCCTATTTGTATGGTGTTGGTGCTTCCGCAGGACATTTATATCCTCTGCGTCTTCGATGGCTATCTTGGCCACCGGTGAAGCAGGCTCTTCCTGTCCACCATAAGAACAAACATATCCTCCTCTGACTCCTGTTCGAAGACCACATGCTCTCAGCTTACCACTGGTTTAGGAACTTGGGCAGGGGAGGCTTCAGTTCGCAGAGATCCAACTGTCAGGTGACGCCGCAGGGCGACAGCCTGAGCCAATTGGCGACCCCTGAAAATGGTCCTCTGGGGAGAGCAGTTGTGTTAGCAGTGGCAGCCTTCTCATCCCCACTAAGGAAGAACAGCTGAAGCTGGCGATACAGGTAGTGCCCCTCCTAAAACCTGCCCTTGCAATCTTTGATGGGCCTTTGCTGAGCCCCAAACAGGCTCACTACATCCTTGGTACCAGTCTGGTCTTCTGTCACTTTGGTGGGTGATGAGGCTACATGTAAGTGCAAGCTGGTTTAGATGATGGTGATGAAGTAAAACAAACTTTGAGAGTAACACAAAAGAACATACCACATGACTTTCAACCAACAATCACAAAAAGAGTATACTACAGATATATATACCTTTCCCCTAAGAAAGTCAATGCAATGTACATTTAAAACCTTTCAAGGTGCACATGTTGCACTTAAATAACATTATCTTTGAGGAAACATTTACACTATTGGTTCAAAAATACACCAGCACACTCCCCTTTTTCAGAATTAGTGGTTGTAAAATTAACAGTAAACTACAAAATATTCACGTGATGCAAATCATATAACAGCACAGTATTAACATTTGCTTAGCATTTAACAGCACTAGAACGTTAAGCAGTGTTTCATGTAGCCAAAATGCTAACAAGTGCCTATCACAGCTACAAACTAATCCTTCACTGATGACTGAACTACATCTGTTAAAATGAAACTAGCTCAAGTAAACCACTAATAAGGAGCATACATGACTTAAAAGTTAGTAAAGAATGCTCATTTCAGTCGTGCAGTGCTTGCTTTACTTAATAAACTTAAATTTTCACAACCAGCAACAACTTTACTTTTTACTCTTTTTACTTTGTAATTTACTTTGTTTTGTTGTTGAGGTCAAAATCAAGGAGCTAGTTTTAGTAATGTCAGCTACTAGCAAGCCACTAGCAAGTAACTTACATTAACATAGTCAACTAAACAGTATGATGACTTTGAGGTTGATCTTATTTTCCAACTTGAGTTCAGTTTGATAGGTTGCTGCTGTCTAGGTTGATAGGTTGCTGAGCTAGTTCCTCACAGTAATCAACAATTATTATTATTATTATTCATAAGCTCACCAAAAATGGATAAATAACTTGTTTCATTCTAGGGCCAAATCATACGGTGTAAACAGGCATGTACATATACCTTCTATGTAGCCCTGAATAATTAAAAAATACTAAATAAATGTTATCTTTAACAACAACATGTACAGACTGTAAGTGTTATTTGGCATGTAACTTACTAATTATTTAGTAATGCTTATGTGTTTCTTAAAATCTGTGTTCTTATTTATTTATTTATTTAGACATCACTGAGATACTTTTTAGGCCTAATTAATCCGATTTAAAAACATTCAGAATTAGCAAATATACGAAAATCTAATAAGCAACAACTAATGCCTCAATCAAGTAAGGCATGTGCTCAAGCAGCTTTGTCAGGAAGTCACATTTCATGAGGGACCATGTGACGTATTGAGAAATCCAACAGGACCACTAATTTGACGACACTAAAAGTCGTCTCTGCCTCCCTCCACATGAAAGCAGTCAAAAGACTTGTAGGTGCCACACAGTTCCGTCTCCGCTGTTATCTGAGACACTTAGGATGGGTATTCACAAGTTTCAGGCGTGCTTTCCAGTTCACCTGCAACATTAGCGATGACAACTACAGGTTACAATTTCTTTCTGGCTTTGACGTAAGTGTTAAAGTTCTGTTTTGTCGTTCTGCTTGTCTTTCTCCAACTTCTGCCCTGTTAAGTAGTTGCCAGGCAACAAGAAAATGATTTTAAGGAGTTGGGCTATTATAGTCTACCTTAACATGCTGGCACGGTGAGCAGTTCGGAGAACTAGTGGAGACCTTTGGTCCTAACAATCCTGAGTGTGCTAAATTTGGTCTCCATCCTTTTTATCTTCTGAAGATCTTCTGAAGAGAAAATTGAATGCAGTCACATGCAGGGCTGGGTAATAGCACTTCACAATACTTCACAACACAATAGATATCAAACTAAAGTTGTCATGAAATACAGCACAGAACAGTACACCATGCACACTACATAGCTTCTTATTTTTCTCTTAATATGTTCTCTTAATAGTTGACTTACAGTTTGTTGTGTCACTGACGTATTTGTCTAGAGCTTTTCTGATACTGCTGGGGGCAAACCTTTATCAAAACTCTTGAATGCATTTTCTCAGTTAGAGAGAAGGTTTAGCTTGTATTTTTACAATGTACATACATGTTGAAGATCTTACTAAGGTATCTCATCTAGGCACTTGATGCACTTGCTTCCTCTTGACTTTATAATCACTGTTTAATTTCCAAACAATTCTCTACACCTAAAGATGCACTTCAGTGGCAAATACTTGATACATGACATTGTTGACAGTGAGTTGAGTAATAACACATTGTCACGCCTCTGGGTTTCCCTGATGCCTCCAGTCTCCCAAACTCCATGTCCCAGAGTTCATTACCCGATGATGTCACGATCACATGTCCCGAACTGTCCAATCACACCTCATTCTCTCGCCCCCCCTCACCTGAGTATTAATTCACACACCTGCATCTCATTTCACCTCTAGCATTTAAACCCCTCAGACACACACACTCTGCGAAGTATTGGCAAATCCAGTTTGCATACTCAGCGGTCTCTCTTGCCTTCCCTGTTTATCTTCTCTGGTTCTGACTTCTCTTTGGTTCTGACTCTCTCTCTTGGTTCTCCCCTTTGATATGGTTGCTGGTTTGTTTGGCCCTTCTGGTATTGTATTCCCCATTTGTTTACTGGTTTACGCTTTGTCTTTCTCCTTTGGATTTGTCTGCCTGTGTCTCCTGCTCTCTGGTTCTCGACCCCGGCCTGGCTCTCTGGTTATTCTCTCTGCCTTGTCCCCTTGGTAATGTTTGCCTGGTCCGTGCTGTTGTGCTTTATTTCCATTCTGTCTAATAAATCTCAATTGACTTTTAGCTTGACTTGCGTCGATCTAAGTTTGTTAATCCTGACACACATATACAATATATGAAATGGTTGGTGTCTTAAAACCTGGAGAAATGGTTTTAAGGGTCAATACCTATTCCTTTTGGCTAAAGGTTAAATACATGTACATAAACCATGCATACTGCACTTTAACAGACACAAACATATAGTGTCACATATATTTCACAGACATTTGCATGTATTTTAATGTTTTTACTGTTATTATGTATTATGGTAAAATACTGCATGCCATGAAACTTGAAATACAATAAATTACTATCATTAAGAAACCACACTTTTGCTGTTAATTCAGCAGGGTATCACCCCTGGTGCAGTACTTTGTAACTTTTTTGTTTTATGGATTTTTATACAGTGCATGTAGGATGTATAGATGAAGAGCTACAGTCACGTTGTGGACTTGATTCTTGAGTTCTAGCACTGCACTCTAGAATTTTAGAGAAATTTCATCTGCTGATTGGATCACACAGATGTGATAGAGAAAATGCATGAAAGTGTGGTCTATGAAGTGTGGAACAAAGCCCTTCATAAATCAATGCAGTGGCCATTTGTCTATACACACCCAGTACAAAATAGATTCTGAAATATCATTAATTCCATGACCATGTTGATTTGTGGTATGCTATATGGCCTCCAGTTCCACACTGGTTATAGCCACTAGACTGCAAACCAACTAAAGGCATACACCAATCTCTAAAGACTGGGCTCATCATCACTTTCGATATGTGCAAATCACTTGATAACTAGTGCTCTGTGTTCTCTGAAATTGTAATGGAATTTCGATTGTTGCCTTACCATACCCCTGATTTACACTATAGAGGTACTTTGCATTTGGGAGCATCCGATTGTCCTTTTGGGATGTTATTTAGAACAAAATGAACTACTGGCTTTGTTCTGAGCATCATAGCTGGTTTTGCTTGATTAACATTATTGCAAACCTAGAAACAAAACCAAATGAAGATGTTCTGCATGTGCAAAGGAATAAACCAATTCATTAGAAACACTTCCAAAATAGCTGCCTTGAAACAAAATGTTTTTGAATAAAGTGTAAAGCTTTCCGAGCTGTCTTGCTTATTTGGCATATTTAAGTGTGGTTGGTTCTCTCTCATTCAAAGCCAACATGGACAAGCATAAGATAAATACCATCAAATCACACTCGCTCAAAAATACAATGCAGACATGGTCAAACACATTTACACACACAGATTTCATACATAATCAAAACAACTACAGCTTAGCTAACATTAGCATTGCACTAATACATAATGTAGCTACATTACTAGCTATGTTGGCAACTTAATTCAGGAAAATAACTAATTCCCCCATAAACAAAACAAACCAAGTGATTACCTGTCCAGCATAAGCAACTGTGGTGCTTTCCAGGCCTTTCAAGTCTCAGAGGTTCCTCAGGTTGGAAAGCCATGTTCATTCTGGTTTGACCTCTTTCTTAAACCTCTTTTTCTTTGAAGCCTTTATTGCTTCTACTACTTCTTTTTTTCTTTAGCAGTGCATGCTGTTGTAGGTATCTATATAACTTCCTCTGCCATTCCTGAGAATCTAGCTCGCTACCTTTTAGCTGTGGGTAGAGCTGTACGACAGATTCTGCACATGTGCAAATAAGAACTTTTGCAGAGCATATGCATGTGGGCAGGTCTTGAGTTAGGTAGGGAGGCAGGCAGAGGGTTATTAAATCATTTCATTCGATCATGAATTTATTGATTTGATTTATTAAAATAGAAAAAAAGTAATATATAGATAAAAAAAAATATATAGATTGTTTAGAAACTAACCTTCTTCTTCTCCACCTTAGTGTCAGTAACTACAATGTGATTACAAGAATTTAAACTGCAATGTGTTACTTCGTTTCAAGAAAAAGTGATTACATTACCATCAACCACCAACACTGGCAGTAACTTGTATATGACTCATGAGTATTGATAATTTCCAAAATGAATTTTCAGTTCACTTTATTGTGTGCCTTAATGGCAAGGACTGTTCTAGTTAGAGTTTAAGCAAAATGTTTGAAGGATTTATAAGCGTAAGCCTGAAACTTCACATCACCATTGATTAACAACAACGTCATCTGAAAGCTGTGTTACCCTGCCGTTGTGACATCTAGCCTCTTGTTAAATCCCTGCTGGGTGTCAAGTCCTAGAGCCCAACACCTGCATTTAGCTCTGCTTGCGTTAACAAGCAGTAAGGCTGAAGGGTGCACATGCCTGAGAGATATAATGAGCGAGAGCTGTACAATCAGAGAGCGGGACAAAGAAATACGAAAGAGAGACAGAGAGTGAGAAAAAGAGAAAGAGAGAGGCACAAACAGAAAGACATAGAGAGACAGAAATACAGCTGGAAATGTTTGCTGCAAATAAAAAAAAGACTAATTAAAGTGCTTTCCGGGTGAAAATGTGACTGGCTGTCTTATACCAGCTCGATCTCGAGACGTGAGAGTTTCTTTATTTTAAATAAAACTCCTCAAAGAAAATGTCACAGAATGCTTGGCCCGTCTCTACACTGTCCTGCCACTACCACACCGCTTCTTCAGTTCATCTTGGCCCCTGCATCTTGTCCTATCCATGACCTATATCTAGTCTGCCCTATAATCACAATGCTCTGTAGTCCCATGTGCTATTTGTTGTGGCTGTACATATCTGTTACATGTAGATGAAAAAACTCACACTACCATAATTGATAGCATGTTAAAATATTAGTACTATAGTAAAACACCCTTAGTAGTACATCCAAATACATGCAAAATGGGGAACTGGAGAGTTTGAAATCAAATCAGTTTAATACATTGCATGATTGCAGTTTTATAACACAACCCTTGTAACGCTTCTGCCCTTAGAGTGAGGGTCTTTGGTGTAGCCATGAGGAGAGGAATTAGCACAAGCACTTGAGCCACACAGACATGACCCTAAATGCCCTAAGTGCTCCTAAATGCCTGTTTATTTACTGTTACTAAAGTCTCACGGCTGCGATGATCCACCTATACATAAGATAGACGTGGTAGTTCGCTCTACGATAGCGTTACAGAGAATTCAGACGGATGTAATATAATGGAATGGGCCGGTAGGATAGCAGCAGAAACCCACTCTCCTCTCCACTCTGCTCTCTTCTTCTGTAGAGGTCACACAGGAATATGTAAATACAATGACCCTATCTAAAATGCACCGCATAACTTTGACTGTTACACCCTGTTTCCAAAACTGCAAAATGTAATTAAAAACAGAACACTGCAAACGTGCAAAGCATTTTAACCCTATATTTATTTGAAAATACTGCAAAGACAACAGATCAAATGTTGAAACGGAAACATTTTATTTATATTTGAAATATATAAGCCCATTTTGAATTTGATGCCAGCAACACGTCTCAAAAAAGTTGGGACGGGGCAGCCTTCTTTCATTCTTTCATTCATCTTCTACGGCACTTATTTATTTGGGTCACATGGGGTGCTGGAGCCTATCCTAATGGTCACTGGGCAGAAAGCAGAAAACACTCTGGACAGACCGCCAGTCCATCACAGGGCAGATACACAGATGTACACCTTCACTTATACACTCAACTGGTAAAAGCTGTGTAATGCAAAATGATGGACACTACATCTTCTGAGCTAAGGAGAAAAAGGACCATCTGGCTTATTATCAGCTTGTTATCAGTTGTTATCCATGATGGTAAGCAGGGGTGCATTAGTGCACATGGCATGGGTGACTTGCACATCTGTGAAGGCTTATTTAATGCTGAATTATACACTAAATGGAAAAAGTATTGGGACACCCGCACATTCCGTTTATCTTATTTCATTATATTTATCGTTTACCATCTTATTTCAAATTCAAAGGCATTAATGTAAAGTTGGTCCCACTCTACTGGAAAGGCCTTCTACAAGATCTTGCAGTGTGTCTGTGGGAAATCTCAAAAAGACTTCAGACACTGGGTTCAGTTAAAAATGAAAAAAGGCTCCAATCTATCTCAGGTTATGCACAAGAGGCAGCAACCTGGGCAATCGATCTGGATCAAATCCAAAGCAATGTTCACAAAGCTTTTACATTTGTGCAGTTTTCCAGGGACAACCACCCTTCCTGCTTTAACATTTCATTCCCCAGTTTAGCCACCATTATCCCCAAAGATGCTTTTTACTTATTATCATTTAAGAGCAATTACCTCCAAGTGACGAATACTGGCTTTCTGTTAAAAAAAAAAAAAGGACCTTATCTCATCCGTGACTTCTACAGCCTAGAACAACCAAACAGGGAATTCATTCTGACTTTCATGCTTGCAGTGGCCCATACAGGGGTAAATACTTACAAAGGTTTTGGAAATGTTCATCCTCAACTTTTCAGAGGTTCATTCTGAGCTTGCTTATCTTTAGCAAAATTGGATTAAATTACTACATCACTATTCACCACGTTGGGTCACAATCTTCATAGTTATCAAGCTAGGTGCTTGATTTTTTACTCTTGTGGCAATAGAAATGAATGAGACCCCTGAATTCAATAATTCAAAAAAGAGGTGTCCCAATACTTCTGTCCATATAATGTACTGTATATACAAGTTCTGGAACAACATATGCTGCCATCCAGACAATGTCTTTTTCAGGGAAGGTGTTGCTTATTTCAGCAAGACAATAAACCCCTGAAAATGAATGCAAACTTGGTCCCTGCAATTTTCAGTTGTATTTAAGGTTTAAATAATTGCGCATCATTGCATTGTGTTTTTATTTATATTTATATCTTGCACAGCATTCCAACTTTTTTGGAAAAGGGGTTTAAGCATAAGTAGCATTAATCTCCTCCTGCATAGCACACTTCTATGATCCAGTCAGGGCTCAAACATAACATTCCTAAATCTATTAGTCCCAGTTAATTTGAGTCCTGCTGTGTCCTGACCTAATAATTAACTAGAATGATCTCAGAAATCACATGCTAACGACACATTGTGTCCTTCTCTAGTAACTTAGATAGCATTCTTATCTGTACACTCACTTTTCCACGCTTTTGCGTGGTATGGTTCGACTCAGCTCAACTCTACTCTACACACTTCACTATCAGCTTGTAATTTTACACTGCAGCTAACAGATAAATATTACTATCAACTCCATCAGTACAGCAACGTTAAATTGGTTACGCTAAATGTGATGTGTGATGTGAATTGAACACTTTGTGTTTTGTCTCTGAGAATCAAGAGAGTCTTTGAGAGTCAAAAATACAAAGCATCCAGTTATAAAGGGTTCTTGTTTTCAAGTGGGTGGCTTTACTGTTTGCAACAGTTATTCATTTGTCCTTTTAAAGGCTTTAGTGTGACTTTCATCTTATTCTTTCCTTGTATCCTGATATACTTTTGATGCTAAACTGACAAACAAGGAAATTAAAGTAAAAATAAAGTTAATTATTTGACTTAATTAAGCCATTAATACAAAATCAGAAAGCCTGTTAGTTTCAAACATCTTTTCCTGATCTAAATGCTGTAGGCTATACATCAACAAGCCAAAATGTTCCCTCACAGGTGATGCGAATAAAGTTGATTCCTTCCTAAAAATGGCACCTGTCAAGGTCAATGTCAGTGTTAGATGTAAAAGAACAATCAGTTTTTGCATGTGCAGAAGTGGAAGAGAAGAGCAGGTATGAAGACTTGAGTGAGGAGGGACAAACCCTGAACTGCTGACAGGATGTTGGCCTCCTAAGGCTCATTGATGCACAAGGGCAAGAAAGGTTATTTTGTCTGAACTGACAGAGGGGCTACTGTGGCACAAGTCACAGAAACTGCTAATAATGCTTACCTGAGGAATGTGTCACAGTGTCCATACAAACCCTTGTCCACTGTCTAAATTGTCTACAATGGACCTTGGAGCAATAGGAGAAGGTTACCTGAACCCATAAGTCCCGTTTCCTGCCCATTTCGCCCTGATGGTTGCACACATGTATGTCATTTGCCTTGGGAAGTGATGGCACCAGGATGCACTGTGATGATTTGGACCACGTTCTGCTGGGTATAATTACACTCATCATCAAAAGAATAGTTGCACCCAGAAGAAAGTGTCAGATTGCAATGCTATATATTATAGGAAGAATAAATGATGACATATTTAAACTGATATGGACAATATTTTTTGAGCTACACATACATAAGTATGGGCCACCATGTTTGTTAATGCAACATGCTAGATGCTAGATGTAGCGGGGCGGAAATTGTAGTAACTGACTCACGGCATCATTTGAATTATGCAAATTCATTGTTAGTGCGCAATTGATTACCTTCAGATTTCTATTTATGTTTTCTCTGCATCAGAAGGTTTGAGAACATATTGCTGATAGTAATGTCATGGGCTGGAAAAATAAATGTTTATGTTAAAAACACATAAAAAAGATGCATAATGTGGTTAGAATACAAAGGTTTTCAGTAATCTGGTTCATTGAGCTGTGGTACATGCTTGAGGATTAAGGATGCAAATAGCCTCTCTCTATTACTCTCAATAAATAGTATAAATAAATAAGTCTAACAGGACTGAACAGTACCACCTGAATAAAACATGGATGTTCCTGTACAACATTTCACTTTTAGTGTCTCTGTTAACTTCTTTGTGCCAGCCTTGATTGAATGGAAGAGTCAGCCAACATACTGCACTAACATGAAGAGGCGCGGCCTGAAGTGCTGTTTACCATCCATGGCCTAGGATGAACTGTAATTAAAGGACTGGATGGTAAAAGAAGCTGACAGATGATTGCATGTTTTAATCATTTATACAACTGAGGCTGCCTGTAGAGGTTATTCTCACCAATAACAATTATCATAACATTTTAAATATTGTATTAATTATATGTTCACTTGCTTGTTGAAACAATGCATCACAAATGTGAATTCTAAACTTTCAATCTACACCGCAGTTGTGTTTGTAAGCAGAAGAGGAGATATTTTATCATGATTATATTTGATGTAAAGTTATTGTGCAGCTTGTGTTGTAGAAATGATTTTACACGTGCGGTTCCATGATAAGCATGTTAATATTCTTTTTTTCTATGCCGGGTCATGAGACAATACGCGCTATGAATCGAGTTTGGTTTTATTCTATCAAATGCCTGATGACAGGAATGGTTTCAATAACTAAATGTCATTAAATTATGCCATTCAATGCATTTAATCAGGATCTTACATTGCTTAATTATGACTACATAGAATGCATGTGATGCTGTTATATATATTTTTATAAAAAATATATTTTTGTTATCAGTTGCTTTTTATCATTTGTAAGCAGTGTCAATACTGAAAGCTTAGCAAATAGTCTTTTGACCATTTGTTCCCCGCTGGGGACAGTTTGCCCACACAACAGTCCAAATGGCCTCTCTATCATACCCCAGCCAGGAGAGTTTGCTTTCCCAGAGTCAGAATTTGAGACCCCAGGAACTTTGACTCAACAACGGTATAAAAGCCCATCTTTAACCATTTGTCTTCAGACTGCATTCTAGAATCCGGGCTCAGTAAACTAAGATCACATCCAGAGTGGCCTCCTTTCTTCAATTGACACAAAATGAAGAAATGACAATAATGTCCAGACGTGGTTTTACATACCCATTTACACCCTATGACTTACTCATAGAATTAAATGAGCAGTTTTACCTTTTTTGGTGAGTTCATAAATAATAATAATAATAACAAATATTGCCATATTGCCCAGCTCTAATAAACAGTCATTTTAATGCACAGTTGCTGTTATAACATAGTGAAAAAAGCAAACATTATGACATACTTTAAATTTGATGATTACATTTTTTTTCCAATATGTTAAACTCAGCAAGTAAACATAAAAAAAATGTGCACTAAAACCTGCAGAAATATACCATATTTAGTTTTCTTGTTTAATATCTTATTGTCACTTCGGAAATCAACAAAGGATGTAATTTAGAGGTATTCAAACCTTTGCATATAACTACAGGCTGATGTCAGCTTTCGTTAATGGCTTATGTGGCCTACAGTAAACAATTAGTGTAACTGGCTTCATTGTTTGAGCAACACGGAGACCATAACAAATGCAAATCAAAACAAAACAAAGGATTTTGCTTTGTGTGAAAGGGAGAAAGAGTGTTTTGTACGTTGTTGTTTACAGGTTCTGGGGCTAGATGTGTCTGAGAAAAGATGATTGACCTTGAAAACAGATGGCAGTTCCAACAATGTCTTTCTCAGAATCTCTCTCTCTCTCTCTCTCTCTCTCTCTCAGCAATTAGCAGCAAAGCAAGTGTGCTTGAGGGAGATATTAGCATGTATAATACATGGGTCTGGAGGCAGATGACTCCATATTTCATCTCCTTTATTGGAGTATCACTTGTGAGTGCCAAAGCCAACCTCTACAATCCAATCCAAATCATTCACTTGTCCCTGGTTTATAAGAAAACTGCCTTTCAGAATGGAAGTCAAAATGAAGACCGGATTAAGAACATTCAAAATAGTAATTTACCAAAAATTTGAATAATGTTTATGTGGAAACATGCTACATTACATTACAGCAGACTAGATAAAAAATTACTGCAAGAATGTCAGATTGGTGCATAACTCGACATGCAGTTATGTGTCAGGCAGATATGTAAATGATTACAGGTGCAGTCTAGTTATGTGAGGGCACGCACACACAGCGGCTCCAGACGGCCCAGACAGACCACCAGTGGAGAGGATCGTTTGATCCACCAACAAGCACAAGCAGCTCCCACAGTTTCCTGGTCCACTACCCAGACACAGGTGGGACCTTCATTACCCACCCTGTCTCTGCCTGGACCATTTCCAGATGGATAGCAGGATTTGGTGTCACGGCACCCGTTAGGTGTCCTGGCATTGACAGACAGCTACCATCACCTTTGTTTGCAGTGGTGTTTGAAAGAGAAACCGGGACTGCTAGAGACCATCATCTTTAGTGCCGAATCCAAATTCTGTTTGGGATCCAACAAGGTTGTGTTTGAGTATGAAGACCTTGTGGTGAGTGCTTTAATCCTGCTTTTGCTGTGAAGCGACACATTGTCCCAACTGCTGGTGTAATGGTCTGGGGAGCCACTGTCCACAACAGCTGGTCACCTCTATTAGTGATACAAGGGACAACAGCTCAGTGATATGTGCAGTACATCCCTTGGCCACATGTGTTGTCTCTCATGGCAGGGCCTCCAACTGGCATTTTCCAGCAAAGATAATGATTACCCACACATGGCAAGGGTTACCCGGAAATGTCTCTGCAACATTTCCTTGGCCTGCCCGGTCACAAGATTTATCACCAACCAAGCATTTATGGGACCAGCTGGGATGCCAGTTTCGGCAACCTGCGAATGGGCAGGTTCTACAGACCCAGCTGCAACATCTGGGGGCAAATGTACTGCAGGATTCCATATGGAACCTGTATGCCACCATGCCCAACCATATCTCACCTTGTACTGACTCCCCAGTAACCTTATCCTTTGTCCCTAATATTGTAAATACTTACATAGATCATTACTATATTCACACATTTTAAGTTTCATTTGATTCCAACAACTCCTTCTTGGTGTGTTTTTTATTTATTTATTTTCTTACTATTATATATTTTTGTCAATAAGCAGAAATACTGAAATTCCTAAAATCCAAAAAACTGAAATTGCAAAATTATCTTTAAAAGGGCTGTGAAATGTTACAACTTTGCAGATATTTTTACACCTGAGCAACAACATGAGCACATTGCTAAGGAAACATCATTAAGGATGCTGTTTAAGGAGAAGGATGGCATTTACTGCACAGTCTGTTCTCAGTATGACTAGCATGCTGACACATGAGGAGAAAACAGAGAAAGGCAACTGCTGTGCCCATTGTCTCTAATGTTACTGTCAGCTAAGTAGCTCATCTGAAGGGGCAGCATAGGTTATTTATTTAACCCAGAAACCCACTGAATTAATCTGCAGTGACCTGAAATTCTTTAAATATCACTGATAAATTTTACATTAAAAAGTTCTTCTTGTGATCAATTCTTTTGATGATTGAAAAATTAAAAACAAAGAAAACTCACAATGAATAAAATATGGAAGATATATCTTCCATATTTTATTCATTGTGAGTTTTCTTTGTTTTTAATTTTTCAATCATCAAAAGAATTGATCACAAGAAGAACTTTTTAATGTAAAAATTGATTCAATGTGTATATATACACTGCTCAAAAAAATTACAGGAACACTTTTTAATCAGAGTATAGCATCAACTCAGTTCAACTTCTGGGATATTGATCTGGTTAGTTAAGTAGTAGGGAGGTTATCAATCAGTTTCAGCTGCTTTGGTGTTAATGAAATTAACAACAGGCGCACTAGAGGAGCAACAATGAGACACCCCCCAAAACAGGAATGGTTTAAAAGGTCGAGGTCACTGACATTTTGTCCCCCCTCATCTTTTCTGACTGATTTTTCACTAGTTTTGCAGTTGGCTTGGGTCAGCATCACTACTAGTACCATGGTGCAGTACCTGGACCCTACAGAGGTTGCACAGGTAGTCCAACTCCTGAAGGATGGCACATCAATACGTGCCATTGCCAGAAGGTTTGCTGTGTCTCCCACCACAGTCTTAAGAGTATGGTAGAGATTCCAGGAGACAGGGAGTTACTCTAGGAGAGCTGGACAAGACCGTAGAAGGTCCTTAACCACTCAGCAGGACCGGTATCTGCTCCTTTGTGCAAGGAGGAACAGGATGAGCACTGCTAGAGCCCTACAAAATGAACTCCAGCAGGCCACTGCTGTGAATGTGTCTGACCAAACAATCAGAAACAGGCTTCATGAGGGTGGCCTGAGAGCCAGACGTCCTGTAGTGTGCTCACTGCCCAGCACCGTAGAGCTCGATTGGCATTTGCCATAGAACACCGGCACTGGCAGATCCGCCACTGGCGCCCTGTGCTTTTCACAGATGAGAGCAGGTTTCACGTGAGCACATGCAACAGACGTGACAGGGTCTGGAGACCCCGTGGAGAGCGTTGTACCACGTGCAACATCATTCAGCATGACTGTTTTGGTGGTGTGTCAGTGATGGTCTGGGGAGGCATATCCCTGGAAGGACACACGGACCTCTACAGGCTAGACAACGGCACCCTGACTGCTATTAGGCATCGGGAAATCCTTGGACCCATTGTCAGACCCTACGCTGGTGCAGTGGGTCCTGGGTTCCTCCTGGTGCACGACAATGCCCAGCCTCATGTGGCGAGAGTGTGCAGGCAGTTCTTGGAGGATGAAGGAATTGATACTATTGACTGGCCCCCTCGCTCGCCTGACCTAAATCCAATAGAACACCTCTGGGACATTATGTTTCGGTCCATCCAACGCCACCAGGTTGCACTTCAGACTGTCCAGGAGCTCAGTGATGCCCTGGTCCAGATCTGGGAGGAGATCCCCCCAGACACCATCCATCGTCTCATTAGGAGCGTGCCCCGACATCGTCAGGCATGCATACAAGCACGTGGAGGCCATACAAACTACTGAGTACCATTTTGAGTTGCTACCATGGAATTTGGGTTAAATGGACTCGCCTGCTGCATCATTTTTTTGCTTTGATTTTCAGGGTGTCTTTGAATTCAACCCTCTGTAGGGTGATCATTTTC
>CM067495.1:18400858-18464421 GCA_034552555.1 Semaprochilodus insignis | reverse complement strand
GAAAGGGAGGTTTCAGAAGAAAGAACAATGATTGTCTCATTTGTACGGTCCCGTATAGATATCTAGCATGTGGCTTATCTGGTTTATCATCACTTCATTAAATTAAATTAGGTGTTCTGCTATATATATAGCGAGAGAGAGAGAGAGAGAGAGAGAGAGAGAGAGAGAAATTAACTATAGCCCCCTTAGCTACTAAACCAACCAGTTAACCAATTCAATTTACTATTGTGCTCAATTTGCACAATGCCAGACCTGAGTCTTAATGTAAACATCACTAAAATAGAACCTGTCTGGCAATGTGAAGCAGATAGAACATCTTAAAAAGCAACAATTGATGTCAAATAATACAAACATATACAGATGCAAAACAAAGTCATTACAATCTACCATCTGGAAAGGATTACTAAGTCATTGCTAGGGCTCTGAAGCTCCAGGGAACCACTGTCAGAACCATTAGTCACAAACAGAGAAAAACTTGGAACAGTGGTGAATCTTCCAGCCTCTTTTTGAGCGCACCTCAAAAAGTATTTTCCAGCTCATCCAAGACTTTAAATAGGGTTAGAATCAGGACTCTGTGGTGATCAATTCATGTGTGAAAAGGATTCCTCATTGCTCCCTGAACAACTCTTTCACACTTTGAGCCCGATGAATCTTGGCATCGTTGACCTGTTGCCCACTGTATGCTTGCACTCTTAGGGGAGAATAATATATTAATATTGATAATAGTAATATTAATGGGATAACCTGCTCATTCAGTATATTCAGTTAGTCAGTTGGCTTCATTTTATTACCATATAACATTGCTGAGCCTGACCAACTGAACCAACCACAGATATGCTGTAGAGTCCAGTCTTTATGCTCCCAAGGAAATTAAAACCTTTATCCCCATTAGCCTCACTAACAAGTTGTTACTCTTTTTTCTGAAATACAGTGACATATTTAGCTTTAACAATGGGATACCTTCTTCCACATATCACAGTGCAAAACATAAATAGATAAATAAAGTAAATAGACTGCAGATTTTATATTTCTAAAGAATAGAGCTTAGCAACACAAGTTTCTGCCATTTACTCTTAGTCTCGTTCAAAATGTGTCTGATTCCCGGTGCAGGTCGAACACTTCCCAGCATAAAGACTGTAAAATATGTGTTATTGTGCTTTCATAATTACAAGCCCTGTCTGCAAAATAAGCATACTGAAACATGCTGACCTTAACAAATCTAACATTTCAGCATTTCAGCTTTCATCAAATGCATCTGTCAGCCTCTTCTAAATGCATTTTCATGACACTTCAACAGTCCCTACATAAAAAAAAGCACACAGCAGAAGCCTGTACTGTCACCACTGATGGAAATCACAAAGTGATTGCTCCCTCTCATAATGTTAAAATGAATGTAACTGCCAACTCCTGTCTTATTTGTGTTGCACAGCTGTACAGAATTGGACTGACAGTTTTCTGTGTGGTAACTATTGCGCTGAAATGTCAAACATGTGTAATCAGGTTCCATGGTGGTCCACTGTAGATAAAAATACTCTGTCTCTCAATGCCTCTGGTTCAACACCCCAGTTTCTGCACTACATGTAAAATTTTCGTATTTTACCAAGTGAATGACATCTCTGTCCTCGTCTCACATTTAAATGTCTTTGCTGTTATGCTGTGAATGTTTTTCGAACCAGGTGAAGCATATAGGGTCTACAACACTCTGTCTATTCTGAAAGTTTTGTTCTTTGTGCATATCAATGTGATTTATGATAATATCCAGTAAGACTGACTCAAAGAAAGGCTAATAACAATTGAAAAGTGGGCATGGAATTGTAAAAGACAGCATTAAAGCTTTCATGCATTAAGCAAATATTGTCAGCTCCTGTTCACACCAATGAATCATTCAAGTTTCCCTCCACTTATTTACATATTCTTGCTGAATACTTGAAACAACATGGTTTGATGTCAACAACAATATTGGTTTTAGCTGTTGTTTTATGTCTTAAGCAATTTTAAGCTCCCCGTCATCCAAGGCTCTATCCATGCACAATCTAGTCCTACTATTTGAAGCATAAAATACAATTATACTCTGATATTTGGCAGAAATTAATTCAATTAAATGCTACACCTAAAAAGTAAAGGTGCCAAAAATGGTTTTTCACTGCAATGTGATAGAAGAACCATTTTTGATTCGTTAAATATTCATTATAAGTTCCTTAAAAGTTCCTTTTAATGGACATTTATAACCCTCATTGTCCCCCTTTGCTGAAGCCAGGTTATCAGAGAGAAAGCTAACAACCAAGCGAAAGCTAACCTATGAAGCAAAACATCACTATCAAGCAAGCTGTTATATCTTGCTTACATAGCTATAGCTTGTTATTTAGCTATTATATCATCCATTTGTTAGTCTACCTGTTTGTTCAACCCTCCATCCAGCAATCCATCTATTTGTTTGCTTGCCATTCTGTTCTTTTGTTTGTCCATATGTATTTTAGTTTGTTTGTCCCTTCATCCATTCGTTCTTATGTTTATCTCTGTTTCCAACCATTCGTACAGTTGTTTGTTCATTCATTGGTCTATTCATTTGTTCATTCATTGTTTCATTGCTCATCCACACCAACATTCCTGTATGCAAATCTGGAAGTAATGTGCCTAAAAGCCGTGCCTTCTTTAACATATCACTATATAAAAGCTTGAAATTGTTTATATTGAGTGCACACAGTGGGGTCTACAACACCACCTGCGTATGTAGCTCATGTCACTCATTTCTCTGCATTTGTGCTGTCTTTTGTTCAACTTCAGCAACACAGAAAGCTGAGAATGGTAGACAGGTGATTGTGAAAAGGTGATTGACATCACAAATCTCTTTTTCAAACATGGTTCAATGGGGAAATGAAAGCGAGCCTTCCCTGACATTACTCAAAGAACACTCTGTGACACCTTTTTGTAAGGATGTATGGACCTACAGTGTGTGCAATTGACCTCTGTCGTTGCGTCTTTTGTACTCACCAAAATTCAAACTGCCACTCAAAGACTCTCTTTCTCTTAAATGTCACTGGTGTATCTGAATAACAAGGCCAGTATTCAGTATGAATATTACTACATATGTGCATCTTTGCAGTGGTTAATTTATGACATAGCATAGTTTAGAACTGAATGAAAATATCGAACAACACACAGTATTGACTGTTTTGCCAAGACTTCATTTACAGTAACTTCTCATTCTCGGGAGAAATGCCAGCACTATTGCACTATGTGTCCATTATAGTGTATTTCTGCTGTTGAATGTGTTCTTGATTTAATTGAACACTAAAATATTTATTCAAAACTATGTGTTTATATTAGTACTACAACTACTAGTACTACTACTAATAATAGTAACAATAATAACAACAATAATAAACAATAATTATTAACAATTATTATATACATGTCACACTTCCGGGTTTTCCCGGCTCCTCCGCTCCTCGGGCCTCAACTTCCCAGATGGCCTTGCTCGATGACGTCACACCCACATGCCCCCAGTCGTCCAATCAGCTCCGCTCTAGGTCTCCTGAGTTTTAGCCCAGCTGACTCCAATCAGACACTAGCATATAAGCTTCACCCAAACACTTCCTCGTTGCAAAGTTTTGCCAAACCTTGTTTGCAACTCTGAGCGTTTCTTCTCTGTTTCTCCTTGCTCTGGCTTTTGACTCCTTTTGTTTTTGACTAACGCTTTCTGCTTTATCCCTGTCGGCTTTCTCGTTTGATCTACTCTCTGGCTATCGACCTCCTTTTCGTTTCTCTGACCATTCTATTTGCCTATTCCTTTTATCTTGGTTACCTCGCTGCCTGACTACCCTGGTTCTGACCTTAACCTTTCCCTTGACTCCGATCTTGCCTTCTCCCTCCATGTCTGTTCGTGTTTTGTTGCTGTGTTCAATTACCCGATTGTTTAATAAAGCCCATCTGACTTTTAGCTCTGCGCGCGTCTGTCCTGGTTCTTTGTTTCTGACAATACATATAATATGTACAGATACAATAATACTGTATATTACACAAAAACATACAGTATTCTTCTATTATTGTTATATAATTACAGTTAAGTAATTGCATAATTGCATTGTTTCATATGTTTAGTCAGTGTTTTTTTTTACCAAAGATAAACAAAGACTAGAGACCCCAAGGTGATCTGAATTTGAGAAACCTGGTTTAAACCCAGCACTCATCCAGATGATGACAGAAAAGCACAAAATGACCCTCAGGGGTCTATGGAACTCTATGAGAGCTCTTGGTATACTTGATACCAGGAAAGCAGGAACGAGAGGTGTTTAGGGTCCCTCCACAACCCCAAACACAACCTACCGCAACTGTATGTTTTGAAATTACTAAACAAATCATAAAAGACTTTAGCCTATTGTCCAACACCAATTAAAAAAAATATTGCAGGCAGTGCGTTTGAAATGAGAGTGTATTATAGAAATATACTGATTTCAAATTTAATGCCTATAACACATTCCAAAAAAGTTGGGACAGGAGAATGTTTACATCATCTTTTCATTTTGACAGCATGTTTTAGGACTAAAGACACAAATCCCGTTTTAAAGGTGGAATTTTATACATTATTTTTTTAAACATGTCTTAATAAGACAGTTGGACTGCATGCATGCAGACTCTGGATGCCAGTGTTCACTAATAATATTCACAGTTACCTTGACAGATATGCAGGCTACGCACTAATGACTTCCCAACATCTTAACAGATACTGGCTTTTGAACTTCATGCTGGTAACAATTTTTTGCCTAGAGAACAAAACAATTTTTTTCCATAAAAAAATGTGAAACTCATTAACTCATTAAACCACAAAACACCTTTGAACCGTACACCTGTCTATTTCAGACAAGCTTTAGCCCAGAGTGGTCAGCAGTGTTTATGGACACTGTTGACATTTGACTTCCACTGTGCATATTACGGACAGGGTTATTCAAAGCCCAAGTGGTAATATCCAGCACAGAAACAAAAACACGTTTTTAATGCAGTGTTGTCTGAGGGGTCAAAAGTTGCAGGAATTCCATTCCATTCCATTCCATTCCATTCCATTCCATTCCTTTCCTTTCCTTTCCTTTCCTTTCATTTCCTTTCCTTTCCTTTCCTAGAATTCCCTAAATGTGTTGATCATATTGTGAAATTGCCACAATATTATGCACTGTAGAAGGTGAAATACCTAAAAGCAAGGCTAAAACTGTCATCCTTCTCCACATTATAGCAACCATATAATTAATATAATATATCCAGTAGTCATGATTTTGTTGTTTTAATATGATGTTGTCACATTGTATGTATTGTATATTGCTTAATTGTTTTGTATATTGCTTTAATGGCGTCCTGGGTTCCTGCTGGTTAAAGGGTACACGGGTGATCAGCTGCTTTGTAAATCATCACCTTAGGAATCACTGAGAGACTGTCTATTGTTTTATTGTTGTGTATACAACACAGAGCTAATATGATTTGGGACATGGGAAGATGAGGGGTGCTAAAAATGTAAAAATTATATGTATTTATATATGTGAACAGTGACATTTTTATCTGTTTTTTTTATGAGAATGTCAAATAGAACAAATGTGTCATAATGTGCCATACTATGACAAAAGGCAAAATATATAAACATATAACTGACACATCAAGCTGTAGGCCCCCACTTTGCTGGCCCATTTTTAACGCCCCTCTTCCCCCACTACTCAACATGCCATCTGTATGTTTAAATAGTTGAGATGTGGCAGAAGAGAAACAAAACACAACTTCCACTGTAGCTTTAATAACCAGAAATATTCTGGCTTTCTGTCACTGCCACCAGTGACTCTATTTCACTGAATCAGATTAGAGTCTGTATTGTCTAAACTTGCCTCAGTACAGCATTAGTGACCCAGAATTGCTAGTGGCCAACACATCTTAGCCCTTCTGTGCTAATAACAAATTAAATTAATTAAATTCAATTATTTAAAAGTAGCTTAAGCTCCACTCAAAACCACAGAATTACCTGCTTCGATCTGAGTCATTACTCTCTAAACCAAGGCTGTCTAATCTTATCCACCCTAGGCTGCTGTGGATACCGGTTTTCATTCCAAACAAGCTGGAGCACACCTTATTTCACTTCTTCAATTAGCTGGCCTCAGTGTTCAAACCACTGTTTGAGCTCCTTATATGAGCTCCCGCTTTGACGAAAAACCTGCAGCCGTAACCATTTATAAGACCCCTGGTCTAAATAAGCATCAGTGTGGAGTTGTGTGTGCAGCTGTATAGGCTCACTTGCTCAGCTAACTTCAGCTTTTACTGCAAACGTCTACTGCTAATGCCATGGCTTCTAGACCATAGTGTTTGACTCTGATGGCACTGGGATAAAACATAAGGGCTGAGGTAAGAGTTGGAAGAGCAAAAATCTCTTTCTCCTTCTCGGCTCAGGTGCTCATGTTGCCATTAATGAGAGCCAGCTGATAGATTCAAGCCACTTTGTGCTTTTGTAGTTGCCACTTGGACCTCAGGCGCATCTGGCCTCCTGTCTCATTATTATATTTCCCTATATTGAGAACAGTATACAGAGAAAGCCTGTGTTTTCACAGGAAAAATGTTGATTCTGAACTACGATAACATACTTGTTACAAGCATAACATGGCATCCATATTACCCATCTAAAAAAAACCCCACATATTTGGAATTTAAGGATCTTTAAAAACAATAGTAGGCTGCTTAAGTGCTCAGAACTAGCCTGTAACACCGATCCAAGCATCCAACAGTTAGTGAATATTGTGTTTCTGGTTGCTGTAATGAAAACACAATGCTAATGTAAACAGCTCACCGCTAATGCAGATTCTGAAAATGTACAAACTCCACTGTTAAACAAGCACACATAAGTCTTTACTTCACTTATCAGCCTCACTTCACGCATACCTGCAGGCGGCCACAGCTGTTCCACACTACCTTGAGCATGTTCGGGCTCCCTGTTGACAAAACATCTATTATGGTGTTAAATTAACGCCTATAGTGAATGAAACCACACAACACTGCATCTGTGAATTTTCATCCAGGGGCGTGATTGTGTTCTGTCGTGTCCTGTGGTCTTGCTGGTGAATGGAATGCCAATTTGTTAGCTTGTTTGTTATTGACCCCCAAAACCAATGTTGTAAATGAGAGTGTAATTTCCCTCAATGTCCACTTGATTAGAAACATCTAACAATTACACTGACTGACCACAGTATGAGACCCACCTTCCATATAGGTCCACCATAGATGTAGGGCAAATTAGGGGAAGAAGTCTCCCAGGGTGTGTAGCATGACTAAGTTCAAAATGCTACATCAAAGGCAGCACGGCTGTAAGATGACACAGCTGGAGATTTAAGTGAAGACTAGTATAACAGAATTTTCAGAATAACTTACGCTTTGAAAGCTTACATTTACCTGATGCTCTTATCCAGAGAGTCTTACAACATTAATCATATTACAGGTAGGCCAGTGTAGTGTTAGGAATGTTGACCAAGGACTCTTATTGGTATAGCACAGCATAGTCATTCAAACCAGGAATTGAACCCCAATCTCCCACATGGTGTGGTAGCTCTCTGACAGGTGGTGTTATCTGTTGTACCACACCAACCACCAAACTTGGATCATTAGTGTCTTCATTCTTTAAACGTTTATTAAGTGTTGTTTAAAGCACATAACACAGTGGTAAACATGCTCCAGTCTCAACTTGTTTGGAACATTTTGCAGGCATTACATTCAGAATGAGAGTTTATATAAAGCATAAAATATTATTTATTTTGTCAATTTAGTGCAGATCAAACAAAAATGACTAATCAGTACTTTCTGTTTTTGTTAGCATTTCAAATAATGTGCTAATTGTTTTGACCATGGGGTTATAATCATGACAAATTTATTGAATAGCCACAGTTAATTGAAGTTGTCAATAAAGCTGCTTGTTAGCCACACCCACACAGTTCTTAGATTGGTCTGACAAGTGGTTTTTAAGCCATGTTTTATCATATTTACACCATACATTTTTTGTTCAAGCTTTGCTGGATGTTTAAAATGAGTTAAGCATCTAACAAACTTTGTGATCATTTTACTCAGGGTTCCCTGAGGTGTTAGAAACATGTTACAAACCCATGAACATAATACAAGTACACAAACCTCTTTCATCAACATGAATACACCACATTTCAAAAACGCACTTTGGATGCAGAAACAATTTGCAACTTCAGAGAGGCTGCAAAGCCAGACACAACACAGCAGACATGAATCAAAGTGCAAAGAAAAATGTTTTTGAGGAATCACTGAAAGAAGTTGATAAGACCACAGAGACTCCCATTTAGGGTTTGTTCTTCGTAGTTATCCTATCATATTTGATATGATACAGTTACACTCCACATTCTCGTCATGATACAGTACATACCAGTTATGCTTTACCTGTGAATGTTAATACTGCATAGAATTAAAAAGGTTCCATGTGTTGTGACAGACTAATTTTTATTAATTTAATGCTTTAATGCAGCACAAATTTTGTCATTTTAATGAAAGTGTGTTCTGCTTTTACGGCTTGTTTGGTCTTTACAGCCACCATAGCTAAGATTAACAGATGTGGTCTGGTTTCTAGGACTGACTTATGACCACGTTTAGCAGGAGTGCTCAGTTCTGGTTGTAAAAGGGCTTCATTAGCTGGATCAGGTATGCTAGAATGAAGTTGGGGCTAAACTCCAGGGTGGTAGATCTTCAAGATCGGGCAGCACTGGCGTACGGTTTTCACCCTAACATGTTTATGGTGCGGTTATGTCAAGGCATGGTTCAAGTAAAGTGTTCTTCTTTTCCATTTTATGGCTGAGCAAACCAAACTGAGCAAACCGAACTGACAATACATACACCACTGCACAGAAAATCAAGTCATCAAGTATAACTATCAGCATTTCAATACTGGGTGTATCTACTGAATTTCACATGGTTGATAATACATAAATAGCTTCAAATAAGCTGTCAGAGTTATTTATAGATTTTGGAACAAAAGTGCTAACTTGTTTCTCTGTTCTGCCTGTTCCTCAAATTGATATAAACATTAGCTCTTCAACACATCGGTCCCATTTGCACTTTCTCAACACTTTTCATTTGCACTTTTCCCTACTTTTCCACTGTGTGCACACAGAAATTTCCGAGAATATCAACACCCATAATTGGTTCGAAAATTGATCGGGTCCATTGGGAAGAACTGAGCCTCATCGATCCAAGAGGAAGACTGTTTTATAAAAGCAGAAACTTGGCAAGCTCAGGCTGATTTACTTGGGCAACTTAGACAGGATGTTTGAAATTATTAATGAATGAACAAAACTGATTGAAAGGTGGACTGCATATATATACTTATAAATAACTGTGCTTCAGAAAAATAAAATAAAAATAAAAACATTGAGATGTGTGAATGTAAAAAACCTCCAGATAATGTAAAATTCTATACCAGTTTTTTTTTACTTACATATAAGCCAGAAATTACAAGTCTTACAGAAAATAGGACAATCAGAAAAGGTTATGTCAGTGTCATGCTCTAGGTAAAGTTGGAAAGGCAGAATTATGTATTCGAGTTAAATGAGATATTTAGCTCACTGGCTGAGAGAGAAAGCAGCCATTTGGTTTTGTATTTCTAATAATAAACAATGTTTTTTGTTTGGTTTATATCACATTTGAGATGTACTATACACACACACACACACACACACACATATATATATATATATATATATATATATATATATATAAAGAGCTGAAATCACATACACATTTCTAAAAACAGAACAATATTTATGTTCAGAACACTAGTAACAGTATGGAAAGTAATTTCAACAGTTTGAATGAAAGTATACGTTTGTAAATTAAAACATACAGAGCATCTATATATTATCAGAGTCTGCCTTTTTACATATTTGTGAACTACCTGGGCCAATGGACTGTGCAAATTGTTTTGATGTTTATTGAAGTTTGTTCATTAATCTGTACTAAGCAGATTTGTACTATGTGAAAAGATAACGGCCTGCAAACAAAAATGATCTTAGACGAACAACTGCTGGAATATATAAACATAGCAAAGCCACCCAAAACACACACATTAATTTGTCCCCCTGCTACAAAACCCTGGAAACCCTTTGCCATCCCTGGTAACATTTACTGGATCCATCACTGGCATTGCCATCTGAATGCGCCCTTAATCTGTTTACCTTTCGTATTGCATCAAGCTGAGTTTTGTTTCACTTTGATTGATTTGTGTCACCTGCCACTATAGAGGCATGTATAAAAAGTAGTGGGTTTAGTGGGCCGTGATGATTGATGATCTTCTGACAAAGGGGCTGCAATGGCTTGAGCATGTTTTGAGTCAGTGATGTGTAATTCTTTGGTATTTGCTGAATACCAAAAACTTCTTATCGATGGAACAGTACACGACAGATGCAGCAGATGAAGGCTGAAAAAACAGAAAGGTTATGAAAAAAAAGGGTTAAATTCTTTAGCCATTACAGTAGTTTGTGGGTAAAACGTGAAAGCTTTGGTCCACTCTGTTTTTAACAAGAACCCCAGATGAACGGGTGAGAACAGATAAGAGTGTGATGGAGAGAGAGAGAGAAAAACGGAGAGAGAACGATATGTGCTAATCATGCGGAGAGGCAGACGATCCTTCACCTCTTTATCATGTTCACGGTGGGGCTGTGCTGACATTAAGCACCATCGCTGTCAGCGTCTCAACAGGGAGACGCCATCTATCAGCCTGTTCCAGAACCTTCTGAATTACTTCCATTCCATTTTTTCCCCATCGCCACCTCCCCCACTTCCACCTCCTTTTCTTCTCGTCTCCTCACCCTGGACCACTGATACACGAAAATTCCCGCTCTTTATAGTTTCTGAAGAGGGAAATAGTGCAGTTTCATCGTGTTGTATTAAAGATAAGAGTGCTACTCTGACAAAGGTCAGGTTGGCATGACACCGGAGCAGACTGATGGGACAGTGAAGGTCACGCAGATGGAGGATGAGATCGGGTTTGTGGAAATGACACCCCCGCAGCTTCAAAGTTTAATTGGGTTGCTTCAATCTCTGCTCGCTTTTCCAATTCACTGGATATTTTTTGATCCTTGTTGGGTCAAATGCTTAGTAACACCAAAGATCAAACTGGATTTTAGAGTCTTTTGCTGCAATTTGTCACACAGACACTGAAATCCTGGTTCCTATCAAAAGGAAAAAATGGTGAAGAGTCAGATGTCCATGTTACCATTGTGCATGCAAGAAGCAGTCTTGACCACCTAATGGGGGGCACTGAGCTCCAACCTCACACACTAAATATATAGCAAAAGAATAGTTGCACCCAGAAGGAAGGTCAGATTACAATGCTATTCAGAAGGAAGACAATGAAATTGAAACTACTCACTACTTTCTGTTTTTATTAGCATTTCACATATAGTCCCAACTTCATTTGGAATTTGGGTTGTATATTAAAGACCCACACCTTACCTCATTATGCATCTAACCCAAAATACTCCTTATAACTTCACTGTAAATGTTAAACATCTGTAGGCATGAATCAGAAAACTGTAAATGAGCTGTTTATTTCCTGTGATGTCAAATAAACAGTGGATTCAATACTGTCAAAAGTTCTGTAATTTTTGCCTATTCTTTTCCTATAATGTAATTGCTGAACATTTCACCTGCTAGCTTGATTCCCCTTCCTCCCCCCTCCCTATCACACAGTGGTACCACAAAGCAAGGAAAGAAGGCTGGAATGTACATCTGAGACACGTGAAGCTAGACAGCACATTTTGTTTCAGCTGCAGCTAAAAGATGCCTGTGGTGACTAGCATCACAATCTCATACCTACCCAGAAATTGCAAGACCAATTTAGATGCTTACAGTGTTTACATATTACATTTTAAACATTCAAAAAGGAGTCTATAAGCACTAGAGTCTCAGAACAAGGTGTATAAGAGTGCAAATCAGTCAAATATCACAATCAAATACCGCAATATCACAGTGTAGATTGTAATATGTGCTTTTAGTCATTCAGAGGGAGAGGCTTATAAGATGCTTGGAAGATTAGACTACATACAGCATTTTGTATTAATTTAGTGACAGATTGTTTATTCTTACTTTATTGCTTGTGTGCTTGTATGTGTGTTTGTGTGTGCTCTCAACCACAGAACAAAGTCATTTCTTCCTCTTTATGGTCAGATTATTTGCTGACTCAGAGCCTTTCTCATTTAAAGTCTTGTTTCATTGTGAAAGTCTCTATCGCTTAAACCTAAGCTTTTTCCCTACCATGTAACCACATAAAACTGTGCATCTTGCGCATGAGCATATTTTTTAATAAAAAGTGTTTTGGTTAGAGGCAGTGAAAGGTGGAGTAAAAAACATTCAAATAGCATGGATTATCTGATGAGACTTTTTTATTCACTTATAGTTTGTTTATACACCAATCAGCCATTTAAACCATTACACATTTAAACTATCTTCTTGTTTCTGTACTCACTGTCCATTTTATCAGCTCCATTTACTGCACAGGTTTGCACTTTGTACACTTTGTAGTCCATCTCTTTCTCTGCATAGATTTTAGCCCCCTTCCACCCTCTTCTTTAATGGTTTGAACACCCACAGGACCACCACAGAGCAGGAATTATTTGGGTGATGGATCATTTTCAGCACTGCAGTGACACTGACCTAGTGGTGGTGTGTTAGTGTGCTATGTGCTGGTGTGAGTGTATCAGACACAGCAGTACTGCTGGAGTTTTTAAACACCTCAGTGTCACTGCTGGACTGAGAATAGTTCACCAACCAAAACTATCCAGCCAATAGCGCCCTGTGGGGAGAGTCCTGTGACCACTGATGAAGGACTAGAGGATGCCTAACACAAATTGAGCAGCAGCAGATGAGCTTTTGATTTTACATCTACAAGGTGGGCTGAGAGTATTCCACCACCCCAATAGTAACTGCTCTGTGGAGTAAAAGATGGCTGAAAATGTATACAGAGAATCAGATGGGCTACAGTCTATAATTGTAGAGCTACAAAGTGGTAAGTGGAGCTGATCAAATAGACAAATAGTGTAGAAACTAGGAGGTGGTTTTAATGTAATGACTGATCAGTGTAAATACTGTGGCAACCCCCTACTGGCTCACGACACCATGGTAGGTGTGGCTGTGCAGAACAGGTACACATGCAGCCTCTGATACCTGAAAAGAGAGACTGTAAATAGTTGTTGCTGCTAGTTTAAGATATGGAGATGGGTTGCATGTGCTATGTAACTTAGGGTTGTAGGATAGTTGTTTGTGTGGCTACCATGTACTAGAGATGTAGGGCAACTGACGATCTGCCTGCTTCCCAGCCATTTCAGTTGGCCAGAGCTGAAGTGATTCCCCTCTGCTGCTCTGCTGATGTTCATTAGCATTCACTTTAAGCATTATGCTTTCCCGTCTTGTTCCACAACGATACACTACACTGATTAACAATTTAAGATGTTACACTAATAAGAATATCGCAGCATTCCTGTATGTAAAATTTCCCCCATATATACATCTGTGACACCAACACAACCATACTGAACTTGGCAGTGTAGCATGGTGTGGGCCATATTCACATATTCAGCCCTCTTCCCAGCTCAGAATGTGGTGATAATCATTGTCCTTGTATACATATATGCATATGTTTTGAATGGGAAAAAAATGATGTGTGGTCACTGATGGCAGTCACTGTACTGACACTACACAGTACAGTAGTTTACATTAGTGGTGAACCATTACTAGGCCTTCAATTTGGGCCATAAATGCACACCTGAAATATAATGCCAACTTCTGCTAATGTCATTATAGTAATCTAGTAGTTGGTTAGCCCTAACCTAAGGGTGATTTGCATGAACACTTCCTGAAGAGCAGTCATGTTCCTACACATTTAGGGACCAGAATGCGAGTGCTGCAGTATTTAAGGTGAAAACGAAAATCCACTGGCATCAGAATTGAACTGTTATAGCGTGACATTTGAAGTTTTTAAAGGACATTCCACATATTACCTGAAGCTTGTGACATATTAGCATACGGTTTACTTTGTAGCAGTTTTACAGTGACTTCTTTCAGACAGCTCTAGTTATATTCACACTCTGTGACATATCTAGGATTTCTACATAGCTTACAGTAAAAGTTTCTTCTCACAAAATTGGTTCCGCGTATTAGAAATCAAAATGTGATTGGTTGATTCTTCTGTTACATCATAATTATGCAGATGGTTAATCTAGAGCATTAGGGCTTATCTTCAAGTCATAAGTAATAGAAGAGCTTGTTTAGCTGTATTTTCCTAGATACCACAAACAACTCTTGCCTGGCCATTTTGTACTGAATAAAAACAAACTAAAACCTAATAACATGTATTGTTACTTTGTTCCCAGAAAGCATTAGACCTTCTCTTTTACCCTCTGGTTTAAACATTTACAGTACCATGCAAACATACAGACATAGACCACCATTTATTTGATTTCCCATAAAAAACATATAGATGTATTGAGAGCTCTGGACAGAGATTATAATCACCCATTTATTTGTGGATCTAGTGTAAAGTTAACACAGTATTCCACAATGAAAATGTCATACCAACAGTCATAAGTGGTGGTGGTGGTAGTGTGATGGTGTGGGGATGCTTTGCTGCTTCAGGGCCTGGAGGACTTGCCATAATTTCCGTAATGTATTAACCATTAATTCTGCTCTCTATAAGAAAATCCTCCAGGAGGATGTCTGGTCATCAGTAAATCATCAGTGATTTAAAATATAAAGCAAAATTGTTTTATCCAGCAAGACAGTAGTCTAGGGCACAGAAGTAAGTTCACCCATGTCTCAAAAGTGAACAAAGGTATTCAAGTGGCCTAGTAAAAGTCCTGACTTAAACCTCAGTCAGTTGCTGAGGTTCTCCAGTTATAGCAATTCTGCCACAAAAAGAGTCAAAATTTCTCCAAATTCATGAAAGAATGATATCCATTCATGAGAAGCGTTTCTTTGCAGTTGTTGGTGCCGATTGCTAAACCGGATGGTATAAGTATTGCAAAACTTTTTTTTCCTTCAGTATTTGAGGTTAATTTAAAAATGATTTCTTTGTGTCCTCTTGTCTTACGTCTGAAAATATGTGGTTGGTGTAGCTCAGCAGATAACACCACTACCTGCCAGTGAGCTACCACCCCATGTGGGAGACTGGGGTTCGATTCCCAGTCTGGGTGGTTGTGTTGTGCTACACCAATAAGAGTTCTTGGGCAAAACTCCTAACACTACATTGGCCTACCTGTAATATGAATAACCTTGGAAGTTGCTCTGGATAAGAGCATCAGCTTAATACCTGAAATGAAAATATGAAAAATGAAAATTAGTCCACCAAACATGCAAAAATAGAGGACACCATGATGGAGAAATACATGAGTATTTTTGTCCTCATGACTTTTTACTACACTGTAAGCACCCTGCTTAAACCTGATCTAATAAACTTTCAACAAAAGCTTATCATCTGAGGAAATTCAGAGTGCCTCTGTCTGCCTTCACTGCCCGAGAATTTTTGAACATGTGAATAAATAAATAAATAACTATACAAAAAGAATAGTGAGTTTTTTCAGAGCTTGAATAGATTAGCACACACAAAAGCACAACCAGGCGCTTATCTTGCCCCGCACCTTTAGTATTAACTTTACAGAACCAAGTGCAATATGACAGACTTATCTTACAGCTGGTTAGCCTTTGGAACATTCTGTTGAGACTTCTTCTTCATTTTTTATCCTGAAAGGAAAAAAATACTACTATAAACTTTGAAGATGTGCCTGCTTCCTTGATGCAACTGTAGTACCATTTAAGTAGCACATGCCACTGAGTGGTCAGCATTAATTGAAAGAGGCTTGTACTAATTATAGAAGTAATAGCTCTGAGTGGAGATGGGAATTGGCTTTAATGCTTTATTTATTTTTTGTTGGTTTATTTGTTTTGAGGAAATTGTGTCACTGAGATAAACATTGTGTTTTTTTTAATCCAGTGGTGGCCCACCCTGGTCCTGGAGGACCCCCAGGCATGCACATTTTTGTGTTTCCAGCCAAATTACAGGTATTTCAACACAACAAGTTTTTTTATTTATTTAGTAGATTAGTTAGATCAGGTGTGTTGGGAACAAGACAGACATTAAAATGTTCAGGGCACGGGGTCCCTACAGGACCAGGGTTGGGAACCACTGTTTTACCCAACCAATAAATATGTGAATGTAGTGCATTTCCTGCTGCACTCAAAATATAATATGAGTCAAGAGATGAAAGCTTGACTGATTTTCCACAGAAGGTTGACTTTTGCTTGTCCTTTTATTTTTTCGCTGAGCACATAACTTCTGACCATTGGCAGCAACAGTGCATTTGACTGATTGCTGCAAATAAAGCAATTTAATTTCAGCTTAAATCTCAGTCCCCAAACCATCTTATTTGTCACAGAGGAGGAAAAAGTAGGAAGGTTTAAAGAATGGTCTGAAAGGGTAATGTACTTGTTGAAAAACATAGCTGAATTGGCTTATGCACTATGAGTATAGCCGTTCTCTAAAAGATAAACAAACAACACCATATAAAACCATCCCCTAAAGGTTAATGCCAAACAAGCCTTTCATCAGGCAGAGTACAAGGACTCAGGCAAAATGTCAAATGCTTGTCAAAACAAATACTATTTCTGCAACTATCACTGCAGTACTGAGAATGATCCACCACCCAAATAACACCTGCTCTGTGGTGGTCCTGGGGGGGGGGGGCTTGAGCATGAGGAATGAGAAAGAAATACACTCCACTCTGAATTTGTAGAATTTTAAAGTGCACCTGTATGACAAGAAGACCTAAGAAAACGGATGATGAGTGAAGATACAAAATACTTCCTACCTATCCATCTATCTATGTACCTAATTAATTGGCTGGCAAGTTTCAGGTCAGTTTTCACATGCAACATCGGGCTCACGTTTTGTTTTCTAATGAGTGATTTTTATTTGCTTATTTAAAGTACATGTAAATTTGGTACACCCATACAAATTTTCTATCTCTCTCTGAGCTCTTACACATCTCCTCTTCTCTCTTCAGTTTGAGAAATGAATAGTAATTCATTCATTATAAAAACATACCTTGCAGAAGCATACTGGGCACGTTACGGATGCTAAGCTATGAAGGAACAATAGGGTGACTAAGATTTGTTACAGTGCCACCCTACCCTGAGGCAGACAAGTACTGTATCTCTAGCTAGTTAAAAATATGAAAGACAGAAACTTTGATTGCATATTTTTTTCTAACAGCATAACTTATTATTAAATAAGGTTGTTCTCTGAGACCCCCAGAATTTAGTTTTTGAGACATTCAGGGAGTCCGAGTGATTAATTAGGGGTCCCAGACCCTCCAGGACCCCTTGTATTTCACAACCTGGACATGCCCCCAATTGAAACAGAGGATGATGTTCAACAGTACATTCATTTTAATCACAACATGGTAAGAATTTCTGAATATAGCAGGAGTAGCGAGAGGAACTTTAGCTCAGCAAGGCTACCAGTTGTTTAGAGGAGGCTAGATGCTGTCCTCTATGAAAGAACAGCACAACATAGCTAAATAATAAATGCTGTTAGTGTATTAAAGATATAAAAAACTCAATTGTTGTTGGTTTAAGGTTTCAAATTTAGGCCTAATCGAGTCAGGTCTCAACGTCGACTTCAGTCTTGAATTTCATGTCTATGCAGACCTGTAGAGCATGTAATTTAGGCAAACTGTACACAACTTCACTTATTAAAATGTGTCTGTACAATCCCACACATCTTTTTCCGTCATATATTTGTTGTGTTTTCTTTTCTTCTATATTTCTAAGGAAGTTTCTATTGACACCTGTAACAAGAGAAAATCCTTGTGGCTGAATTGAATAGACTTAAGTGAATCTGATTGTTATAAATGCGAACCTACAATCATGTTCATCATTGTTCAGTACTGTATCACTACTGGGAATTCATAACCCTGGCCTCTTCCATCTCTTAGGGGCAAGTTGATAAGAGGGCATACGAGGGCGTCTTGCTAAGAATAAAATGAACCTCAAATGAAATAAAAGCTGAGAATATGATTTAATTCAGGCTTTCAGCAGCTTTTTGGCTTTGAGCTGTGCCAAGCTACATTGTATTCTTTCTTGGCTCGACCTTCACTAACATACATCTCTTATTGGATTGCACATCCGACTGAAAAAACAAAACACACACAGAGGCAACAGCCAGTGGGCTCCATGCCTTAATGATAAGCTTACACATTTTTGCTAATTGAAATTATGTGGGCAGGTGTTACAGTACACAGTCTGGAGGTCTAATAATGTGGGGGAAATAATTATAAAAATGGATTATTTGTCAGTAAAATATATAATTATGTCAAAAAACACCTGTAGTGATATTTTAAACATTAAACATAGGTGGGATAAAACAGTTCTGAAAGAAAAGAAATGAAAATCATTAAATAACAGTTGCTGGTGGCCAGGGCAACTGTCACTAACAAAAACTCCTTCCTGAAAAGAAACTGGGGGTGAAAAATGTACTTAAAAAGTGTAATAAAACTTAAAATATTAGTTAGTAATATGAAACCTTAATCAAAATGATAATGACCATTGTAACACAACCCAAAACAAGATAATATTGCAGGGAAAACACTTCCTTTTTTTACAGGAACTTCAATATACACATTTCCAAAACTATAATAGCTCTGGTGGTCAAGCGGTATAAAATCTCTTTCTTGCTCAATATAGGTGCAAAACTACTGACATATGTATTATGATTTACCTCTAAATCCCCTCTAGTTTTCTACATGTTTAATAAAAGCTCACTGAGTATATAAATTAGGAACACCTCCTTGTATCTACGCTTATTGCCCATTTTGTCAGCTCCACTTACCATATAGGTGCACTCTGTAGTTGTATAACTACAGACTATAGTTCATCTGTTTTCTCTGCATACTTGAATTTACGCTATTCTTCAATGATCAGGACCCCCACAACAGGTGTTATGTGGGTAGTGGATCATTTTCAGCACTGCAGTGACGCTGACATGGTGGTGGTGTGTTAATGTGTGTTGTGTTAATACAAAGAGGCGTTCCTAATAACATGCTTGGTGAGTGTATTTCTCTGTTCATACAATCTTGAAAAAGGTTCTTCAAGAGGTTCCATAGTAAAGCCAATAGTTGTGTATAGAACCACGACAGCTCAAAAAAACATTTGAATGTTCAAACCTAAAAGAAGATCAAACAAGGCGCATCCACCAAGCAGGATGTTTCAAAGTGGTAAGCTTTTTTTTGTCTGTGCAGTGTGTGAGGGTTTGCTGGTAGCCAAGCAAAAAGAACTGTTATGAGATGGTTTCAGGGAAACAAGATGTTTTAGGCAGCTGAGAAAAGTGGTTTCTAGTGGTTGCTCTAATATGTCATTTTGGTTTTATTTGTTTGCATACTGTTTACATGCACAAACAGCAATGTAACACACTAGAGGAAAGGGAGAAAACAGGAATGCATAATAGGTCTGCATTAAGACCTTCTCATAAACATCTCCATTATTGTTACAAGTACAATCTTTCTGTAGTACTATATGGGACCTTTTGGCTAAGTAGCTTCGAATAAACAGTGACCCGGATGAACACTTAATTTTGAATACTTTGTTTCTGTTTCAGTGTACCATAAAAAGTTGTAACTTATTTTTACCCACCCCAACCTCAACACAACCTAGCAGTTTTTCAGTGAATTCTGTAGCAAATACTTCAACTGTGAATATTTTTGGAGTTATCCTGTTAGCTGTCTCATGAGCCTGTTGATGAACAAAATCATTCATAGTTTACTGAGTATGATTTCTTGCACAAAATCCTAGTTTGACCCTAGTGTTTTCTTCTGACTCTAACATGTAAATTTTAGTTAGTGCGATGCTATTTGCATCATGCACCACTACGTAAGTAGATGTTAAACGCTAGTGAATAAGAACATACTGCAAAGAAATAGAGTCTTTCCAGTTCTGTAGGTCCTTGGGTTGTATAACAGCAGACACCATTTGGCCCAAACCTGACTCATGTTGCCTACCATTTTGCAGAGTCAAATATAACTCCTTTCACATACAAATTACACATGTTTGTTTGTCTCCTCTTTTGTGGACTGAGACTTGTGTCTGAATGGGAGTATAATGAGTTTTTGTTGAGAATAATGAGTTTTCCATGAGAAAACCCTTGTCTGCTCCAGCCTCACCTCCTTGCTCCAGGAGATCAATGATACCTGACAACACCGTGATCTCCTTATCTGAAATTGAACCTGTGAAAAGCTTGGAGAAACCCCAGTGAGACCTCTGAATGTTTGGTGAGAGCTGTATGTAGAAAAAGCCCCACATGGCAAAGTGATCCCATTCAATAACTGACAGCAGAGCTCTAAACCATCTGAAAGGTGTATAGCAACGTTTCTGAAGCTTCTTAGAAAGGCTTCTTACCTGTTCCTGTCAAGATTGGAACGAAGCCAAGGACTGCATCCAAGTGGTCCAAGATTATTACTCTCACTTCCTCAATTCACATACTCTAATCAGAGTTTTCTCATTCATAGGGGGCCTATTTTTCTGTTTTCCTCTATTTCCTTTAGTGTGTTATGCAGCTTTTAGAGCATAAAAAGATCTGCAGATATAAAAGTTTAAATTAAAAAGACATAATTACAACACAAAATTAATTATAAACATTAAGAACTGTAAAATAAATGTATACCTGATTCATAGAAACTGTCACTGTTACTTTTTATGCATTGTAGTGGAACATACTCCTGAATATTCAGCATTCTGTCATCACTTCTTTTTCAAAGCATGCTGGTATCTCCTTAGGTGGCTTCTGAATGCTGGTTCACACTTTTGGACTTGCCATGATTATGGCTCTTTGAGCTACCAATTGCAAACCCGCTAGTTAAAACGCACACTAATTAGCAGCACATAAAGTGTTTTCTTTTTTTCTTTCTTCTCATTTCCTTTAATCCACATCTAATTTCTAGAATGACCTAAGCTTTAACCTTTCAACACATTTCTATCTGCTCATTTACATATGTCCAAGCCTCTGCCTTACTTTATTAAGCTCATTTAAGACTGTAGCTAGTAGGACAAAAATAATGGCTTCATATTGCTGTTTTGACACAACGTTTTGCTTTGGTTTAGATTACAAAAAAATAAACTAAAAATCAGTTACCGCTGGTGACCTTAATTAGCATTTTGCATTCTCAAGATTATGGAAAGTAGTACACTATGCAAGAACATTCAGTGCGATGCAAGATAATTGGCTCACTTCATCTTATTATAAAAAAAACCTTTGCTGTTGTTATGAAGTGAAAGTAAATGTTATGAAATATAAATAAAGAGAGCATCTCATGCCAAAATCTTGATGCAAACTAAAAATTGCATACTAAGGATGTAGCAATCAAGCAAGGGTATGGAGAAACATCACCTTCGAAGGACAACTGCTTTATTCGAGCACTACTTGAGGTTGAAGTTTAACTTTATTGTCATCTCCTATTACATACAGCTACAGTGCAGACTGAAGGCAATAAACCATTCTCCAAATCTAGAGACATTCAAAACTGTGCAAGACAACATTATGCAATTTACAAGACAAAACAGTACAGAGCAGGGCTGCATGCTAAAGCTCACTGCTTGTGGGTGAAACAGCAAAACAATGACGTTTCCCTGAATTTATATTTGGGAGTGGGATAATAGGAGCCGACTCAATTAAATTCTTTAATGAAATATATTATCAGAAGTACATGAACAAAACTGCCAGCCAGCAACATTAACAAAAAAAATGAATGAAAAATTGTTTCTAATGTACTTTATTAATATGTATTCTAAATGTATGTGACTTTGGTAATGCTTGAACAGATGAATCAGGTATCCATAATGCGCTATAAGCGCATTCACAAAGATCTATAAAGCATTCCGAATGTTTTATAACATTTGTAACTGTACATGAATGTTTATAAGCAGACACATAAACTGTCTTAACACTACCGTATAAGGCTTCGTAGTACGAAATATAATATATATAGATATATTTATATAGTTCAGCTCTCCATGCTGCTCCAGTGTCTGCTCCCCTGTCTGCTAACGTGCTGGCTAACCTACCAGCCTCCAAGTCTCCAGTCCTGCCCGTGGTTCCCGAGTCTCTAGTCTTGCCCGTGGTCCCCAAGTCTCCAGTGCTGCCCATGGTTCCCGAGTCTCCAGTCCTGCCCGTGGTTCCTGGGTCTCCTGTCCTGCCCGTGGTTCCCAAGTCTCCTGTCCGACCTGTGGTTCCCCAGTCTCCTGTCCTGCATGTGGTTCCCAAGTCTCCTGACCTCTCGGCCTCCGTGTGCCCTGACCTGATGTCTGCTGCTGCCAAGTCTGCAGTTGGGATTTCTTCAGCCAGCATGCATGCCCCTGCAGCAGCCCAGGACATGGCTGCTGTAGTTGATGCTGCCCAGGGAATGGCTGCTGCTCCACCAACTGCCCAAGATGTGGCAGCTCGCCTTCTAGACGTCAGCCTCCCTGCCTGGCCGGCCACCCGACTGCTCCAGTTCCAAGGCCAGTCACCATTCCAGTTTCCTCCCTTGCCTTACAATTCTTGCTCCATGTTTTCCCCATGTTTAACCCGTCTCCTGTTCCATGTTTTGTGTTTGTCCCTGTGACTGTGTACGTCTCTTTGCCTGTCACTGTTAGTGTTCAAGTTCCCGTGTCATCAGAGCTGTCTGTACCTGTTCCTGTTGATGTCTGTCGCTGTCCCTGTTACGATTTCTGTTCCTGTCCCCTTGACATCATTACTTCACCCCTTCGTCCCGTCTCCTGTCCAGTCTTCTTTCCGTTCCCCAGTTCAGTTGCTTGTCCAGTCTCCTGCTCATTCCCCATTGCTGTCTTTGGTCCAGTCTCCTGTCTGTTATCCTTTCTGGTGTTTTAGTTCTGTATCTGGCTTCCCCTCTGAGCCAGCTCTCTTGGTGCTATCTATTTTGTGCCTCGGGAGCTGCGCATCGGGGGGGGGTTATGTCACATCCTGTCTTGTCTTGCTCCTGTTTGTCTCCGTTCTCTGTTTGTCTTCGTTTCCCTTGCTACTTCCATGTGCCTTTTGTTGTCCTGTGCCATGTATTTCTGTTTGTTTTGGTTTATAGCTCCTCCGGTCTCCACCCTCTTGTCATGCCCCTCACCTGTCCGTAGTTTGTGGCTCCGCCCCTTCCCAGGTGTTCCTTGCTAGTTCTTGTGCATTTAGCCTTCCTATTGTTGCCTTTGTGCTTGCTTGGTGTTTCTGTCTCCATGTTCTTAGTAGTGTCTTGTTTCTTATTTTACTAGTGGATTTGATTTCTGTTTGTTCTAATTGGATAATATTAAACACTTGCATCCTGTCTCCTCGTCTCTCCACATCACAGACAGCATTATTTCATAATAACCTTATTTTCAGGCGACCCCCACGACCTCCACCCAGGTATTCTGCACCTTGCATTTAATTTAAGTGAAAGAGACTATATGATTGTGAACATGTAGCATACAGACAGTCCCACAAGTGCAGCAGTTCACTTCAGCATTTCAGAACTACACACCACTTTGTTTCGGAAGGCTATATTATTATCCAAATGTGACTTAAAAGCTATCACAAAATATCTAGCACAAACTCAGCTGCTACCTGCTGAAGTAATTTAAAACATTTATTTTAACTGTGAAGCTGATGTAGGTCTGTGCACAATGGATAATTGTGTATAGCAAAGCAAAAAGCAAAGCAAATAGCAAATAATAGCAGTAATAACATAACGCTGATTATGCTCTGGAGAAAGAGGCAGCTCTTCTGTAGAACCTGCAATTGTTGAGGCAATTTGAGAGGATGCCTTTTTTATGCCGATCAAAGGGTTCATCAAATGCTAACCTACACTCAGCAGTTATTACTCATTTCCCTCCAGCATGCCATTGTTAATACCACTGCATCTTTAACTGATTTTCTACAAATATGCTATTACCCATTTCATTGGACAAAAGGAGAAAGCTAAATTCAGCCAAAATCCATAGAGGGAATCCAATCAGAAGGGTGAGAGAAAGAGAACAAAACAGAAAGAAGCGGAAAAGACTCTGCTTAATCGTCCTGTGGACGCCTACCAGTGGAACACAAGAGTATGCTATTATGGAGCCATGCCACAATGCTGCTCCAGAGCAGGGTCTATCCCTAGGAGGCAGGTGAAGAGACAGGAAAGAAGTGTGGAGAGACCAAGCTAAAGAAACCTCCACAATAATAATTATCAGCTGTTATAAAGGAGAGAAGGTTGCCAAGGCGACAAGAGTTGAGTTGCCTGAGCAATGGTTTCAATGAGGTGCTGTGAGAGTCCCCTGGGATGCTCTCTGATGATACTGTCAGGTTCCACTAATAGCCACTGCAGAGAGTTTTTTTTTTCTTCACTCCCTAAAAGCTTTTCAGAAGTTCACACCAATCACTCATAAATTCCCATTGCTTCTTCTCCTCCTTGTCCTTTGTCTCATGCTCACAGGTTGGAAGAAACCCTCCAGGAGCCCCTGACATCTTGCCGGTTGCTTAACAAGTTGGGCGTGTGGCTAAATTGGATCGAACGTCAGGTAAACACACACCGTAACCCAAGGTTAATCAAACCAGACCCTAAGTAAAGAAAAGAGAGAGAGGTGCAGGCAAACAAGCTCTGAGATTTGGGGAAATAAGGTTCAGGAACAAATGTTCAGCTTACCTCACTCAGGCCCCCAAGCTGGTTAGTGAGGCCGTCTTTCAGTGCCTGGGCTGTGCTGGACCTACGCTCTAAAAAAATAAATGTGCCAGAAAGGCTTTTTGGATCATAGAAGAACCACTTTTGGTTCTTAAAAGAACCTTCTAATTGATCATTCCTTAAAGAACCATTTTGCAAATGAGATGTAAAACTATGAAGAACCCTTCCAAGGTTTAGAGTACTTTCACATAATGTAAAGCTTCAATATCGGTTATAAATATAAGTAAGTAAAGCTTCAATATCAGTTATATGTGCGGCAGAATACATTTTACAGCATTCTAGAGAACATTGTTCTCTGAGGTATTTGACTCTGGTCAGGCTGAAAAATGCCCAGAGCGGTTTTACATGCTTATGTACAACTCTACAATTTGACCCAAGAGTGAAACTAAATATTTTCCCTTCCTTGGGGAGCTCATGTACAATTTGATACTGTCAGGGTTGGGCAAATCAGGACGTGCGCGGATAGGCTTAAAAGTTTATTTAGAAGAGAGCACAGACAAAAGCGAGGTCAAAACAGGCAGGAAGTCAGGAACCGGCAAACAATACAAACGAAGGACAAAAAACAGAGACGTAGTCAAAAAACAGAGCAAGGGATCCGAAAACCAAATAAAGCAAAGCGTCAAGGCTTGGTAAGTACTGATAAACAGAAACGTTACTTCACGAGGGGTAGAGAGACTGAACAGCTTATAAAGAGCTAGCTCCAGGTGTAAACAATCAGTACTCCCGCAATGCTGCTCTGCGATTGGCAGCCGGCTGGGAGCGAGAGGTGATCCGAGGGGTTCTGGGAAATGGAATTCACAGGCAGTATAGCCTGTGTAGGGCTTGATGGGCGCATGATAGATGAGCTCTGCTCTGAATCGGTGGTTAAATGTGAGACACCACAGTGATCACACAGAAGCAACATGTTGGATCAGAGACACACAGGAAAATAAAGTGAACTTCTGTGTAAATAAGCTAGTTTGTCAGACTTTAGTTTGCTAGCTTCTTTTGATATTGGCAAAAACACAAATTAAATTAAGCTGTTAGCTTACTATGAAACTTTTAGTTTAAGATGTTTTAGCTTTAACCGGCGACGAGTGGTTAAATTCACCCAGCAAGGCCACTGTGTACAGGTTGCTGTTGGGGTCTTGATGCTAAAGAAGTTGATTTCAGTCAAATGCTGAATGAAGCCTGCTTGATATCATCCAAGGTTTGAGAAACTTGTTCAGAGCCAATATACAGATGCCCTGAGCATAGGTTGGCTTCCTATTCGCCAGCTTTGCGAATGTTCCGTTTCCATTTTAAATGGTACTGCAGTTGCATTCTAGCGCCTGTACGAGCTGTTGCATTTAAGGTGGAACTTCATCCTTGTTAAAAGACCAACATCAGCAATGCCTGTTGTTCTTCGGAAAGGGTATGAAAAGTGCCGATGTCCCCTTCACAGCCTGGAACAATACAAATCTCAACATAGTCTGCCATTCTCACTTCTGTTGCGATCGTTTGCTGGGCTGGAACGTGAGCTAAAGTCTGTGTATACATTTTGGGAATAAGTATTAATGAGTCATGACTGTTACATAACAGTCCATGGTTTTTGAGCTTTACCATGCTCTTTTGTAATTGCAGGATTTGTATTTCAAGGAGGAGACAAGGGTGTTATAGGTTCACCATATGTCAGTTTCATGTACAGCTCCCCACTTTCCTTATTGAACTGTATCAAAGTAATTACAGTTTTTAATTCTATTGCACCTTTTAGATGTTTTTTCCTAGAAGTGCGTGTGTTTAAACCAGAGAACCATTGGGAACCTTAATTTTAAAGGATGTGCTCCCTCACCTTCACTGTGTCCATTCCGCACTGCGGTTGAGTTATGATGAAGGCTGACTGAATGTATTTGACTTATCTGCGTTCTCACCACTACCTTCTATCTCAGAAAGACTCACTTTAAAACTCTGCACAATCAGTTACACTACTTAATCTAAATTCAGAAGTATATCATAATTAGCATAGCTTGGCCATGTGTGCAGTGGTCGGCAGGAAATAAATGTTCTTTAAACTGTCAAAGCAAATGATAAAAAATCGGTTCCGGCCACTAGGGGAGAGCCTCCTTCCAGTCCAATTAGTAAGAGTGTGGGAAAATGGCAAGATTGGAGCTGTTCACTGGTCAGAGTCTGGATCATAGAAGGCAGTCTTTCATTACTAGACTACATGTTCTCACATAATGGCATCAGCTTAGTAGAACTGTTTTCCATGAAGTCACTCCTCTGTTTTGGGTTTCCTGGCATATGCCTCAGGATCCAAGGACAATCAGACTAGTTCCCAAATCTTTAGATGGTGTTCAGTAGTCAAATGAGACATTGTGCACATGCTTTCTCTTGTAGGAGTGGCTGTGCAGTCCACACATATGGTGAAAGTCTGTATTTGGGTCACTGAGCACAAGGTTGGGTTGTAATGTCAGTGGCTAAAAGTAACTAATGTTTGTCATGTACAGTTCCTTGTTACACCCCTTTGCATTCTTCTACAATGTATTTTTATTATTCATTGTCACTGTGATATTAAACAATGTTATATATTGACTGCCTTGTATAACCATTACAAAATGTGGTCTGAAAAAATATGTAATATAACACCAACCTTATTTCATAAAGCAAACTGCACACGCTCTTAGTGCCCATGTGTTCAAGGAGAGTAAATACAAAGAAAAATTGAGAGAAACATTTGGCTGAAAATTTAGTTTTTAAAATCCATTCATGGCAGCATTATAAAAGCAGGGCACTATAAAGCAAAACAGAAGTAGAAGAAAACTAGGCTCTATTAAAATTAGTAAAAAACAATGTATGTCCACTGGCCGTTTCAGGCAGTAACTAAAATGTCTATTATTTGCATTGTGTAGAGACTGCGGGTCAAAGTTCACCACCATCTCTCTACAATTTCACATTAAACCCCTCTGGATGTTTCTGGATGATCTCATTTAAGTGATTTTACATGCACTTTATTATCCAATAGCTGCAGAAAATCAGATTTTGTCAGTAACCTGTTTGACACGTTTACATGCGCTTGAGTAATCAGATAATGAAAAAACTCCAGGTCTACATAAGTAAGGCATTAATCAGATTTCTGCATGAAAACACGAACACACATCATCTGTGTGTTGTTTTGTTACCATCTCAAAGCAGCTGTGTTAAACACTGCTTGTTTCTTTCTGGTACTGCGCTAATCTTACCTTCCCTAGTGGATTTGAAGGTGTCATAATTAAAACACATAATCTGGTACCGCTGCATCACCTAGTGTTTATCATAAGATTCCTTTTTTTTTTAAGTATTTAATTTCTGGGAAAGGTAAAGCTTCACGGTGGTGCACAGGGTGGCAAGTTGCCTCACAGCAAGAGGGGCCTGGGTTAGATTCCTGAGTTGGTGTGTCTGTGTGGGTTTCCTCTGGGTGCTCTGGTCCTCCCATAGTCCAAAGACATGCAGTCAGGTGAACTGGAGATGCTAAATTGCCCCCTGGGTGTGAATGTGTATATCTGTGTGTCTGTGATGGACTGGTGATGGACTGGTCCAGGGTGTTCGGCCCAGTGAGTGCACCCCTGTGACCTAGAAGATAAATGCCTAGAATGAATCGATAAATTAATGAATATTTATTTTAACTTTTAAAGGAAACTCAACCCACTTTTGTCTTGGTGGAGATGACCAACGAATCTGTGTGTGGAGGCACTGTGGTCAGCGCCAAGACAAACGATTTGTTGCATATGTGACATGTCCAGAAGGCCTGGTGTCACTCCACCTCTACCACAAAATCTGCAGGAACTGTGTCAGATTTTTCAAGCTGCATGGGATGGATTATCACTGGACACCATTAGGAACCTGTATAACTCCATGCCAAACACCCTCTTTCTCTGATAAACTTTTTTTCACGTTTTGTAAAACATGACTATGAGCAGTAGTGCAGAGGAGGCTGAGAAGTTCACTGTATCAGTACGCAGAAGTGAGAAGAATGACTGAATATTAACTGCCGTTCAGCTTATACAGGTTACCTTGTTGTCGCGGTCTGTTTATTTTCCCTTTCCCGTACAAACATCTCGCGCAGAAACGAGTTTAAAGCGAAGCTGCTTTTTAATGTTGGTGAACTGGCAACGAGTCTGTGAAACGCGCGGGTGAAGCTTCTTCTCCGCAGGTGCTGCAGTGAAGCGCGAGTCTCGCGCTGCTCGGTAAACACACGCGCGGGGAGGGAGTCTGAGAGAGAGAGAGAGCGAGAGAGAGAGAGCGAGCGCGTGCGTGCGTGTGTGAATGTATGTGTGTGTGTGTCTGTGTGTGAGTGTGTGTGTGCGCAGCGACGTCGGCTCAGAGCTGGTTGAGATTTCAACTCGCCAACACGGCAAGAGGCTGTTCGTTCGTCATCTCGAGCTGAAGCTGGTGAAAATGCTTCTCAAATCCGTCTTTTTGCTTGGATTGCTGGTCTGCGGCAGCCAAGGTAAGATAAGCGGAACAAGTTGAGCGTGTAACCTCTTTCTTTCTTTTTTCTTTTCTTCTTTTTGCTCAATGTTTCCGGTTAGGAAGAAGAAACAGGGTTTGATATCTAGATGGCAGACACGGGAGGAGGAGGAGAAGGCAAGGGAGTGCTTTGCTTTGCTGGTATTTGGAAGTTGAGGCACGTCCTTCTCAGGAAAATGTATGGATCCCGGTGTTTGCTGTGGCTTTAGAGGGGGTGTGCTGAGTGCATGTGGGTATGCTCGCCCAACACTGATATTTACATGATTGATTGACAGGCTGTGACTTTTCCATGTCTTTAGGTCTGCACATTCATTTGCAGTGTCAGGTCTTACTGATGACCATCGGAACTGAAGCTTTTCCTGTTCTCCTGAGCAGCTGCAGATGAGACCAAGACTGTGATGTAGTCAGAAATACACTGGTAATGCATTCAGTAGGTTGGTCTTACAGAATTGGCTTGTGTTATGAATTATTCTCACTACTCGACAAGTTGGTGTTCTGCTTCATTGGCTGTTTCTTGGACGGGTGCTAAAGTCAGCAGTAAGATACACATGTTTCAATGAAACACACAGGCACTTCAAAGAAATGTACAAAAGGGTCTACCCATTCCATGTAGTGAGGCAGAATGAGTCAAAGGACTGGAGAGGTTCAAGATGCTTTTGATAGGTTTGTCATGCTCCTGTAATTTCAGTTGGACAAGCATCTTTGCTGTCATCAGTCGGATGTACTTGCCTGGTGTTCTTAGGGGTCTGAAGAAAGTGTTTGTTCAGATGCAAATCCAGTTCCTTTGGTAGAACAACAGGTGGTGGTAGAGTGCTGCACATTGATTGAAAGTGGTGGGAGTACAGCTGATTGCCAGAGCGCAGTGCAATCAGTCTTTTTGTCTAGCAAAGCCCACGACACAAGCCACAAGTTAATGCCACGAGTTCAGGTTCATTATGAAATGCAGGAATCGCAGTACATAAAGGGTGATCTCTGTAGGTATGTGGTAGCATAAAGCAAGAATGGAGGCAAAATTAGAGTTCTGATAAGAGCTGTTCCCCAAATGTCCAGTCAGATCTTCTCAGTTACTTGTTGCAGTAAAAGTGCAGGATGTGAGAACTTTGTATTTCTGCCCAAGCAGAAATGCCACCAACCCAGCAGCTTACAGTTAGTGGGCAGTAGCCATAACTTATGTACAAATCTCTATGAGTGATAAACACTCATGTTGTACAGTTGAACGCTGCATTATCACAAAACCACCCAAGCTTTTGAATGGAATGAATGTGTAATGTAATGTAGCCAAGAGCTTCCTACTTTGACAGGAAAGGGCCTTTGGATAAACATGCAAATCGACCAGTCACAGGTTTTTGTGTGTAACACTACACCAAGTGTTAAAGATGCTGTGAAGTTATTTCTTGCTCCAAAAGACCCCCAATAAACAGGTAACTGCTTGCAAAAGTATGTTTCCCATCAGAGGGCTTAAACGAGTGCAAGAAAGTGGATCAACAATGATGTGTGCGTAGGAATCAGAGTGGAACGAAAGTTCGGTGGGCATCTGTGGGTGGTGCATCTGAGACTGAGACTATTTCCTGTGTAACTTTTTTCATTGAATGTGTCTGTCACTTGTGGGCCCACTTGTGTCAGACCATGGACAACTAATTTTTCCTCACTTTTATTAAAATAATAAGGAGGCTGATGTACCATAAAAACACAATTAATGCTTTAAAGTGTACCTTTCACTCGCCAGTACATACATGGGAGCAGGCTGCCTGTTTTGAATTCATTGTCTGTTTTGTACATGTTTGACATTCAGGCAGAAAGGTAATACAGAATGGTTTGGGGAAAAACGTCAAATATACAAAGTGGACCAGACATACGAGATATGACTCCTCTAAACTATAAGTGCTTAAAAACCTAAAAAAGCTGGTGTGGTTTAAAATTCAGTATTAATCATTTATTTAAGGTCACTGGACAAAAGAAATGAGTCACCTTGCATGTTTAAGGTGGTAGGAGGATGATCAGGCTATTAATTCCTGCAGGGTGTGTGACAGGACTCATAGATTGCAAAGAGGCAGTACAGTGCAGTGAATGTCACATTCGATATGGAAAATGGGTCCAAAGCAGATGTTAATGATGGCAAAATAGAGTGAGTGCATTTGGGTTTGCCAAAGGCCATAGTGTGAAGGAATGAGTTGAATTAGCAGGTGAATGTAAGCGTATAGTCATACAGGTCTGCAAAAATCCCAGTCTACAGGAAATCGTCCTCAGAATTGTGCCAGGGAAGACATCCACCATATCTGGCCAATATGTGCAATTCTTTGACGCAAGAGTGGCTGAACACTAATGTCACCTACAACCAGAAACTTGTCCAGCCCATGCCAAATCGAATTGCAGTTGTTATTTGTGCTTGTGGAGGTATTGCACGCTATTAGTATGTTAGTCACAGGTGACTCATTTTTTGCTGAGCTTTTAAATGACAAGATGATCGAGATGGACAGCCCATTTCAGGACTGCATACTAAATTAATGAGGTGAATAATCCATATTTCACCTCCTGGTTTTCTCTTATGTGTTGGTTGGTTTCTCCTTTTCTTTCCTGAGAGAATGAAGTAGCAGCACTGCCCCGACAGCTTATTCTACCAGCTTGTTAATCATACTGAAGGTCCAGTTTCCCGTTACATCATTTAAGAGCAGGTAGCCAATAAAAGGATGGGTAAACAATGATATTACACATTTGGCAGCAAAAATGAAGGTGATATAAATGGAAGCAAAACAAGAGTTAACACTGGTGTTGTTTTCCACAGGTGGAGATGTTTTTTCTAGGCTAGTAAGGAGTGAAGAGGAAGGAAGATGAGCGTTGCATTGTCTGGTGAAATGTTGTTTGGTATTGTTTGGACTATGAATTGTAAGTGATGTTCTTTTCCTAAGAATGTCATAGGTTTGTTCATAAAGCTTAATTTCACGGCGCAGTTAAATTTAGAACATCCCGAAGCCACATACATGGGTTTATTGTCCAGTAAGCTTTTGTAAATCTACAAGTGATGCAATGACGCAACGGGCATGCATAGCTTCAGTTAATCTGCTGTTGTTTTCTTTGATTAGAAACACATGTGTTTCATAAACCGTGGTGCGTCTTAGTGGAAGATAAATTGCCTGTTTGCATGCCTGCAGGATTCTTGTTGATAAGTTACAAAGCATTCTCTTCTTCTGTGGTTTTATTCATGATGCCGTCAACGTTGAGAGCAGAAAGTATATATTCAGATATTCAGAAGCAGGGTTGATGACCAATGCTTTACAGACGAAAATCATAATGACATAAGAATAGGCAATGGCGTATGTAAATACAGCAAGACCATCAATGAACTGTGCATATTCTAGGTACTTCCACGTTTCCTTCATTCATTCCTCATACCCCAGACATAGTCAATCAACCATGACAAATGTAATGTCTGCATTTTGCTTCTGTAGTGTAATGCAGGAAATACAAGGCTAACACTGTCAACAAATGCAAATAATTGAATCAAACAATTGAATACCCTCCCAAATCTTTTTCATAACTACATCCCCAGAACTTCCAACAATTTGTATAAACAGATCTTCATTAAGGGTGTGCAGGCTTGCTGACGTCATTTAAGTCTCAGTATACAGTTTACAATGAAATATAAAAAATAAACAGAACTGCAGGTCAAACTAAATATATGTTTAGAAATAGAACAAAAAATGTGAATGCAATGCTACATCCATATGCCTACATCACGTTTGTGCACACAAACAGGAATCAGATTGTGTGAGGCACTATGCTTGCTTGGCTGGCTATGTTTAGTCAGTTTTTATAATTCACATTAAGCCCGTGTTAGCTCAGTGAACAGCTGGATTGTGATTTGAGCAGCAGGTTGAGATGATGAAGTTTTGGTGAAATATTTACTTAAAAGATATGGGTGACTATTGACTTCTAGTGTTTTAACTTCTAGTCTCATCGCCCGTTTTTCACTCGACCATTTCTTGAAATGAGATTTGGTTTTAACAGCTGATTATGAAGTGCTGCCCTTAGTGTTCAGCCAGACACCTCAGATTATTTCCCACTGTGATGGCAAGGCATTGAAATCGTCTATTGACCTTTTTTTTTAATCATCATTCTTTTGTATGTTTCTTGTTGATAGAAGCAGGCTCTCAAGAACTTCCAGTGATTCATCCCCCTCGAACAGCTTCCTCTCTCACTTACTTTTGTGTCAGATTGCTGCTAATGTCCCCTTGATGCTTTATGTTTTTTTTTTTTTTTTTTTTTGAGTTCCTGCAGTTTGGCAAAGTGAATTATGTGCTCAGTGGCTCTTGGCACAGGCCATCCAGCGCTGTGTTAAGTGCCATAATTAAGAGATTTCTCTGAATTGCGAGGAGGAATGTCAGCAGCAGTAGTGTTAAAAGATTTATGCAATAGAGCGGGAGCATGCTGCTTATGGAGAGAGTGCGCCTCCACAGAGACACATATACATGGCCTGAAGATTGGAGAGAAGTGCTGAGCTCTTAATGGTTGTGTGTACAAGTGGCAAATGCATGCATGTGCATGTGCATGCATACACACAAACACACACACAGACACACACACACATACACATATATATAAATATATACACAGGTCAGTGTATATATATATACACACATTTATACACACACACACACATATCCATTTTGTTAGCTCAACTTACCATATAGGTGCAATTACAAATTGTAGTCCATCCTTTTCTATACATACTTTGTTAGCACTCTTTCACCATGTTCTTCAATGTTCCGGAGCCCCACAGGACCATCCGTTAAGCAGGTATTGTTTGGGTGGTAGGTCGTTCTCAGCACTGCAGTAATACTGGCATGGTGGTGGTGTCAGACAAGTCAAGTCAGATTTTTTTATATAGCGCTTTTTACAACAGATGTTGTCACAAAGCAGCTATACAGAAAATCGGGGTCCAAGCCCCCAGTGAGCAAGCCAGAGGCGACAGTGGCAAGGAAAAAGCAAGAAAATAGCGAGATGAAGAAACCTTGAGAGGAACCAAGATTCAAAAAGGGAACCCATCCTCTTCAGGTCGATCCCAGATAGCAACAAACACAAAAAGGAGTTTACAATTATAGGCGATATTGAATAAGAACTGTTAGTAACTGTTAGATGGAAGACTACGATGATAGTCTGTTTGAGAGAATAGGAGAAGTGTTGAGTGTTTTTTGAGGCAGAGGAAGAAATGTGTGATTAGTTTGTGATTAAATAGCAGGATCGTCGGATGGACGTGCAGATGGGCGTGCAGGATGCAGGTAAAGCCCCCTCATAGCACAAGACAAGAAAAAGCTCCATGGTAAGTAAACTGGTCAGCAATGCAGGCAGGCAGTGGCACCCAGCTGAGGCAGATCATACAGGATGGGCAGTAGCTCTGCATTAGACCAGAGAGATGGGCAGTAGCTCAGCTCAGGCAAAGAGAACACACAGACAATTAGCTCTGACAGAAGGACTGAAAACACTATTTGGTTAGCAGGGAAACTAATTACCAAAGGATCAACTGAACAGGTTTTAAGCCTAGACCTAAAGATTGGGCTGTGTCTGAGTCCTGAATAGTGTTAGTGTGTATTGCTGGTATGAGTGGATCAGAGACAGCAGTACTGCTGGGGTTTTTAAACACTACAGTGTCACTGCTGGACTGAGAATGACTATTCCAGCCGTGCTAACTACTCTAGCTGATGTTGGCTATATTCTATATTCAGAAACATTGAAAACACATTTTCTTTGACACACTAGCATGTTGGGACATCGTCCACTGAGGAAAGAAGACCTCACATAGAAGACATCAAGTCCTGAGCAGCATCCAACATTGTACCTCTCATGTTAGCTCATTAGCTCCTGTGGAGAGGCAGTTTTGCCCATTGCTGTTTTTGAATAATAAAGCATGTTTTCAGATGTTAACCTCCAGTGCTATCATCTAAAAAGCAAGCCCACAGCCTTATGCTAATTTTGGTCAAAGTCTTTTTTCTTTTCTTATTTTTTACTGCTTTTTCTTTCCCTTCAGTTATCCCTTTAGTCATTCTTACAGATACTGGAATATCAAAATTTGTCCCTATCATGTCAATTCACTAGAGGTGATCAGCTGATTCAACTTTAAAGGTGCCGTAGAACGTATTTATTCAGCATTTTAAATTGTTCTCTGATGTCTATGATGTTTGATATGGCCACCGTGATTTGGTCCTAGAATCAGGTTTCCCTTTGTTGTTGAGCTCATGGTTAATTTGATGAGTTATGCCCCGATTTGCTGGTTTACAGTGAGGTACTCTGATGGCTCACCCAGAAATGACAGCTTTTTAAATGTTGAATCCAAACAGGGTTTTGATATTTATTTTAATATTCAGTTTTTAGTGGATGAAAAAAAATCTGAACCTTCCTTTCAAAACACATTTTCCTTCAACTTGTAATTTTGAGCATTTTGTCAGAGCCGTTACGGTGTTTATATATTTATTTATATACATATATAAGATTCTTCATAAACACATCCACCAGCAGCCTACACAAGTTTCGATTAACTGCTCACTCACTGTACGTAGGAGGCAGCATTTTACAGATCTCAGAGAATCTCCCCAGTCACATTTATTCTAAACATTTATTCCGCAAGTGGTTTATGTTGTGTAGGTGCCTCTCTTGAAATAATTAAGAGTTGCAGTTGTGCCATCGTCAAAAACTGGCCTACCACTCTAAAGAATAAAGATGGCAAATGGAACCAATATGAGTTCTTTGGAACAGTGCCACAGGAGAACCATTTTGTCTAACTGAGGAGCCTTTGGGTAGATGGTACTAAAAATGTAAGACGAGCTTTTTAAACATAATATTAAGGTATTGTACAAACTAGAGTTTCTTAATAGAACTGAATGTCAAAACTGATAAATATTTAAGCCTTTTTCATAAACATTAATTGAGTAACCAAGTGGGCAGTGCAATATATAAAGCACTAAACATCGAATAGACAAAGCTCCATCTATATTTTTCGATATTTGTATGGTTTTGTAGTTGACCAGGGCTAGCTTTGACTAAAAGCTTTGTAGCTCTCAAAAGGTGCTACCTTCCACCACATCCTGCTCTGTAATTTTGCACAACCTTGTGTGATTTCCTCACAGTGTAGAGCTGGGCAATATAACAAAATATCATGATATCATAACAATACACAATATGCCACATACAAAATAAGAAACAGTGGCAGCACATTAACTAACCAGGATTAGTTATGCTGTTAAATTATTTTGCGATTTTGCATGATTGCAAAAGTTATTATATTAACCAGCCCTAGTTGTTTGTCTTGTGGATATGTCAATATCAATCTCTAGACAAGTGATTCTGAACACCACTGTTTTTAGGTGCATGCTTAATTTTTTAACAGGTCTATCTGCCAGAACCACATTCCCACTGCATGAAAGCTTACAGTTTAAAAACATTCAAATTTGAACTGTTCTTTACTGGATATGAAATAAAATTAGAGAACATTTTAAATGAATTATAATGGTCATGTATTTGTCTGTTAACGGTTAGTCAGTTAGTCCTAGAGTACGAAGCTAACATCACAAAGCTATCATGCAGTTCTGTAACTCAATAAATGCACTATGCTACAGTAATTTATTAATTAATCACAGTAAATGCTCCATAATCAAGTATTTGCACTTGGAGATGTTTAATGAACATGTGGTGAGCAGCACAGCAGAGTAGCTAATGGACTGTTGAACAGCATCTTATCTAACGCTGTGTACCACACTACACACTTCCATACCTCGCCTACTAAACTAATGAGTCCACTTCTAATGATATATGTGCACACTAAGTCTAATGCCTTTGCTGGATTGGATAAGGCTATGGTTAACTCGTAACAAACCTACCAAAATGGTGACAGCTTAACTGAGTGACAATAGTGGAATACATTGTATAATCAACAATGATGGATGTGGAACGGTGCATATCACAGCTCATGTAGAAATATACCTCGCATCCCCAGAAGCGATATTTGGAGGGTTTAAGTCTATTCCTGTGCTGGAATTTTGTGTGGGCCTATCACAGTGATGCTCCCTTTTGAAATGCATTGACTCATAAGGGCTTTATGTCTCATCACTCCCTCACCAGCCTAACTGTACGTCAAGTCAGGGGAACCTCTTTAATAGCTACAGCAGGGATTGGTGGGGGGGGGCAAGGGGGTTGAAATCTCAGCAGCTTGGGATGACAGAGTGGAGTTCTCTTCAGCACCACGGACAGCTGCAAGTGGGCGTCCTAGCATGGCCAGGCAGACCTTCAAACAAGCACACCCAGGCTGAAGGGACTGCCAGTCTCTTCAATGCTCCCTCATTCCCACCGCTTCTCACTCGTCCAGACCAGCCGGAGCTTTCATGGACCATCCGAGGCATGAATAAATTGTGCAATCGGGGACGTGGCCTGGCTCGAGTCGTCCCGAAAAAAGTTGGTCCTGGATGACCCAGTTTGACTGCTACTTGCGATATTAATAACTCTTCCAAACTGAGGGCTTGTAGCAACCAAGTTCCAGGCCCTTAGAAGCTGTGACAAAGTGGTCATTGAAAGATTGATCACAAGCGATAATGTGCCGAATGTAGAGGAAGTCTTCGTTGTGAGTTGGAGAGGTACATTTGTTGCTAGCCATGCTAAATTCATAGCATGAATTGTCCTGACATGTTGAAGCAGTGGTACTCCCTTGGCATGCAGACAGTAAAGTCATTTTATTAATGCTGTTCTGCAAAACCACCTATTTCTTTAACACTGTGTCATTAGGCCCAGCAAGGCTTTTTATTCTGCACTGCATTATTAAGACTGAGCGTGTGACTAATGGCAATAATAATAACAGCTGTGGGGAGACAGTAATGAGGGTGGTGTAGGATCTTCATTGATTTCCCCTTCACTTTATCATACTGCTGGGGCCCTTGTGGTAAAAATAACTCGGATTTAATGTGTAATACCGATAACAAAGGCTTATGATGAATGCAATACTTTCAGCCAAACAAAAGCTTGAACAAGCTTTTAATCTATTTGGCAAGTTACTGTTTATTACTGATCTGAAACTGATTCTGCTGGATTTGTTTCTGCTGGACTGTAGCTCTGTGGAGGCGGGGAAAAATCATAGCTTGTGGGTTTTAGCCCATGGCTTGTCAATGGTGCATGCCCAGTAGCCGCTGTTGTGTAGTTTTTGAAACAAAACAGGGACTGGGAGGTAGAATTCGTATGATTGCATGGTCAGCAAAAACATTATGAAAAAAATTGGCCTTCGAATTTGTCAGTATCGATAAAACAGCAATATTTAATAGTAGTATTGCGTTGAAACAAACAGCTCAGATGTGAGGAAAGCTATTTACTTTCTAAAGTCTGGCAAGCTGACAGTCACCACCAGCTACTTCAGTAATCTGTACAGTGTCACTGTCGGAGCAAAAACGCTACTTTAGAATAGGAGAATAAACACTATATTTATAATATGTAACATTTAAAGGTTTTATTCTGAGTTTTCTCCATTTGTGGAGTCCCAGAGCCTTGGCAGTAACCATTTCCAGACTGATAACTTTGTTTCGCATAAGTTAAATCTTTTTAGAACATGGCATCATGTGCTCCTTCTAGCTGCTTTACATCGTCAGATGGATTCTATTTAAGTGATGTTTACATTCAACTCATTTTTATAGTATTTTTTAAATATGCTGCCACTGTTTCTTTTTTGTATGTGGCATTTTGTTATATTGCCCAGCACAGTGTGAGGGTTCTCCTAGGGTAGGAAACATGACCTCCCTATTTATGGTATTGCCATAGCATCACAAACAGATTCATGTGAGGTCTGTGATTTGACCCCTCCGAAAGCCATTCAGAGGTGGACTTGCTGCTTCAGTTGATGGTCCTGCTGCATAATGCACCTGTGTTTGAGCTTTATGTGACACACTGATGGGAGGACATTCTCCTTCAGGATTTCATTAATTATGACAAGCCCTCCAGGTCCCAAATCATCCCACTACCATCACCTTGTTTGACTGTTAGAATGATGTTCTTACGATGGAATGCAGCGTTGGCTTTGCACCTGACACGATAGGACCCATGTGTTCCAAAAGTTCCACCTTTGACGCATCAGCCCGTAGAACATTATCCGAAAAGTCTTGCGGGTCATCTAGATGTTTCTGGAAACTTCAAGACCTTTGTGTTCTTTTTGGTCAGCAGTGGTTTGTGCCTCGTAACTCTCCCATGGGAGGCCAATTTTGCACAGAGACAAATACAGGGACTGGGAGGTAGAATCTGTATGATTGCGTGGTCAGCAAAAACATTGTGGGGAAAAAATATATAATAGGCATGCAAATTTATCAGTATTGATAAAACAGTAATATTTAGTTTCCTAATTTGTGGATAATACCTCTCACCATGGTTCGCTGGAGTCCCAGAGCCTTGGCAAGCCCTTTCCAGACTAGATTTCAATAACTTTGGTTTTGCATCAGTGATGTTGCATTCTGTTTAAGTGATGTTTACATTTAACATCCGCTCATTTTTTTTTACATTTTTGAATCAGAATATTTTGCTCCTTGAAATTATATCTTGGACATGATTTGTAAATCAGCCAATCCCACTTGGTTTCATAGAGAAATAGCCTATAAGTATAGCAAATTTAAGTATTTTGGATGTGAAATTATTCCCCAAAACACAAAATCTACCGACCATCTAGAACAGTGAGCTTACTATGGAACTGAGTAATTTATTGAGCAGTACAGAGTGTTGCACATCAATCCAGCAACCAGTCAACAGTTTTTTTTTTTTTCAACAGATTCGCACTATGGCTTGAGGATATCATTTTATTCCTCCCTGAAATTCAAACTCACCTATTTGTTAGTGTGACTAAAAGCAATTAGGGGTGTTACATCATAAAAGGACGTTCATACAGGAGGTGTGAAAGCTGTAATATATCAGTGAACTACATCATTACCTATTGGTTGGTGTCTTTGAATATGCTTTGCTTCAAACATAATGGGCACGCATCATAGATTTGATAGAGAAGTATGGAACAGATGGTGCTGGGAGATGTATGTTTGAAGTATGTTCGTTAGTTCTATTACTGCTTTACTCTCTTTCCCCAGGTCTGTCTATTCTTGTCTTATCTCCTCACTGCTTGCTCTCATCAGTCATTCTTTCTGTCAGTAAAGGAAACTGTAGATGGAAAAAATAAAAATATATATATATATAAGAAGAATATAGTGTCACATTTTAAAGCAATGATAACATTGAATAGTAGAAAAAAATGTTAAAGAAACATGCAGGGGAAACGAAAATGATCCTAATCTTAGACCCATAACACAATGCTGGTTCCCACATGAAGTGGTCTAGGTACTGGCATTTCAGCAAATCTATAGTAAGTAGAGTTTATGGACTTTAAACAGTAAATCACACAAAGACTTTGAAGTATTTCCTTGGAAGTTGCAAAATATACAGGTACACAGAACAGTAAGTGAACCCTTCGGAATTCGGAATTGGATTTCTGCATTGTTTACGAATAAAATGTGTGTTGATTGTTATCTAGGTGACCGTTATAGACAGACACAATCGAACTATACATAGTTTCACTTTCCATGTGTTTTACTACGAACACTGAGCAACATCCACAGTGCAGGCTAGAAAAGGTAAGTGAACCTCTGCATTAATGACTTCGCCAAGAGAGAAGTAGCAAAAGATGTTTCACTTGCAGAGATGAACGTTTCAGAGATTTCCGAGCTGGTTTGCCAAATAAAATAAAAGGAGCACTCAAATTTTGGTTACTGACAAACCTTCTTAAGAAAGTTTAGTGTGAACCATGCCTCGGGCTATAGAGACACATGATGTTGGAAAAGGCTACAAAAGTATTGCTAAAGACTTGGATGTACATCAATCCACAGTTAGACAAATTGTCTACAAATGGAGAAAATTCAGGACTGATTCTACTAGACCTGCAGAAGACGGCAAGACCCTTTGCCCATGTGTCTAGTATTAGAAAAACACTGAACAATAATGGCGTTCATGAACGGACACCATGATGGAAGCTGCTGCTGTCCAAATAACAAAAGCAACATTACAACCAGTATCAAGACCTGGATGTTTTACAGTGCTTCTGAAAAATGTTCTATGGACAGATGAGATCAAAGTGGAGCTTTTTAGCACAAATGCAGAACATTATGTTTAGACATAAAAGGGACACAGCACAAAAACCTCATGCCAACTGTGAAGCATAGTGGAGGGAGTATCATGGTTAGTTTAATAAATAAACATAAAAGCAGTTTGTGTGTTGTTAGTTTAGTTAGATTATGTTTTTCTCTAATTGAGACTTCAGATAACAATCAGATAACAATTTTCTTGCACCTGTGTCAGAATATAAACGTAGTGGCAAAAGAAAAACTACATTATTTATGGTCTGATCAGTGCTACCTGTGGAAAGCATGGTGTAATTCGAGTTATTATTTATTTCTTCACCAGTGGTCACAGGGTGGTTGGTGGACTAGTCAAGCAGTGACACTGAGGTGTTTAAAAACTCTAGCTGTACCGCTGTGTCTCATCCACTCACACCAGCACAACACACACTAACACACCACCACCACCACGTCACTGTCACTGCACACAGTACCTGCTCTGTGGTGGTCCTGCAGGAATCCTGACGACGGAAGAACAGGATAACAGAGGACTGCAAAGTGCACCTATATGGTAAATGAACCTGACAAAATGGATAGTTTGTGTAGAAACAAGGACCTGTACTTAAGTGGTGGGAGTCTGTCTGTGACTCTATTGTGCTAGCGTGTATTTTATACCATATTGTACATTTTTGCCATATCACCTGCTAGTTCATTTTGGTGACGTGTTCATAGTAACATTTCAAGTTAATAGAATCTCATAATTGATCTAAACTTTTATCATATTCCGATCATGTATTGTATTAAATCAGCTAAGTACTTCTACAAATTGTATTATTATTATTATTATTATTATTGTTATTAAATTAATTTACTTGTTCAGTTGATCGAGTTATTGTTGTGTATGTTCTTGCAGAAGGAAGATTCTTTACATTTTTGTCATTCTTGAAAAAAATGCAAATAAGTTGTAGCATTATTGAACTCCATGTACCTTTATAATAACTTAAATTTGAACATAATGGAAATAATAACTTCTCAGGATCCCATCTTGTAGGGCATCTCAACTTAACAGTCTCTTGTGTGATTCCATGTGTTTAGTGCAGATGGATCTAGTATTAGACAGTGCTCACTGCAATGCTATGCAGTTCAGTATTTCCCGAATCTCTTCTGTTTTTGAGGTTGTTTATACGTCTCTACTTTTCAGAGCTAATTCCTTTTGTTTCTGCCTTGGGCTGTTCAAGAAAATGCTAAAAGCAAGGCTTTTGGGGATTGAAGCATGATTGTGCTTTGCAAATTATCAACTGACACATTTGTGAATTCTGAGTTAATGGGTTTCATGTGATTGAACAAAGCTAGATGCTAATGCTGTTTGTAAACATATGTGGAAAATGGGCTAATGATGTTTGTCTAAGACTTTTAACTGGATTGGCTGGGTTTTACTTCACCAGAAACATAGCTCTAGCCGAAAATGTAAAATCAATACATTTGCTGAGTTTATGTGATGGCAGTGTTTATCACACTGCCATCACGCTGTTAGACCTAGAGCAATTGTGTGTTTTCTCCTGTGAGGTGGGGTTTGCTAAACAGAGGTAATGGTGTTTATCAGATGCTGCAGTGTTAGGGGAAGGTAATGGTGTTTGTTTCTCACTGAACTGGATCCTCAGAGAGAGGGACTGGGTAGGGGGGGGTTGTTATGGGGAGGAGTAATGAGTCGATGGGTTCATTTATCAGAGCTGTGGTTGTGGTGAAGTCTGTAACACTCTCCCTCATGCACTCTGTCTTGCTCGATCTCTCACTTCTTCTCTTTCTTCAACTTTCTATGACCTGTCTAACTTTTCCGAAGTAAGTGTTTTCCTCCACCAAGTCGCTCACTCATACGTTGCATACGTTTTTTCAAAGAAGTGGAGGTAAACAGCCTACTGCACAAATTTTCCCACATGCAAATTATTGCGTTTCTCAGAACTGTGGACAGTCAAGTATCTATTTATTTTATCTGTTATCATGTTTATTATGTTTATTATATCAGCAAAGATAGCATCATTTCTAAAAATTCATTGTTGATGTATTGTTTGGATGTTTTTAATTTTTAAAAAAAGGGGCAAATGATGTTCTGTAATGCCATACTAAGGTAAAAGCTTAGTAATGACATGGTAATTACAAGGATCCAGACCAGCGTTTCATGCAAGAGAGGATAAAAGTGCACAGAACAGTACATAATTTGTTAGCCTTCAGCCTGTACATCAGTGGTCAAGGGCCCATTGGACCGCCACAGAGCAGATATTATTTGAGTGGTGAATCACTCTCAGCAGTGCAGTGACACTGATGTGCTGCGCTGGTATGAGTGGATTAGACACAGCAGATATATACTGGTGTTGAATACAGCTGGAGTGAATTATACTAGTGAGGTGTTTTAGGCAATTCACTTGTATGGGTAAGAAATAAACTCAGTACAGCATAGTATTAGGATAAATGGTGTTGAGACCCAACTAATAGGATACCAAAATGTAAAACTTTCTCCAGTGCAACAGCTTACAGGTACAGCTTTGGCTGGTTTAAATGCTCCAGACTATGTGAAATCTACTGAAATTTTAATCAAAATCAATCTTACAAATGACTACCATTTTGTGTTTGTGTCTATAGCCTAGTTCATTAAGCTCTCTAGATTAGTCTTAGCTAGATATCGCTTATGTAAACAGAGGCAAGTTAGGGTTAATTTGTTCATAGTGACATTGCCAAAATCTCATGAAATGAAAGTTAGGATGCTCAATAATGACAAGATAAAAGTGATAATTAAAACATAATAAAAGATTAACTGTGATTTAAACATAGAAACCATTGTAAGTGTAATCTGTAGTGTCCATATGCCTATATGTTCCACATGTACACTAAAGGGAATTGAGTTTTGCAGGATTTGCATGCAGAGAGAAACTGGGTTCTGGGTTTGGTAAAGAGTGTGAGAGAGAAGAGATCATATGCAGATGTAAAAAGTCAATATACCAGCCATCCAGGATCAATGTCATTGGCCAGTTGATGTATCGCCTGGCTCCTTCAATCAGTAGTATAAGACAGTATGCCATATCACATTATTTAGCACATCACAAATCTTCAAAAATCACAACAGAACTGTACCACGGCTCAAGTATTGTACATGGTATCTTGGGCCCTGTAGTTATTCCCATGACTACTTTAGGTTATGTTTCTGAATTTTAGCAGGGAGATTGCACCCTGTGGTCACTTCTCATAGGTGTTTGTTTTGTTTCTCTAGCAATTTCTCTGAAGCTTTTCTCTGGAGTGCTCTTTTTGCCTGCAACTGCTGCTGCCTTCACATTCATCCCTTAGATGTATTGTCAATAAACACTGCTTGTTTTGAATTACTTTTTTTTTTTCCTCTGAGCTCTTTTTTTCCCCTTCATGTGCTGTACTGTAGTGCAGCAAGCAAACTTTTCTCTTCACCTCTCTGCCGTGAGCACTTTCCCTGCTAGCCTTGAGCCACGCCAGTCAAAGTTTCAGTGAGTGAGCCTCTACTTTCATTAAACTGGGGCCAGTTCTTCTTTGTCTTTGGTAAGATGGATTCCCTTCAGCGCATACCACAGAGACAGTTCTGTTTGGCAAAGAATGTTTGGCATGGAGTTTTCCCATTCAGTCGTCCAACACAGGCACACATTTACTTCTGTAGGTTTCTGTGTAACTACTGGGTTAAGATAGCTATCAAGCTACAGCACCAGTTAACATTGTGCAAACAGCATACCTGAATTATCACATATCCCTTCAACTGCACATCTGACACTGCATGACATACTGTACATTTGCACTTTACAGAGTTACTAAAGGCCTCCTCTTCCACTTCCGTTGACTCTGGTGCTATTAACATTCTTCTGCTGTTAGACTTCAGATAAGTCTACCTGGCCTTGCTTATTTTACTCTTTTCAGTTTTGTGCTAAAGCCAATACTTGATGCCCACATGTTATACTGTAGGTACTGTGTGGTAAGTGATAACAGAAAGAGACGCCACCAGAAAGAGGTATTTGCAGAAAGCCAGAATCTGCAGATCTGAGATCACATGCTGAACAGTAATCGGACATATATTCAGTGAGGTATGCAGGTACCTTTTAAAAACAGGTCTCTAAAATATATCCACAAATATCTAAAAGACACACGCAGCCAGTGCAGTTCTTTCAAAATGGGGGTGATATGAGCTATTTTTTTGTTGTTTTTGTTGTTTTGTATGGTTTGTAGATGTATTGAATTGAGGAAGCCCAGTAATAATAGCCTTAGCGTAACGTAATCAGCTCACCAAGTACAATGTTAGTTTGCTGAGTTATGTGAACTTACTGATGGGTCCTGGCCAAATAAGGATATTTGTATCCATTACTAAGCAAGCTTAGTGGTTCATTAATAACTGCAAGCAACAACTTATTTGACCTGTGTAACAAAGGATAGTTGACTGTACAATTGAAATTAAAATTGAAAATTTGAAATGGTTTTAAAGGGAACCCTGAATTGTATGCCTTTAAACAATACACATGTCTAATACTATTACAATATGACCAATAAACCAAATAGGAATATTTTGCATGTACAAAAAATATTTGGCAAATAGGCCAAATTCCTCTACTGGCTACTGGCAGACCACCAGTGTACACAATATTAGGGCCTATATGGCTTAACAGTCAGGGTTCCCTTTAACAATCTAAAACCGCATTGGTACACGTAAATGTATAACTTGATTGTGTGATATACAATGGAATAATGTACAATTTATTACATAATTGTACAATTTTATGGTTTCAGTGATGCTGTAATGCTATATATGTCCATCATGAAATTGCTTTAAATAGTTAAATGTTATGAGCTTTAGATAGTTAAATGATATAATTTATCATTCAATAAATCTATCAGGACCAGTGGCCTGTCCAGGGTGTCATTCCCCCCCTCCTCACCCCCTCCCGGGACCAAGAAAAATAAGTGGCTAAATCTCTCAAACTTGAAATTTTAAACTGAACATTTTAAATGCTTCTGGTTTCAAGTTTATGGCATTTCATTCAGTGTATTTGAATCAAATAACTGCATTTATTAATATGATGAGTAGTTTCAAACTTTTAAATGAAAATGAAAAAACCAGGTCAATCCTATTCATATGTGGTAGATCACCAGGTCACAGCTTGTAAACGAAATAGTTGAATGATGATCTAAAATGAGTGAATGAAACTACAGCTTTGTCTTGCCATACCACAAAGAAAGCAAGGTCTGTTAAAGCATACCAACAGGGTTGAAAAGACAGTATGATTACCAGTTAGTAGCAGCTGTCAGTCATAGACTTTTACATGTGTAGCTGCTGGGCATAGAAATCTTACTCATGTTTAACAACGACTGGCAAAACAGTTCAAATAATGGGCGAGGAAGCATGGCTATGCTGGTACTTTCAAATGACTCAAACTCCTAAATGCATAAAAAAAAATGTAGATAAATGGAGATCTTGAAGAAAAGTTGTGCTCATTTGACAGCTGAACTTCATGACTAGCCTCCTTTATACAGTATGACAGTATTGCCTTTTTAAGCAACAGCCATGCCATTTCCAAGCAGCATGAAAACCCTGGGCTATGGTTGTTCCGAGACAGCACAGGCTAAAATGTCTTATACCCTTTTCATTCATAAATGTCACTGAAGCATTGCCATTTTATCTTAGGTTATCTGTCGGAAAGAGTTGTAAGTTGGATTTTATGCTGGTCGATGAGATATGCAATCATTGGTGGAGGAATAATGATATATATGTATATATATACACATGTGTTTAATTCGAAGATGAAATTTTACATGAACCCAAACAGGAATTATTTGCTTTCTTGTAAAGACAAATTTTATATTTTAAATAATTACACTTGCTTTTGTACATATATTCTGGATGCCATTCTGGCATTTGTGTTCTGCTAGGTTTATTGTGTTAGGTAGCTAAATGTAAAAGCAATTGTCATTTATTTAAAGGCAATTTACACTAAGTGAAAATAATATTAATCACACAGCCTGCCTATTTGTAGTCACTATGGCTGGTAAATCGTGTGACTATACCACACGTGAGTGCCTGGTTTTGTTGTCATTTTCATACTGTACATGAACAAAAAAGCAGCAGTGTTGTGAGAAGCTGGGTTCAAGGGAGAATTAAGACAGTGAGGCTATTTAGTATCGCCATAACATGTACTGTACATAGCGTGTACTTTTTCATTCCCTCCACATAAGTGATAAATACGTAATAAATAATTTACTTCTCAAACTAACAGGAGCAGTTGTTTAAGGTGAAACATAGAACATGGTAGAATGATGCTGGTGGTATACTACAGTGGATAATACCACTTCCTTCCATGTATTAGACAGGAGTTTGATTCCCCATCTGGGCAAAAAAAGAATTTGAACATTTAAAACATTAAGATCCAGACTTTGCTGTTTCCATTCCTGTACTGTACAGTACTCTGGTAACTGCAGTCATTTCCAGGCTTTCTCCACACAAAGAGTCTGATGTTGCTTTTTTCTGAGGCAAAAATCATTCTGTTAGATTTTAGAAAGTAATCTAAATAACTTCAGTAAAATGTACTAATGATTCAATTTTTAGTTAAAGTCCTCAAATACTTTTTGGGACAACTGTAGAATCAGTTTTTTTGACCTTGAAGCATTGAGCATTGTTTATGAAAACCGTATATATGCAGGCTTTGAAATACTTCAGTGGAGGCAAAACTCCTTGGAGGCAAAAATGCTGATAAACATGGATATACATATCTGAAAAGGTGCAACGCTCTCCTCCCCAGAGAAAAGCAGGTGTCCAGGGTATGTAGTCTTTTTTTCCCTACTTTGAGACTGCATAGCTGAATAATGAGGACTGTTGGGAGATGACCCAGCCTTCAGTATGACTCTGTACTACAGGAAAAGACATCAAAACAAGGCAGTAAATAAGGGATATGACAAGGGAAGAATAAAGGGAATCCATGGCCATCACCCAAGCAACACTTCCAGTTGTTCAAAAGCAAATGAAATGAAGAGGAAGGGGAAAAAAGAGACATGCATATACAGAGGAGAAAAAGAGCTCACATAATAAAAGCAGTGGATTATAGATAAAGGCTGAAGAAAGAATGATGGTGGCAGAGAGCTTGGCATGCTGTAGTAGTAGACTGAAGCCCAGAGACCCATGCTTTTAGAGCATCAGACACAGTTTAGTGGAGGTGGCAGATGAGGTTCACCAGTAAGGCGATTCAATATATTGGGCCTCAGAGTGCATTTCGCTAATGAGAGTTTGGCAAGGATGCTTGTTTTTAATGTAACCTAATGGTGCAAGATGCAAAACTTTCAATAATGTAAGAATACGCTAAGATTACACTCGTTTTGGGGAGTGAGCTTGTGTTTTTTTATGTGAACATTTATATTTCTGTTTTCATTTGGCTACATATTAAATAGACGTGGAGTTCATTTTTAAAATTAGTTGTGTTACTCACTGCAAAATCATTTTTGGGTATTTGATTTTGAGATGCACACCCTACAGTGTCACCTTTCTAAGTTGAGGGAGAATGTATTTATTATGATGTTTATTTTAAGGATTTCTCATCTACTTAATGATGCAAAATGACAGCTAGCATGACTAACTAGCCCCTGCACTTGGGGGCCTTGCCCAGCTCATTTCAGTCAGAAGTCTGTAATACCTTTTTACTTTTACCTTATCTTTAAAATGTCCTGTTTATGTATTCTGTAGAAAGTGACATCCCAATGGACAGTCATGTTATCAGTAGAAGCACTACTATGCAGTACTGTGCAAAAGCCAGATAAGCATTCGTTATTTAATTTCCAGACAAAAAAGGCAATTAAATCCAAGTTATTCATTTTTTAGGACATGTTTCTTAGTAGATTGGAAGGAAGATAACCCACTTGCATCAGAAAGGAGAAACTCAAGTTCAAAAACAAGGACTATCCAAAAAATAAATAAAAAATATTAAAGAAGCTATTTATGGTTTTAAAAATAGCTCCATTTGTCAGCAGAATGTAATAATGTAACCATTCTGATGGTATGTCAAAGATGTCTGTGTATTGCTTTGCAGAGATATCTACTGAAGTTAGCATGCTAACCAGCTAGCCCCACCACTTTGTACCTCAGTTAATGATGGTGAGGTTGTCATTAGTACAACATGAGAGGATGAAGAAGTATCACTGCACTGACACCTCTTATCAGTTATGCTGAAGGTCCTGATCCTGGTTAGATCACATAAGGGACAGGTAGCAAATGAAGGGAGGAGTAAATGCAACAATAGCTGAAGCTCTTCGCAAGCGACCATTGTCACCACCACCACCCACTTTTGGCAAAAGAAAAAAAAATCCTAGCAGAAAAGCAAACAAAAGAAGTGATACAAATAGAAGCAAAATGACAGTTAACATTGGCATTGATTGCCACTGCTGGAGGTGCTCTTGATGAGCAAAGGGATGAAGTTTGATGTTGAACTCGCTACGTTTCTTCTAGACAGTTAAAAATTGAAGAGGGAGAAAAAGTGACTATATATTTTCTGTTGATATGTTATCTATTGTATGGAGTATGAATAAGTGTGGAGTATGACAGGGTGCGTGATCCTACAAATTACTCATTTAAAAGATATAAAAATATATAATGAGTGTTCTAACAGCCTTGCAAGGCCTGGTAGACCACCAAAACTGTCACCATCAAATATACAGTATTTAAATTTTTTAATTTTCTATCTTTGAATAAGAAGACAAAATCAAGCTTCGGTCTTGCGTCACATCTGGAAAAACTGTCCATCGTTCTACTGCAAAAAGGCATAAGTGCTATTGGCATGAAAGGATGTGTTGATATCAAGAAGCTGTTGCTGAGAAAAGGAAATGGAAGAAGGAAGAAAATATAACCAACTTCTAAGACCGAACCTCGAATACAGAAAAGTTTTTTGAAAGTTCACAGAAAGTTTTTCCCTGCAGATTTCAATGAAAGCTGATAATAAACCGTATGAGACGAATAGAAGCTGTAACAAAGGCAAAAGATGGACACGCTACATACTGAAAAAGTTATTATAATAAGTTAGTTAAGCCTTCAGTGCAGTTCTGTTAAATAAATGTCTCTGCTTTTTCCTGATACTGAAAAATGAATACCTCTGAACGTCTGATTTGTCTGGAAATTAAATGAATGGAGTGTGATCTCTGACCATTGCACAATATTTAATACCTTCTTCTTCATATGAGCCTTTAAAAATGCATCAGATTATTTATAGTCTCAGTAGGTGACATAAAAACTGAAATATGGATCTGGAATCATGTGCCTGACTGTTAAGAGACCCTGTGACAGTTCTTGTAGATAGAGCAAACAAACTAATGATACTGCAGCGCCTGTCGCCTCGTAGAACTGATCACTCTGTCAAAATCCATTAATCACGAACATGTCTTGCTCCTTCTCATATAAATCTCAGCCATTAACACTGCTAACATTTTCATTACAGTACATGCTTTTACATTTCATTACATGGCTTATATTAGTTCCAATTGGAGTCAGTGTGATTTGAACATTGGCCACTGTATGGTTTAAAAAATGTGTTTATGTTTACATTTGCAGCTGTTGCAAGTAAGTATGTAAATGAATTCAAACATATTCAGCCTCACTGTATTTCACTAACGTCAGCTCTTACAAGTGAGCTTACAGACATATGTGAAAAGCTTGTTAAACTCAGCAAATAAATAGAAATTGTGCATTAAAATTCACCCAGAAATGTCATATTTAAGTTTTTTTCCCTGCAAAAAAAATCCACAAAATCATTTAACTGGGGGTGTTCAAACTTTAGCACATGACTGTATGTGTTGTTATGCATCATATCTGATAAGGTCTGGTAATCTAACTTAAGTAAAATGCAAGCAGTTCCCGGAATATTGCCTCATGTAATATTTTTTTTCTTGCAATTTATTTTTAATATAGCAAGCAAATTTCATTATTCAGATTAGCCTACAGTGCATAAGATTGCTGCTAAATGCTAAACTGCTAAAACATTAGTATTCCTGAATCCATGGTGGTTTGGGCTGCATAATGGGTAATACCATTGTGCTTTATTATTAAATATTCCACATTGCATGTGCATATGACGGCCAACCCAAAAAAAAATTGTAATTTGCAAGCATGTCTGCGTGTATGCATGTGATAGTAATTTTATGTGGATAGCTCTAAAACAAAATATCCGAAAGGCAATTAATTGTAAACCACAGAATACTAAGTTAATGATTATTAATATTTCATTAATATATGGATTTAATATGATTAAGTTCATTGATAGACACATACTGGACATGTAGGCTCAGCCATTTCTCCTGTTCAAAAAAAGTAAACCATGTGCTGATCCAATACAACTGGAACACAGACAACCAGCAAAAAGATTAATTAAGAAAGAAAAATGCCCATAATCATGTTTAAGGGTGCTTCACAGCTACTTGTATGGGCAGACTTCAGTCTCTAACTTCACACTAAATTCACAATGGTGTGTAAATTGTTACTGTTCTCAATTCTCAGTCTGTACGATTTGACTAAAAGCTGAACTCTGGTGTGGTTTGTTTTCAGAAACTGAATATGTGATTTCTTCACTACTGAGCTGGGTAAATTGTGCATGTAGGTTAGTATAAAAGAAAAGAAAAAGAAGAAAATTGCCTGTAAGTTTTAATTCACATTTTAAATATTAAATCTACATTTGATATCTCATCATCTGAATATTTGGGGCCAGATAGATAATTTCCAAAAATAATTTCCAATGGTCCCCCAGTAAGTACACCATTAGCCAATTTCCCAATCCCGGATTCAGCCTAAGTCTAGTCTACACGGATTTTCTAATAGTAATTCTCCTTTGAGACTGAAACTTAAAACAAGGTTAGACTTAATCCAGCTCCTGCATTACCAAAGAGATCTATCATTCTAGAGAATTCTGTTTCACTGCTCTGCGGCATCCTATGGAGAACATACAAGCTATGCATACAAATGACAAAAACAAAGCAAATTCACACACTTTCAAACCAAAAACCGTGGATGAACAGTGATGTCCGCAGCCTGCTCAAGGCATGTGATGCAGCCTTTAAATCTGGCAACAGCGAGGAACTCAAAGCTGCCAGACACAACCTACAGGCTGGCATCAGGGCTGCAAAGCACAAGTACAGCTCACAGATAGCAGCTCACTTCAACACCAACTCGGACCCCAGGCGCATGTGACAAGGGATCCAAGTGATCACTGATTACAAGCGCAAAGTCAGTACCCTGGTGACCACAGACGCCTTCCTACCAGCTGAACTGAACAATTTCTGCGCCCTCTTTGAGACCTCTGCTCAGGGCCAGTCCTCCAACACTGCCTTGCTCCCCACCACAGAGGAGCCACCACTCATACTGGCTACAGATGAGGTGAGGAGAGCACTGATGAGGGCTTCAACCCGGAAAGCTTCGGGTCCACATGGCATCCCGGGGCAGGTACTGAAAGCTTGCGCCAACCAGCTGGCCTCCACCTTCACAGACATCTTCAACCTTTCCGTAGCACAGTCTACTGTTCCTGTCTGCTTTAAAGCCACAACCATCATCTCAATCCCAAAGAAATCCATCATCACATGCATGAACGACTACTGTCCTATCGCTCTCACACTTGTAGTGATGAAGTGCTTTGAGAGACTGATTCTGTCTCATATAAAGAGGAGCCTTCCAAGCACCCTGGACTCACATCAGTTCAACTACCTTGTGAATAGATCTACTGATGGCGCGGTCTCCCTGGCAATCCACACTGCACTCAACCACCTGGACAGCACTAACTCATATGTAAGAATGCTGTTTATCGATTTCAGCTCTGCCTTCAACACAATCATCCCCTCCAGACTCGTCCAAAAGCTAAACACACTTGGAATGAGCAAAACATTGTGCAGCTGGATCATGGACTTCCTCACCTGCAGAGCACAGTGTGTTAGGATGGGTGAACACACCTCACCCTCCCTCACACTCAGCACAGGATGTCCCCAAGGCATTGTTCTCTCCCCAGTGTTGTACACTCTGTACACCCACGACTGCATCGCAGCCCACAATTCCAACACCATCATCAAGTTTGCCACAACAATAATCGGCAACATCACCAAAGATGACGAGGGCCCATACAGAGAGGAGGTCAAGCTTCTCACAGAGCTCCTCACCACCAACAACCTCTCCCTCAATGTCAGCAAAACCAAAGAGCTGATTATTGACTTCAGCAGGGGGAAAGAACACACAAACCACTGAACATCGGGGCATGTTGGTGGAAAGAGTGAGCAGCTTCAAGTTCCTTGGTGTCCACTTAGCCGAGGATCTTACTTGGATGCTAAACAGCTCGCACATTGTCAGGAAGGCCCAACAACGCCTCCACTTTCTATGAAGGCTGAGGAGAGTCAACCTGCCACAGCAGCTCCTCTGCATCTTCTATAGATCCACTGTGGAGAGCATCCTGACAAGCAGCACCACCGCTGCTGAGCGCAAGGCCCTGTGGTAAAGACTGCACAGCACATCACCGCAACTGCCCTCCCACCCATACGGGACATTTATGACAATTGATGTCTGAGGAAAGCAGTCAGTATATCCTCAGACCCCACACACCCCAGCCATCGCCTGTTCCAACCTCTGCCGTCTGAAAAGATGTACTGGAACATCCGAGCCAGAACCACCAGATTCAGGAACAGCTTTTACCCTAGAGCTGTCAAACTGGTCACACCAGCAGCACCTACCAGAATATACTATTCCTAGCCCAGATCACCCCAGCACACACACTGGGCTCCACTACCTCACAAGATTGTTTGCATTGCACTTTAACTTTAACCTGTATACTTGAACATCTCAGCTGTATATTTATTTATCTATATTTATTTATCTGTATACTGAACATCTGTACTGTAAGCTGTTTAGCTGTTCACCTGAACATTGAGCTGCTATTCTCCTACCGGCACTGTACACTTTATATATCTATACTGTTTACAACCACATACTTAACTGGACACTTGCTACCTCAACACACTGTACCTGTACGCTAGTACTCTACATTCTGACATACAGATACTGCTCTTACACTTTGCACGTGTCCTACTGTCTATTTGTCTATTTGTCTTTGCGCTATACACTATTTATATATACATATATTCTTATAACTGCACTGGAGAAGGAGCCTGACTGTGTTTCGTTATACTGTATGACCCTGTATTGGTATAATGACAATAAAGTTGAATCTTGAATCTTCAATGGGTGCACCTGAATTCACTAGAATTAATTAGAATTCATTAGAAGGGATGTCTGCATACTTTTGGACATATAATGAATATAATTAATGAATTAATAACATAATAATAAGAATAAGATGAGAAAATCTACATAATTTCTTATCTGTTAACCATCAGGGAGGTAATAGTATCACTCTAGCTATTGTAATCCAGCTACATAAACAGTAATTTAGTCCTTTATGGAGATGTAGCCAATGCTTGATGGCCAATGCTAACAGTGGTTCCCAACCCTGGTCCTGGAGAACCGGCAACCCTGCAAAAACGCACCCACTCCAACTGAGGTATGGTTTGATTATTAGCAGAACTGTTAAATCAGGCGCGTGGAACCACTGTACGAGAACCTGAAATTGAAATAGCATACTAATGAATATACAAATGAATAGTCTCACATTGCCAGACTCTGTAGGGAGGGTCTTGTACCTCCACTTATTGTGACCAAGAACTGCCTACCAATGCAGAAAAAGGAAATTCGAATGACATACAAAGTGGCCAATCATGATGTATAGACGGAGGCAATCTGAAAAACAAAAAATCTTGAGTAACTACACAAACTGTCCCTTGGCCAAGATCTGCTAGGTTGAACTGGGTCAAAAAAAAATTGGATTTATGTCAGACCAGTGCTAAGCGATACATGAAAGTGCGGACAGCCAACCAGAATACAACTGGCAGAATCCTGGCAGTGCCACCAGGCACTTTCAAATGAATAACTCAACAACTTGCTAATTTCTTTCTAAAAAGTGTTTTGTGGCATCTTTAAAGAAGACCTTGGAAACTCTTTTATTGAACACAGCAGCAGAATAACTGCTCAGTCGCAAAATGTCTGTTTTGGTTAGACAGTAGATCCACACAAACTATCCCACAGCCCAGGACAGAATCGCATAAATAACACATGTGCACACATCAACTTGTTTACACGTTGAATCTTGAGTCGCCTCCCAAGAGCAAGTAGTGCAACACTGGTGTTTCCTTTTGCCCACGCAGAGGTTTTGTAATTGTGTCCACTGTGCAGCTGAACTTGTACAATCATCGCACCCTTGGAGAAAATTCATCTACAGCATGTACAGCATCTGAGTTAGGTGTTTTTCTGTGAAAGCCAAGACAGAGGAGCAAAAAGATGTGATTACCCCATGTCATTCGAAAAACAAAATGTAATCAGAACCATCTGTGAACAGAACCTCTTGGCAACAAAGGCTTGTGAGTGTTTCTTGCCTTGGATGTACAGCAGTGTGCAAAAGTCAGAGACTACCCCTTATTTATTCCAGGGAAAACAGCCTTAAAATTCCAGTCTTAGAGGTTGGTTGCAGTTTCTCATGATCCAAATAATCCCAAGTACACATTTAGACTTTTCAAATGTCCAGTTCCAATGTTCTAGTACATACAGGGGTTGGACAATGAAACTGAAACACCTGTCATTTTAGTGTGGGAGGTTTCATGGCTAAATTGGACCAGCCTGGTGGCCAATCTTCATTAATTGCACATTGCACCAGTAAGAGCAGAGTGTGAAGGTTCAATTAGCAGGTAAGAGCACAGTTTTACAGTTTTGCTCAAAATATTGCAATGCACACAACATTATGGGTGACATACCAGAGTTCAAAAGAGGACAAATTGTTGGTGCACGTCTTGCTGGCGCATCTGTGACCAAGACAGCAAGTCTTTGTGATGTATCAAGAGCCACGGTATCCAGGGTAATGTCAGCATACCACCAAGAAGGACGTTTTCCTCCACCAGCATCACGTAGAGGGATTTTAAGAAGAATGGCTTAAAATCCCTCTGACCACTGTGCAGGACTTGTATATGTCATTCCCAAGACGAACTGATGCTGTATTGGCCGCAAAAGGAGGCCCTACACCATACTAATAAATGATTGTGGTCTAAAACCAGGTGTTTGAGTTTCATTGTCCAACCCCTGTATTTCCTTCCTTTTGTATTTTTCCATTTGTCTGTAATGGCTTCCATCCTTTCAGACCCATAGTGTCGAGTTGTCTTCTTACAATGTAACGATGGACAGAAACACCTGTGGATTGTTTCAGATCAAAAGCAAGAATAGAGCACTTTCCTATGTCTTAAATGAAAGCTTTAAGTGCTGTGTAGGTTCTACTTATGCAACTGGATTATCATAAATATATATATAGTCTCCTGAAACACAAATAACTTGTTCAGTGTGAAAGCAACAGAAATGAAAAGTGGTCTCTGACTTTTTTAGCTACAACATGCAGGACAGTGGTATTCCAGTACCAGAACTGAGAACCACTGCTCGATGACATTGCTCCAAAGGGCTATTAGTTTTAACAATGTAGCACTGTTATACAATATGTTTGCTACCCTCCAAGACCACACAGTGACATGGACCAGATAAGAAGACCTTACTCCGCCAGCCCTCTGGGGTATAGGTCGTAGACAATGGAACATCTCTACGGTTTTGTAAACCCGTCACCACCGGGCTCGCCATGGGACGTGGTTCCAGCTCAGAGATTGCCGAATCCTCAGATTAATTGACCGCCTCCAAACAGGGCAGCTTCGTTTAAGCTTTTCTTGCAACTGTAGACTCCCAGAAGGACCAACCACCTCAAGGGAAGTCCCAAAATAGCCATAGCTGCTGAAATGCACCATGGAGAATGCCCTTCCCTCCACGTCCCCAGAGCACAGCTTCCTCAGTTCAGGACTTGGATGCAGGTACTCTCTCTCAGCAGAGAGGAGGCCATTGGCATTAGCTGGTTTTTGGTTTCCTTCCCTTAGGGGTTTGAGGGGAGTGGGGGTTCAGCTCGTGAGATTTCTGTGTTTATCTCGTTCTCTCTCACTGTCTCTCCCACTGCCCTCTGCTTATCAGTGTCCTATGGTTGTTCTGTCCCTGTAGGTTGGCCCAAGAGTGTTCATTTCGCTCTCTCTCCGTATGTGTGACGCGTGCCTAATGTACTAAGTCGGCATATTAGTGCATGTCCCACCAGCTGCACACCCACTCTCACTCATACAGACGATAATGTCCTCTGAAGTCACGCACAAACACACACTCACTCACTCAGGCAAAGAGCAAGATTGGGAAAGACATCATTTACTCCCAGTGGTACAGATTAGCTACTAATAGCATTCTTTTCATTATCTAAAGCCACAAGCACTCCCACTGATTCAGGGGGATCAGAACCAACATAAGCTAACAAATGATGATGGAACAATAGAGAGTAGGCTTTGTGTTCATATTCAGGGGAAGGCTTACAAACAACATCAAGTCTCCACTGTTATACACCTCCATTTTCTTATTAATGCAATAAGGTAGCAAAACATGTAGAGAAGGTTTTGGCTTGGATAAACATTTTAGGAAGAATAGAATAGAATAGAATAGAATAGAATATGGCTTTTTACAAAACCCAAGCTCTTCTGTTAGGAAGCGAGAAATGTGAAAATGTGAAAACAAAATATTATCAGGATAGTTACCCAGTCTTTATTGTATTATTTATTTCATTGTATTATGAAATTAAGGATAACCTATATATTATTTAAATAATACATTTATATACATGTAGTGTTCAGAGAGTTATTTTTATTGGAAATCATATGCCTTTGGTTAAAAAAGTATTTCCCTGGTAGCGCTTTGTTTAATGCCACAGTCCATTCAGAATTCTGTTCAATAGTAAATGAATGTGATAGATGAATGTGACAATACCCGCATTCTGCAAAACCGTATTATTTCCGTTATCAATATTTTTTACCATTTCATTTTTTCATTTACTGTCATTATTCTACAGTTCCTATGTTGTGTGGAGTGGCCATGCGCATTCAAATTTGCTCACCACTCAAAATGAATGAATTTTTGAACGAGATTGGCTTAAGAGGTTTTCCTCTACAGGTGCATATATGAGAACGCTATCATCATTTTACAGAGATTACTGCAACGTCCGAAGAGCTGTCTGTAAAACTGTTAGTTGGGGGTTGGGGACAGTAAACTGCCAAACCATGGAGATATGTTGCTTTTTCACTGTAGTAAGAAAAATTATAGCCTTGCATAATAGTTCTGATGATGCTTTAAAGGAAGTAATAAACATGTTGGGATAGAGAAAGGGCAGAGAAATAGAGGACTAATTCAATTTGAAATGTCTCACCAATTCTAATGAAAGATTAAAAGTTGTACACTTTGTAATGGCTAAAACTTTGGAACTCTCACTCAGCGTTCTGCATTTCTTCCAGCAACGTTGTCCAGGCTCATCTTAAACATTGTTTTTGCTTCTTTGATCAAAGTGTAACAACTTCTGCCTGGTTCAAAAAAGTCTTCTGAGTTTTGATAACTGTGCACCAGCAGCCAGGCCACTAATATTATGTTTCACCTCCCCCTCAAACCACGCCCACCTATCATCACAAGAAAGATAGGTCAGAGAGCCTGCCTGGTGCTGTGTTTTACTTACAATTATGTTACGACACAGAAGGACAATGTATAATGACTTCACAGTACCTTTAAACATTTTTGTATGTGGGATGTGTAAGAGCGAAGAACCTAAAACAAATCATATGATCTTAAGGTTCTTTACCAAACCAAAGATTCCTAGAACTGTATACCTAATCCAAGAACCATTTAGAAACCTTTTTGTTAACCTATTCAGTGTCCAATACCTGCTTTTAGTAAGACAAGAATGATAAACAGCTTGGTCTATGTGATATGCAATTTCAAATCACTGCTAATTTTTGCTATTGTCCAGCTTACTCAAATAGTGTTACATTCATGATGTAACTTATCAGGTTAGTGAAATGGTCACTAAACTTTTCCAGTAAGCAACAGTAAGCAAAAAAAAGTAATTTTATTTTTTCATCAGATTTTCCTGATCCCCACAGTCCCATTACAGCTACTGCAATATTAATGAAGATTGCTAGTGTTAGTGAAAGCTAGCATTGCCATTTTACATGGCATCATAGAGCAAAACTGCCTCCAGGGTTCATTTATGTTTTATGTTGGTAAATTCCAGTTGAGAGTGAGGTCAGCCCTAAGAAAGTGCCTCATTGCATAATACACTCAGTACTTAATTCTTGGAAGTCTGGCATATGGTGGTGTATGTGTTGGTGCATCACCCTACAGTTACCAGGCATGGCATACACATCTTTGGAGAATAAGCGGTGACAGGCTTGGTCCCAAAGGCAAAGCATTTTTACATGCCCCTGCAACTAGGATTGTGACAGGGCTAGGGACTAATACAATACAAAATGCTGCGATCTTTTAGATGTAATTCTGTTCAGTTTCTAGTACGTTGGCTTCACTGGGTTCAACATGAGCATTTTCTGTGAGAACCTGAAGTGCGTTCAATAGAAGTTCATTGAAAGTGCAGTGCTAAAAGGTTACTTGTGCAGTTGTACACATTACAGATCATCAAAGTCTGTGGCTTCCTCTTAAGGGCTTCCTATGAACTGGAAATATTCTTTGAACAAGAGAACATAAAGAATATAGAATTACAATACTCTGCTGCCATAAGTATATTCATAAACAACCTGGTAGAACAAGCAACTAATTAGAACTATGAAAACATTGGGAGCATATACATACCACATAAATGTGTTTGTTTTTGGTGTTTGGCTTGTGAGTAGAATGGCTAACAAAGATAACATAGTAGTATTGAAAAGGGGAATACCACTTGTAACAAATAATTTTTCACATTTATTAATGAGCTGTCCACTGTATTTTAAAGCCCTCCCTTCACAGGACTTACAGGTCCACTATATAGATGTACAGTTACTCACTGTAGTGACCTACTTTACAACCCATCTATAGCCGCCTTCTGGCCCTCAGTTTCTGACAACTGCTCATGCAAGTTTATCAGACACAGTGTTGCAGCTGGTGTTTTTACACATGCCAGAGCATTTCGAGAGTGGTTCACCACCCACAGGTTATTCTGCCAGGAGTGGTCAGAAACTGACCACTAATGAAAGGCTAGGTCATGGTAAAGACAACTGTGCAACACACCAGATATGGATATAAAGGAGGGGTTGATTGTATATGTCATAGCTTTAGTAGCTTGAGTGACGGTTTTCCATTTGGGCTTTTTGGCACTGAATGCTGTTTATTGTTTTGCCTGTTATAGTAGCATCCACTCACCTTTAAAAAGCAAGTTGGCTGGAGATGAGAAATCCCTGCGTACGAATTTTGGAGTGCAGCGCTTTAAGGAGCGCATTTGTTACTAAGAGAAGTGAAGCTGGGAAGTCTGCCCATGTATTTACTGTGTAGAGTGATAAAGTGCAGTGACACTGAGTGAAATATTGCTGCACTGGCAGTAGCCATTTTGTCTCTCACGAGTTCTTAATGGGACAGGCGTACAGTACCTGTGATGAATCCCTCTGTGAGGTTGATACTTCTGGGACTCTAACAGCTGAAACTGTTACGTAGGGGTAGAAAGGAAGAGTGAATATAAAGAGGAAACATTTGTTCTGACAAAGTCAGGCTTCTCAAAGCACTGTCAGGTAATGATCATCATAATGCAGGCTGTTAAATGGCCCATTTGCTGCATTTCGCTTATGAAATTTGCCTGGTTTTATTTGCCAGGTCTAAGGGGCTTGCATGGCCATGTTTTCACTCCCTATCCTGTTGAATTAAAGACCTTTTTTTCATAAGACCTTTTTCGGCCTGAATGGACAGGTTAACCTGCTGTAAGCTGAATAGGCAGACTTATTGTTCCCTGTATGGCCACATTCAAAAAACACATGCAGCATGAACACTTTTCAACCAATCAGACTGTGCCATTGGAACTAACTGTTATAGCCATTATTAGGTGAGCAGTACAGACAGTGACAACTCCTCATGCTAATGCATTCTACGCTGCCCAACATGGACATGAATTCAGCAAAAACAATCTAGAGTCAGATAAATTAAAGAGAAAGTAGCCGAAGTCTATGAATGTGTCACCAGTGACATATTGGTTAAGGCTGAAATGGTTCACTACTTTACAGACCACCTTCGTGAACATGGTTTGAGGCCTGCCCCAATGGAGATTTGGAAACTTGTTAATGCACCGGTTGACGTTAATGAAATAATAACTCTTGTGAATGCTTTTGCACTGTTTTTGCAGTGACTCATCACGCAGTCAAACAGAATGTGTTATGCACAGAGGCTTAAAATTGTGTTAAATTCCCCAGTACGGAACTTTTTTAATGACAAATTGTCAAATAGGCTGCTTCACTTCCATTAGAAGCTTCACAACAGCAGTATTTCCTGATGATTGGCTCATGCTGCTGCTGTGCCATGACTCAGCAGAAGCTCATGCAAAGCAGCCCAGCCCTTCCCTTAAAGCCTCATTCCTCATCACTGTAATACCAGCACTGCACACTCCAACCTCATTTGTCCTTAGTCTGCCATCTTGACTGATAATGTGCAATGATAAAGCTGTCATTCCAAATAGATCTTGCCCTGCATGGAATGGGTACCGGTTTTCACGTTGCTGTTGTTGAAATTGTGGCAGGGATTGTTATTGGGTGGGGGGTGAAAACCAGAGAACATCTTTTCCAGGTTACATTGGGGAGAAGGGGATCTTTTCAGTAATTCTGAACCCAGCAAATATTGGTTAACATAGTTTAGCTGCTCGTCCTCTTCTTCTTAATCGCCTTTTAATTACGCTTTGTTGGTAACATTAGTCCAGCTACAGATACAGCCATTATAGTTATCCTGGGTACAGACATAGTCATCATAGCCTATATCTAGCCTGTGATACAGCCATCATAGTTAGCTCAGCTACGGGTACAGCTATCATAGTGAGCCTACCTGAAAGATACACACATCACAGTATTCAAAGGACAATGGCCAACTTTACAAACGGTACATAGTGAGCATGATTATTCCTGTTTAATGTATTATTTCAGGTTCTGTTTTGTCTCTTCCAATTTATTAAACCTCAGAAAAATGAAATATTCCATATTGTGTATCGAGAAAATGTCTTGAAGTATCGTGATATCAAATATTTTGATTTATCGCCTACCCCTACTAGCTACAGACATGCAGCCGTCACGATTAGCCCAGCAACAGATAGAGCCATCATATTTAGGCTAACTACAGATATAGCTACCATAATCATAATTAACCTAGAGACAGATACAGTTATCATAGTTGGCCTGCAGATCCAGCTATCACATTTAGCCTATCAGTGGTTACAGCCACCATTAATTTCAGTTGTATCTTTAATAACATGTCCTTGTCAGTGCAATCACATTATCACTGAATTGTTTACTTCTATGTGTTCTTCCTGACATCCCATGAAATACTGTAATTCATACCAAAATGTTCAGTAGTTGAAAACTGCAATGGTTAACTGGGTATTCGATTGCCCATATACACACCTAGGTGAAGCCCTGTCGAAGAGAGAGTGGAAGACAGCGAGAGACAGAAAGAGAGAATGAGAGAGCGCAATGGAGAAAGACTGAGGCAAGGTTGGGTGCGATTCGATCTAGATGACATGGCAAAGGAAAGAGGCTGGGATGTTCAAGTACATAATCAGAGTGAAAGAACAATCACGCCAACAGTCATCAGAGCTTAATTATTCCTCTCATGCAATTCATATTCAAATGAGAACTGCAAAAGAGCAACAGACGCTCATCAGCCCCCCTTTCTGAAAAGCATATGATTTGATAAACTCATTACCAGCTATGTCTTAGAGATCATCGCTCTGACGCGCTTTGTAAATTCACTGTCATCTCTACTGATAGGTGCTGACGCTATTTTAAAAACGTTGGCTGCATCTTAAAGAGGGTTTCAGTGCCAAGATTAGATATACGATTTCTTACTGTGAAGACAGTGGCTGAATTTAGCAACCATCAACATTATGCTTCTGAGATATGGGCAGAGCACAGCAGCAAACATCCTTCATAATAAGGCTGTCGGGGTTGATTATACTACTAATATGCCAGCATTATACCAATGTATAGCAATTACAACAATGATTAATCAAATAAAAGGGCAAAGAATTGACCTTGACTTAGCAGTAACAAACCATGGCAATCC